>VWZN01017944.1:290009-324224 GCA_013396955.1 Regulus satrapa | reverse complement strand
TTTTTTTTTTTTTTTAATTTGGCAAAAACATCAGTTTCACTGAGCTGACTCCAAATGTATTCTCAGCTGGGGAGAAAGGACTGATTGATGGCGGTAAATATTAAACTGTTCAAGGCCCCTGCTTCACAGCATATAAAACCAGTCACATCAGCTCATGTTTCACTTTTTATGTCTTTTCTTTGGAAAAAGTCACCAAAAAAATCTGATAAGCAGAGCTCAAAGCCCCACCAAGCTGCCCGTACAACCAACCTCCTCAGCATGCAATTACTTACACATTTTTCAGGAGAAAAGGACACCTTTAGATAGCAGGGCTGCAAGGGGGTCAGGATGCAAATTGGGTGCGAATTTGCTCTAAAGGTGTGAAGCACAGCTCCTACACATTAAGGCAGTGGGTGCTGACATCTAATTGCATGGGCCTGCTTATGGCTTCTAGGGGACAATCTAGTCACAAAAACCACCGGGGGCTGTTTGGCTTCAAGCCTTATTGGCATGGACACACTTCTTATGGGTGCAGACACACACAGAAGTGTTGGTTAAAGGGAAGACAGGTGGCTGGGGAAGTGATGAGGATTGTAACTGAATTAAGGTTTAAATAACAATACTCCACATTTTTTGGCAGCTCCCACAGGTTCATATTAATCTGGCAGCTCGTAGTTTTCCCAAGAGACTGCAGGGGAAAGGCAGATCTCTGTTTCCAGTCTTAGCTGGGCAAGTTGGGCTCAGGGGATGGTGTGCATTGACCCTTAGATTACATGTGAGAAGTTTGCTCGTGAGGATGCATTCACAGAATAAAAGAATCAGTAAGGTTGGGGAAGACTTCTAAGATGATTGAGTCCAACATGAATGCAGCAGCAGCATGTTCACCAGTAACCCCTGTCCCCAGTGACACATCTCTGTCACAAATGTTCTCTTTGCTCAACCCCTGCTGAGCTAAGGTCAGGGGTTCCTTCTTCCCTGACCTGTCAGCCCAGGTGTATTTTGAATGCCAAGACAATAAAAGCTTCTCTATTTCACTCCTATGGGAAGGAGATTTCTCCCAGGCTCAGAAAAATCACACTGTTTGCTTGGCTTGTGCCAGCAGTGTTTCTGTGCATGGGCCTGGCAGCCCGAGCAGCAACTGGTGCCAAAACAATTTTGATTGTTACACCTAAAAAAACCCAAAACTACCAAACAAAAGACAATACTTCTCCACTGAGAACAATGGCCAGAGCTTGACAGACATTACTCACAAAGCTTCTGGGCTCTGGCATACCCAGAATTTGCTGGGATTTTGCAATATTTCAGAGGTGTCAAGTTGCCCTCTAGTTTTTAGGGTCATGTTGAATTTAAGAAACCACAAATAAAGATGGACTCATAGAGGCCCTGAAAAATACTCCCTTGAAACTTCCAGCCAAACATTTAATGCACCACGGTTTAGTACTTTACATATTTTGGAAGCTATGGAGAGGATGCAGGCACTGCTCTGTTAAACTGCTCTTAGATGGGAACAATCCAATGTTTGTCTTATCAGTCATGGCTCAGTAGTCCTGGAAGGCAAGTGAAGGTGCATGCAGCGTTTCTTTTGTTGACAATGCCATTTGTAACTGGAGAGACTGAGATTAAGGTTAAAGGATGGGAACACAGTTTTTGCAAACAAGATGAAGTTCTGCAGTTGGTTGAGTTACAGAGGAGAAAGGTGTTGTTCTCAATTGCTGTAAATTGACAGTTTGCTAGACAAAGTGGTGCTGGGATATCACCTTCTTCTGATAAGAAGCACTCAACTTTGTCATTTCCCCCTTAGAAGACTGATAAGGTCTAATGACTGATCGTAACAGGTTGCTGGAATTACCATAATATTATCCACACGCCTGGATGCAATTGTGAAAGGAACAATTTAACATCTATAAAACAAGAGTTGTTCTTATTCACAACTGATTCATGCTGAAAGTGTGAGGTTGACACAGGTGGAAGAGAAAATCATGTCAGGGTTAGGAATGGTCTCTACCTTCCAGTTGCTCCACTTCAGGACAGGGTATGGCAGCTGCATGATGTTTGTGGACCACAGCTCCCAGGGGGGAGTGCCCGGGGAGGACACAGTAAGGGACCTGTTGGAAGCAGTGTTGGAAACTGCGGTCAAGCTTGGAAGATGACAAGGAAGTTTAATACCTTTGGATTGCAACACTTTCATTCAAAATGAAGCCCCTCTTGCAGGCATGCAGGTAATCCCTGGCAGCTGCCACCACTTGCCACTACCTGAAACCACTATTTTTCCTTGGCACTAAATGAGGATTAGTTTTTAGTGTGGGGTTATTAGGAGGGCTCGTTTTTGATTTTTTTCCTTTGTTGGTTGGTTTGGTTTTGGTTTTGTTAGTAATTTTTTAAATTTTTTTTTTTTTTTTTANTTTTTTTTTTTTTAATTCAAGACAAAATTACTAGGTCAGATTGGAACCAGAAATGAAACACAGCCAATCAGGTATTCAGACTGCTACAGTAATCCAATTAAGATTTATTTTCCTGCTCCTCCAGAAACACATCTCTGATGTAGGGATCAGGAAAAATGGTGTGCTCCTGACTTAAAAGCTTTGCTAATTATTTGTCTGTAAAGAGAAAATGAGATAAAAAGGCCACTACCCAGGTTCATGTACCTTGCTCATAAACCATGCTGCTTAGAAATGGAAATGCCCAATTTCAGAAAACATAGGAAAGAACGGGAAACAACTGCCTTTTGCTAAGCATGGCACAGTCCATGGACATGATTCTCTAGGAACATGGGAACAGAGCACAAGTATCTTGCAGGCAGGTGCTGGAGGCACTCATTTTCTTGTTCCCTGCATGAGCACAAACCTGCTTCTGTTCATCCTGCTTAGAAAGAAAAAAAAAAAACAATTTTATTTGAAGCACCAGAGAGCTGTAATGAGATATAGTAATGTCTCCCTTGGCCTTTAGAGCAGATATTAGGAAAAGCTCAAACATATTTAAAATTAGAAGAAACAGGCGTTAGAACATCTTTTTTTGGAACAGGTTGCATGTGAGAGATGCAGGGAAATTTCACAGTGGTTTGTTCTTCCCTCAGTTTCTAGGATCCCATGATTTCAGTAGTTACTGGAGTTTTGTAACATTGACTGAACTAGGCAACTGTTTTGAAAGTTTCCAATATAAAAATCACTTATGATTACAAAAAGACTGAGGGCTAGGAGAGAATTGCATCATCAGGGCTTGGCATGGACCCATGGCACTGAGTCCTTCCCAAAGAGCCATGTGCTCCCTGCCAGCCTTAAGTCTTGTGCTCATACCAAAACTCCAGCTTGGGTCAGAGCCTGTCCTGATGCGTGATCACAACAGCAGTGCTGAGCTGGATCCTCTGACAGTGGAGTCAAAGTACCCGGGGCTGTACATCAAGTGCCAACCAGCAGTGTAGGAAAGAAAATTCTCCCATTTATTAACTGATG
Organism: Regulus satrapa; assembly: GCA_013396955.1. Lineage (NCBI taxonomy): Eukaryota > Metazoa > Chordata > Aves > Passeriformes > Regulidae > Regulus > Regulus satrapa. The sequence goes on along the minus strand of VWZN01017944.1, from coordinate 320,796 downwards.
TCCAGTGTTTCTTTTCCTTTCTTCCAGGGCTGGCCCAACAGAGCACCTGTGGCGTGCTTCTACCATGCTGCCCAAAAGACTTTTGGTGTGTGGAGAAGATATGGGCACACATAAGGGGTTCAGGTGACTCACAAACCATTTTTTAAAAGTCTTGCAACCCACATGTTTCTTCTATTGGTAATAGGCTCAATGTGCCAGCAAATAAGCACCCCAAAACATAGAACACGGAGAAAGTAAGTTATTTTGTTCATGAGTGAGATGGCATGGGCAAGGGGCAGCTGGGGCCTTGTGTGTGATGCTTATGGAAGTGCTGTATTGATGGTGTCCTCTGGGAGAGCTGTTTTCTTTAACAGCATTTTCAGAGCAGCTCATGGACCACCTGTTGAAGCAACAACTCCAGTATATTTCTGGTACTTGCAGACTTTGCCAGCTCTGCCTCTAGAAGCTTTTTCTGTAACAGACAGACCTTAAGTAGATAACTCTGGGTCAGAACAAAAAAGCCAATTGGTGTCCTTGATCTTGAATTTCATTCCTATTTTCAGTGCAAGCTTCACACATACTACAGACAAGTTCCCTTTCCCACTCTTTTTCAGGAGACAGAGCAAAATTTATTTTTCTTCTCTCTCACACTCCATTCCCTCCTTTTCTCTTGCTTCAGCTGCTCAAGGTTTTCTTCAATGGCTTCACTTTGTTATAAACTCAGGTGCTAAGCTGGTAGGGAGCCTGTAACATTTTGCAGGTGGGAGGAAAAGGTCTGCTCTGCTACATGACATAAATATTTGTGGGCTATTTTGGTTTTTCTATCCCTGAGAATATATTTTGTATGGGCTTCTTCCCCAAACAATGAAGCAGAGTATTCCCAGAGGTGGTGGTGACAGCCTGGCCATCACATCAGTGTCCACTTGCTGGGAGAGAACATCACCTCACCTATGTAAGGGCAAGAACTCATTGCACATCTCTGGGCAGTGGCCCTCTTGCCTGCCTGACATCTTCCAGCAACAGATCTGACCTAGATGGCCACAGGCAGCCAAACCCCGACCTTCAGCACATGTTTGATAAAGAGGTTCTACTCTCTCATGCTTCCCTGTGTCACTGGTGAATTTGAGCTGCATGGCTCCACAGAGGCCTTTGCTGTCTGAGCAAAGATTGATGCAGCCTCATCTCTGCCAGATGGGTGGGTAGAATGTTCAGAGTGGGCACCTGAATCACCTTGTTTGCAAAAAAGTTCTTAGAAGTAGGGATATTCCCCATATGGTTGGTGCCAATGGATGCCTTTACACCCACAAAAACTTTTTACTGGTCTGGGCAGGATCTGCTTTAATATTGAGCAAGTTTCCAAATCCTCTCTGGCATGGAGCTGAGCTCTAGCTTGCTAGCTGGCTGAGAGTAGATGCATGCAATTGTGGTGCCCTACTTTTTGAATGCAGCTTTTATGTGAGCAAATAAGGAATTTTATTTGCTGTGCTTAGTCAGTGCCCCATCTATTTGTGATCTAGACTCTCAGTCAGAAAGAATCCTATCAAGGCATCCAACTCCCTGGAATGGGACATAGGCAGGGTCTGCTTAACTGTTCATATAGAAAAATCCAGCTTGCACAAGTGCACATTCAGGGCTTGCTTTCCAAATGCTCAACACTCACAGCTTAGACATTTCAGAGGTGATCTGCCCCTTTTAATACACCCGTACAGGCCAAGTTTGCAGCAGATATCAGTCCCAAAACAGAGTCTGCTGGCTCTCTGGCCAGTTGTTTTGCTGCTTAGATAATAACTGAGCAGATCTGAGGATCTGATCTTCAGCAACACTGAAAAATATCACATTTTGGGGGTTGCACATTGAAGGCATCGCAGTCGTCTCGTGCTTGCCAGACTGTAAGTAATCATGCCAGCAGCTAGCAGGCTGTCAGTTACAAGTGTAAGCTGCAAATCCATCAAGAACTGTTTATATTTCACAAGGGGATGGATAAAGAGAAGATTCATTTCATATCCCTTTAAAAAGCGTGCGTGCGCGCACGGATGGCAGAGGGTCAAGATAATTTTAGAGACAGATTTCTCAACAGGATCCTTTCTGAAGGTAGTCCTGTTGGAATTAACAGTCCCTCGCCTTGGCGTGGATCCTGCTTTTGTGATGGGGCTGCAGAGGACGGCTCTTTCCCCAGGCTGAACCTGGCAGTGGGTGCTCCCTGCGCTATATCAGTTGTAAAAACTTACATCCCAGCACCGAGGACATTGCTAAAGCCTTATCTTCATCCCTCTGACATTTATGTGGCTCTGCTGTGCTTCTGGAAAACATGATTCCTGTCCCAGAGCCCAAAGTGTAAGCTGGGGTTACAGGTTTCATAAATATTAATCCAAACAGGGAACTCCAGGGTTAGATCATATCCTTATGCAGCATTACTTTCACTGGGCCTGATACCCAGCTATTAATCTGTGTCATAAATTCAGACCCAAACTTGCTTCCAAGGCATTGCCAAGCAGAGGGAAAGGGTTCTGTAGGGTGTCTGGTGGTCACAGTCTCTGCTGAATCCCTCTCTTTAGGTAGTTATGGATGTGTGCAGGCTGGGTCCAGACAAACCCCTCAATAACACAGTGGGTGAGTGTTTCTGAGACCAAGGAGTCAAAACAGTGATTTTTGTCATATCTTCAGTGGTCAGGATTATGGGCAAGGATTCAGAGTGGCCCATCCATCAGTTCTTTGCTTCTCAGTGATGAGCTTAAAAAGTGGAAAGAAATACAATATACCTGGACCAAATGTCCAAATCTGTAGGTGATGATGTTTTCATGCTTCCTTCACCTCATCAGGGCCAGCAGTAAAGGTATTTTGGAAAAAAAAACCAAGAAAACATGCTAATATCATGAGAAATAATAGAGCAGGCTGCAAGACTTAAAGGGCATGTTGTAGGGTAACGACAGGTTTTTAGTTAGAGCTGCTGTTATCATCACATGCTGTCACACTGAGAAAGCTGAATCCATGGAGTTGGAAGGGGTGCTGGGAAAGAGATTTTGTACTGATTCCCCTTTCCATTAGGGATCTGGTTTTCAGCAGAGGAAAGGGAGGAGTGAAAGAAAATCAACACACCCATAAGCAAAGCTTTTTACCTCAACCCTGATTGCTGCAGCTGCACCCAATAATGTTTTAACCCAAACTGCTGTCAAGATACCCCCTGGAAATTGTGGGTCAGGTGTTTCAGACCCCCTTTCTTCACTTCAGTCCAGGCTGCCACTCCTGCACACTTCAGCATCCCTGTCCAGAGCCATCCTCCTCCTGCCAAAATTTCACATCCTTTCTTCTGAGCCCCTGCCCCAGCTCTCATTTACACTCTGCTTGCTCTGCCCCAGGCTTGCAGAGGGCAACACAAAGCCAAGCAATAACTGGGAGAGGGAGCTGGCAGGCAAAATCAGGTCAATAATGAGGGCTGGAGCAACCCCCAGTTGCTCAAGTGGGTTGTGCTACACAAACACCAACTGCCTGCCCTCGGGGCTCCCCTGTCTGAGGGCAGGCTCATGGGAGTCCAAGGCTGGCTCCTTTGATCCCAGTTTCTCAGCAGCTGTGCAAGTCATGGCCTTTACAGTGGCTTGCTGCTGACTCACGGTGAATCACGGCTTACTGGTACTATAAAGGCGCCTTGGAGGGCAGATATTATGTTTGTGCTCACTTTAAGACCCTGTTATGCCCTGGGAGCAGAGTGAAAGAGGCTTTTGCACAACAGAGAGTTGGGCTCATTGTATTTGCATCCTACCATAATATAAATCAGCATTATTTGCGCATAGTCATTATTTAGAAGAAATTACAATGAATTAAGGTACCAAATTTGTAATTAAGTGCCAGCAAGCTACTTAATTAATCTTATATCTAATTAGCCAACAATAAATTACCCAAGCAGGGCTATAAATCTATTCAGTGAGCTACAAGAACCGCATGCATAAAGACCTGTCCTGTACTTTTGGGAGCTCTTGATGCTGTTCAGCTGCTTTTTGTCTCCCTGGCTGCCCCAGTGCCCCACCTCCAGGGCTTCTGTCTGGTTGAAAGCTCCTTTGGGCAGAGATCACGTCTTTGAAGTGGTTTGAATCACCCTAGCTTAGAGTTTGGGGACGTCATGAAAACAATATATTTTACTGAAATTTAATGCAGGTTGAATTGTGTTTAGCCCCATTGTGAGTCTCAGCAAGCAGCTTTGAAGAGCTCTTTTTTACGTGGTGGTTTGTAATGTTGTTGCCCAGAAAGGCTGTGGACTCACCGTCCATGGAGGTCAGGGCCAGGCTGGATGGGACTCTGAGTAACCCAGTCTAGTTATTCCAACCATGGCAGGGGGGTTGGAATGAGGGGATCTTGAATGTCCCTTCCAACCCAAACCATTCTATGAATATAATGCCATGTGCTAAAAGAGATGTGCAAGTGGCAAGAATGACCAGATGCTGGTATATAGGCAGGTTGTACTCAGAAAATTATTGCAGAGCTGGTTTTTAATACATGATGTCTTTTTGATTTTAATTACAGACTCCACAAAATGCTAAACAATGTGAATTGCAAGTTCTGAAAAGTTTGTGGGGTGTTTTTAGGCAAGCTATGCAGGGCTACTCTTAGCAGGCAGGCAAGACCAGGCAATGCAGCTAAACATCACAGAGGTACAGTTTTTTCAAGTACCTCCTAAAGCCTATTTTCAAAGGATCTGCCAGTACAAACAGGGATTTGTGACTACAGTTGAGTTAAGGAGCATAAAAAGTACATGGTGTCTCTATGAGAATTACAGCGTCTTAGCTGTGGTTGGCTTAGGGGATGGCTTTATTCAAAATGCTGTACCACAGCCAAGCTGTGTCCTGAGGCTCTATGTTAAAACACACGGAGCAAACAATGAGAGGAGATAAAGCCTGTCCCAAGAGCTGCATGCATGACCACAAATGTGTTTTATGGCAGCCCGGGGATGGGGTTTCATTAATCTGCTGAATGCTGCAGGGTACGTGTGGCCCTAGAAGGAGGTCACACATCCACTTGGGTGAAGTCTTGGCTCTGAGAAAATCATTGGGAGATTTGCCATTGGCTTCCACATAGCCCATCTTGTCCATTGCTGCATCCCTCTTCCGTGACTGTGGGACGATGACTCAGCTGATGTGAAAACATCCCCACATTTACTGGGCTTCAGGGACTTGATTCCAGTTGAGAACAGGGTCTGCTAGACTCCATCTTCCTTGTCAAAAACATGTGTGCCCCAGAAAAACTCAAGCCTCCTCAAACAAGATTTGTAGAAACCAATAAACAATGTTGTTTATTAGGCAACTTTAGGAAAACAAAGACCAAGGGAGATGGCCTTTAGCTGGCCACCCTCTGACCATCCAAAAGAAGACTTAGTAACTAAATCACCTGTCCCATCTCTTAGGTGCTCTTAATGGATACATCTCCACTAACTTCAGTTGTCACAGAATCATTTTGTCTGGAAGAGACCTTTAAGATCATGAAATCCAATCCCTAAGTCTCTGGCAAAGAACTGGGGCCCTTGCATCAAATGCACGGGAAGACATTATCCATCTCACCATTTGCAAAGGTGATCATGACTATTTATTTACAGAGCTTCCCAATAATGGAAGTTGTGCAGAAACAGAGCTTTGCCAAAGCCCAGCAAATCCCTCCACCAAAGAAAGTTTGCACAAGAGTAGTATAATACAGAGCAAACAAAGCATGGCACGAGGCCACGGAGTGGAATGATTCCAAAAGAGGTATCTTTGTGGGGAGACATGGAATAAGATTATTTAAAAGGAGATGTAAAACTAGAGTGGAAAAGGGAAGAAGAGCCAAAAATCTCTGTTGATTCAGTCCCATTATTTCAAGCAGACGTTTGGACGTGATGTCGTTTGAAGGTGATGAAATTAAAAATAGCTGAGATTCCTAATCTTTCTCAGAAGGTATTTTCTGTTGTTAGTCTTTAGCCTGCTCTTAAGCAAAATCTACATCTTGCACAATGACTTGACTTCAGGGCAGACCTTTGAGAACAACATGAAACATCATGAAACGAGCCAGGGCATGAGACTATGGAGTATTTGCTTATGGCCCAGAGAAGAGTTAGTCACATCAGAGAGGTCAGGAAGAAACTGCAGAATGAAGGCAAAAAAGGACAAAAAGACACAGAACTTCCAAACAAAGGAAAACTTACCAAACAAACAAACAAACAAACAAACAAGCAAAAATGATATATTTTAGGTAGAAGGAAGGCTGGTGGAATCCAGCAGAGATCTACATTGCTGCTGTCCTTTTCTTGGTCCTTTGATGCTACCTGTCCTTGGGAATAGGAGTGATCAGAAAGGTTCTGCTATATTCTCAGAAGTAAATTAAATTAAAAGTACTTTTTAATATTGTGTTTTGCAAGCATCCTGAGTTTCCTCACCAACGGAATTAGAATCCAGTTCCACCAACAATCACAAAAAAAAAAAAAAAAAGTTCACACTCTGGCATCCAACTCATAAAGTCTCCTTGAGGTCATCAGCTCTTCAGAGATTGTAAGAGTATCCTTTTCCCAAAATAACCATACTGCATCCTTACCCATTCTTAAAAATGTGCTTGAATGAGCTATTTTGGAAATTCTTTAGATGCTTGGTTGTGCTTTGTTTACTCTCAAACTGGAATTGAAACCAGTGCGATGCAAGTGGAATTCTAGCTGAGACAAAAACACAGGGACTACACTGCCCCATTCATGGTTTTCAACCCAATTTGGCAGATTCAAGGCATTCAGATGGAACTCTGGAAAGAAATCTAAGATGAAACTAAAGCTGCAATGAATTCAGTATTGAATTTCTTCCCAGCCTCATGGGCCAAGCACTACAGCCTTGAGTTTCTGTTCTTTGGGTCTACCCTAATTCCTCTGCTTTCAGAGTCAATGCATTCCCATTCTGACTTGACATTTAAGGACTTCAACCTTCTTTGGGAATATCACAGTTTTTTCAGGGACATTCATTGCTTATGGAGAGATTTTTCACTAGTTGTAGGACTGTAACAAATGGAAACCTACATGTTCTTTTACCCTTTTAGGAGGCACAATTTATTTGCTCCCTTAAGAAAACAAATGCTGACGTATCACTTCATTTATCCAAAGTTTGGAACACTGAAATCTGCCATAACCACTTTTTTTTTTGCCCACTTTCAGAAATATTTTGCAATACATACACCTACTCATTAGATTTTTTAAAAATTCACCAAGCTCACCCACTCACTAGATTTTTTAAAAAAGTTCACTTCAGTCCAAATCCACAACATGATAACACGCTTTTAAACAAATAAGCACATTTCTTAAAAATAATCTATATCTGCTAAATCACTTGTACAGAAGTGTGGCAAATCAGCCCACAGCCTAAGTGATACTTGATAGAATAGACTTGCTGGATATACAAGCTTTAGTTTCCCATATGCAGCCAGCACTAATGTTTTCAAAGCCAAAATCTGCTGTTTAACATTTTGAATGTTCTCTCTGGTTTGACTACCCTGCTGCTGCAAGCACCTCATGTCAGCATTCCTCAGAGTCTGCATAATGTACATATAGGCTGATCTTTAACCTTGGTGTCATCACCCAGCCCAAAATCAATAGAGGGATATGACACTGGCGGCACCATTTGCCCGTAGAAGTTCAAACAGACAGATGGGCTGTTGTACGACCATGGGGCCAAAGAAACTTGGAGTTGGTCGAGGTTTTTTTTCTTTTTTGGAGGGCGAAATGAAGCTCTCAGAATGTGGATGCAGAAGGAGGTGAGTTCAGCTGCAGTGTCAGCAAAATCACTGCAGGTACTGCAGTCTTTGCACCTTGAGGTATGGTGAGAAGGCTGACTGGTTTGGGGCTTCACTGTTTTCAGTCTTCTTAATGTATGAATTCCCCCGAGATCCACATAAATATCACTTTCTCTCTTGGGCTAAACCAGGCCATGAATAATAAAAGCAAACAGCAGTTACCCTCCACTGCGCCTGTAAAATTCCATGTCCTTATCCTAAGGGACTGCAACTGTTTTTTCACAGCTTTTCCCTCGTGCTGTATGAAATGTGGTTGGACATTTGGAGTCTGTCAGCTGCTCAGTTGCCAGCCTTGCAGACTGGGGATGGGGCAGTGATAAACTCAGATGGTAGGTGGGCAGGGGTGACTTAAAATGGGACTCCCAATGACGCAGCTGCCTGTGACATCATTCTCTAGTGCTGGGCTGCAGAAGGCACCTCTTTGTCAAAATTCAGATCTTTGTGGTCTCAGGCATCACAAGAAATACACAGGGTAAGGGTGGGACACCCAGTATTTTGGTGAGTGGAGGCGCTGGACTGGACTGGCAGAATCCCTGCAATGCCAACCATGGGGAAGGATGACTCCACTTCTGCTTGTCCTTGGGCAGTGCTGCAAAATATTGTACTTTTCTATGGTTGTCCTGGCTCCAAGTTTCTGTGGGGTCTGAGCTCCAGGTTTGTAGCAGTGCCCTTGCCCTCATGTCACAGGGGCTGCAGAGATGCCACAAAGCAGCCTGGTGCGTTACTGCTTGGAACATTTCACAGTTGAAGCACTGCTGCCATTTCCCCCCTCTATTTCTTCTTTCATGCTCATACTAGTCCATGACTGAAAGTCAGACAGACGTTCAACTGTAAAAATGAAAATTGTTTTAGTTCACATTTTTCCAAATGCTACTCTCCTCAACCAGTGTATAGCTCTTTATAATAGAGCCTAGTTAATATTTCCTTTCATTTTGTGCTAGCACAACACCTCAGAAAGATGGGTTGAAATAGGCAAGCTCTGCTGTAGGAATAGACCACTATTCCCAGGCAAACTGATCTTAACAAAAATATTGTAATGAAATCAATATGTATTATTACACATAATGAAGCAAAATGTATATTTTTACATATTAACTCTATTTGCTTTTACTCTTTACATGTAGTTATAAAAATATTTATTTTTGTGCTTAGAATAACAAAATGAAAGCTCAGTGTTCAGGCTCTATCTGGCTGGCACTTATTATTTCCATATGTTAGGGCAACAACCAGATTGCTCTGCCAGTTAATTCTGTGACTTTTTCTGCACCTTTTCATCTGATCCAGCAAAGATTATTTTCTTTGCAGCTATTATTGCAAAGAGGTGACCAATTGCCACCGGGCAGAAAGTTAAAAATGAAAGGATCAATTAAGTTTATTCTTCTGGTGAGAAAATATGCACATTTTCTCAGAACATTAAATTCCATCTGAGGAACAGAGATGAGGAATTAAGATGCTTTCAATACTTTAAACAAGCTTCCCTGTTTTCAATAGCAATGCTGTATTTGGATTTAACTCTGGTCAGAAGAGCACTCCCAGCTCTGCTCACTGGAAGAGGTGGCAGAATGTCCAGCTGACTCAAATGGAGCAGGGATCAAAGACAGCAGGGCAACCCTGGAAGATGAACCTGAAGATGGTTGGATTAGATGATCTATAAAAATCCCTTACAAATTTGTGATTCTATGAAATTGATAAGCTCATGCTTTTTATCCCTGACATATTCCTAGGTGTATGTGCCAGGTGGTGTTGCATTGGTTTGTCTGAATGCAATGCTGATCTGTGGCAAGCCTTGGAGGTGCACCACCATCACCAACCTCAAGAAGTTTATTTGGAGCCAGAGAAAAGGTTCTGCAGAGCAGTTTAAGGAGGAGGAACATATGGTCAGTCACGTTGGGAGTTACAGGGCACACTTCTCCTGAGGCACAGCATGTCACACTGGATCTTTGTCCATGTGCTGGCAGCCTGTCAGGAACACACATCTGATACACTGAGCATAAAAATCAGTAAATGAGGGAGTGGGTCTTCAGCAGCCCTCCAGATGTCACAGACCACTGCAGCTAAGAGAAGCTGTAGAAAGATGTCTGAGGCTCAGCCACAGCCCCATTCCTGGCAGGATCAGTTTGCACTGAGCTCCATGACAGATGATGGTTTACCAGGGCAAACCTTGATCAATATTTAAATCTGAACCCTTTGTTTCTCTTCTTGAGACCTCTGATATGTCCCCACAGCAGCTCCTGGAGTGTTTCTCAGTTTCCATGACCAGGAGAGCTCACACGTGCCAAGTCATCATCCTGGAAAGTTTACTGGAGAGCTGGTGCAGAAAAATCAACAATGTCAGTGTTTTGTATGTATGGTTATAGAGCAAGGGGAAAACCAATGCCAGATTTCCCAGACTTCCATGTATTCCTCCATGGAGATGCCCTCAGAGCAGCCAGGGGTGTAGGAGCAGAGCTGTGATGGGCTAACCCTGCAGCAGACACAAACTGCAGCAGAAATTGCCTCTATTTCCAGCAGTGCCTCTGCAACACAAATCCTGAGGACCTACAGAGCAAGCTGGAGTCAGCAGGTGAGAGAAGGACATACTGGGGAAGGAGTTCATGGGAAACACAGCAAGAAAAATGCTTCCCTTGGAAAGGTGGTGTAACAAAGATAAAATGCTTCAGATGTCAACGGGATACCACAGAATCCCAGAAAAACCACACAGTTTCTCTGCTGCAGAACTGTTCATTCACAAAATAGTTTTTCTTCCTCATATTCAGGTTGCTACAGATAACCTCTGTACTGCCAGAGCTGCACTGACCAGCAGTGTGAGACTTTTCATAGCTGCAGCTGCTCAGGCAGAATCAGGCACCTCAACATAAAGGAACCTTCTGTACGTATTTCCTTCCCTTCCCCTGACAGAGTAACTGGAGCAGTACAAGCAACTTTATATTGACATAATTCATCCCCATTGGGGGTGTTATATCATGTTAGAGAGATTTAGATGGTTAATGTGATAAAACTTGTGAATAGAGAAGCTGGTAGGATCATGAATTAGTTTTTTTACTCCTTGCACTCTACATGACTCACAGTAACTCAAACTTGTAAGAATAACAGTGTATAAATTGGCCAGAACTAAGCCCCTTTGCCAAGACAGATCAGTTTTTAACTACCTGCGTGCTTGAACCTTCCTCAGCCACGGAAATCTAGCACAAGGGTAACAGGTTTGATCCTAAGTAACATATTATCTAAAGAAAGCACCACATATATGCCAAACTTTCCAAAGGAAACCAGTGATTCTGGGTTCTTTGATACCTAAATGCCAGCCCTGAGAAAACTTATAAGGTATCTTAAATTGGAACTGCTCTTTGTCAGGAAAATAATGATAAGGATGCAATCTCTGAAAGATACAGATTGTTCTGCAGAGGGCTGTTTTCTTATCTTCCGGACATTCTTGGGGAAGAGAAAAGAGTCCAAAAAAAGTGCTGAGGAAGAAGGAAAGAGATCTAACTACCAATGGGGAATGATGAACAGAAAGGGTGAGAAAGGACAGTCTTGGAAAGGGGCTAGAAAGTAAAAGACAACAAAGGAGAGGAAAAACTGAGGGAGGCGAGGGGGAGGGGGTAGGGAGAGGAGAATGTGTGAAATAAAGGTGAAAGAAAGGGAAGAAGAAATGAAAGTGAGAAGGGAAGAAAAGCCACAATCGAGGGCTGAGATAAGTACGTTCAGTTCCTATTTTATTTATACATTTATATTCCAGTCAGTGTTTAGTAGGTGTCTCTAAAGGCTGTGATTTATTGTAATTTTTCCTTTTCAGCCCTGCAGAGGAAGGGGCAAAGGCCAGGAGGGGGCTGGATTCTTTGCCTAGGGCACGGCAGCTCCTTAGGCTGGCCCTGAATTCAGAGAAGAGCTAATGCTCCCTGGAGCTGGAATGCAATTAATTTTCTGTGGCACAATGTTCCAGAAAGAGCATATTTGGGGAGGCTGAGGTTTGTGATTATAGGCTACCCTCAGCCTACGTGTGTAAATTGGAGCTGCGACACCAGCTCTCCACATTATTATTATTATTTTACACATCTGGGTTTTTGACCTGAAAATGTTTGTTTGCATGGCATTTCTGCAAGAGAAGAGAGTGAACATCTCACTTTATCCACGTTAGTGGTCAGTACAGCCGCTTGGACAGAGTCCAATTGAATCGGCAGCAAAATATTCTCTGACTTATCTCTGGATGCCATTTATTTATTTGTTTATTTATTTTATTTTAAATTAAACTTTGTAAAGGTCAAATTTGAGGATTTTTTTCTTTTATTTAAACAAACACTGAGCAGAGACACTGGATGATTTAGAATAATCAGTTTAAGACCACATGTGACATGTTGCTGTAGCAGCATGCTTTTTCCATGACAGCTTGTTGTGTGTCAAAGGGACATTTGTCACTGATCACTCAATTATCCACAAATTACATCTTAACTTCATTTACACCATTTCCTTGTAAAAGCCAGGGCAGTCCCCTGAAGCAAATAGGCCCCATCTCCTGTCGTACCATTGCAGTCAGTAGATTATTGAAAGCCAAGAATTTAGCTCACACTTATAAATATTTCTGCTGTAAAAGACTTTACTCCTATCTTGAAGTAATGGCAATGCTTTTTGGCTGCTATGCTCTTCAGAAAACTTCAGAATTTTTATGATAAAAAAGCCTGGTTTTTTTAATCACTGGCCAGCATTTTCTGAGGGGATTTCTGAGGGGGGAAAAAAAAACAAAGACAAACTTTTTTTCATGTGTGTCATTTAAATTTGCTCTCTGAAACTGGAAATCTGGTCCTGGCACAGATCTACCAACTGAGCTGCCAGTTCAGCTATTCCCCAGCTGCTGGAGGATGCATGAAGGCATGGAAAGGTGACAAGATTGTCTCAGGTAGTGCACAGTATCTTCTCACCCAGCTTATTTGTGGTGGCACTTTTAGGAAATCTAGGGTTAAGAGACTCACAAGTGGGTTTGGACTTCGCTTTACGCTCTGCTAAGAGCTTGCTTTGAGGCTCCTGGAAACCTCAGGTAGATAGGCCTGATATTTCCAGAGCTTTTCTGTATATTCTTTGAGTACATCATCTTACAAGTGCAACAAAACAGCTCAGACTGAAGGCAGATAAAAAAACCACAGGCCTGCATCTTTCCCCCAGGGCAAGAGGGCAAGTAAAGCCTTCCATTGACTACTTTTACTGAGGGTAGGGCCTCTGAAAAAAGAGGAACGCCCTTTTTTGGGGAGTCTGGTTCAAAACCTTTCCAAAGCAGTAACTAACAAGTTGTTACCTCTATACACCTATACCACCTTTCACTGACTCAATTAGAAAAGGAAGAAATGATTGACCATAGCAGGACACAGTCCACTGCAACCTCCATTGTTCAATAAATAATTGAAAATGGTTGTACCAGGGAAGTATGACTTCATGGTGTTTGAATAAGATATGTTACCCTGTGGAGGCTGATGGAAAGAAGATAAAATATACTGAATACTATATATTTAGACCATTGTTTGGTAGGTGAAATAATATTTCCTTTTGAGTCACTGACTTTGCTTGTGGATCAATACCATGGTACAGAGGCAATAACTGCACGTAGTGCAGCTTGACTCCTCAGGAGAGAGGATTTGAATAATCTCTTTGCTGGCATGAACACTCTGGCAAAAGCAGGAGCTCCCAAACTGCCCTCCTTGGTGATGCAAACACTGCTTTGAGGAAGGTGCTGCAGAAGCCAGGGTTTTATCTGGGGAAGGATGGAAAAGCATCCTCATCTGGGAAGTTGGGTGGTCTCTGTTGTCTGCTAAGTGACTCCAGAGCACACCTGGTGCCCACAGGGACAACCCTCTGCTCCTTCTACTACCAGGTCTTACCAGGCACATGCAGGACTGGAGCCCCAGACCTGGGCTGTCACCCTCTGCTATCACTGCTGGAGCTGTTTAGCTGGGAACAGAAGAAATTTGCACTCAAATCCAAATAGTGGGAGGCTTTGCATCTTGGAAAATCCAGCCTGAACCACAGCAGTGTGCTCCAGCTCCCAGTAGTGCAAACCCCTTTAGACAACTGCTGAACCAGCCAACTTTTTTTTTTTTTCTTTCCCTTTAGATTGAAGCCAAAAGCAGTGAGACGTGGTGAACCAGACCCAGCTTTCAACATTTTCCCTATGGAGGAAGAGTTTTTCACACTGGCTTGTGGAGGTTATACATCTTCTAGCCCAGGGAAGGTGGTAGGATCTTACCTCTGCTTTGGTTGTAGCTGGCAGCCTGGCAATGCCCATCACTGCACCGGGGCAGGGCTGGGCTCTTTCTTACCTAATGAGCACTCTGTAGGAGGCAGATGATCCAGAGTGGAGCTTTGGGGAAGGGAGGGTGAATAATTGCTGACACATGGCTCTTTTCTCTCTCTCAGCTTGGGTTTTGGGCCTGAAGGTACTCAGTGCATGGTATCATCTGAAGGGTGAGTGCAATAGCTTTGAAAGAAGCAAAGGAAGTCAGGCAGGGAGTCTCCATAAATCTATCAGAAAGTTAAATACTGTAAAATCTCCATGTTGTTTACCAGCTGTGCCTACAATGAAGACAGAAATAATCCTGGTAAACATGACCTTTGATCAGCAAGGTGGAGAAATTAGGTCAAGCAGGTTTTTGCTTAGCTGAAACCATAAGCTGGGGATGAAGAGAAATAAAATTATCTTCCAAAAATGTATTAGTCTGAGAGCCCCACAGAAAACTGCTGTTCAGCAGCCTGAGGCCAATTTGCTGCTCTTGCAAACCTTCCTTGCATCGAGCGCCGAACGCAGAGGGCAAAAGAACGTGTGCGCACAGCATAGGAGCAATTGCCTGCTCCATGGACTGGGTTTTGATGTTTAAATTACATTACAGGGCATGCTCTGGCAGGCTTTCTGGATGACCTTGGGGAAGCCCTTCTGTGGGTTCAGACTCAGTTATCTCCACCTGCAGAACAGGGCGCAGTCCCCCTGCACCACGGCCCTGACACCAGGTGTGCCTGGGTCACACTTTGCAGACGAGATGGTGTTTCACTGTTGGCACATGCAGCTGCACACCCAGGCCAGCGTGTGCTTGTCAACTCTGTATTGCACAAGGGGCCATGGAATTGCCATAGGGCTCCTCCTGAGCTTGGTCTGTGCCTTTTAGCCATGTCCAGGCAAAGCACAGAGCCAAGCTCTCAGTGCAGGTAGTGAGGGATGGCACCCCAAGCCTGTGCTTTGGAGGGAAAAGATATCAGCTCTGTGAAAATAGACCCTGGCTCTTTTTATTTACACCAGCAATGTGTCCTCCTGAGACTGCCTGTGGTGTTCCACTAGGATCCTGTGCTCAGCATGAGGTCACGGTGAGCCTCTGTGCCTTCCAAACACCCTATCAGCACTGCTGAGATCCAGGCTGCCCTGAGGGGGAATCAAGGCTCTGCATGCTCATCTATAATTAGTGGATAAAAAGATCCTCAGGAGAACTTGTCATATGAAAAATATGCTACCTCAGAAAATGCAAATAAATAGCTGGTCAGCAGTTTTGGATGGAGCAGGAAGTCTCTGCCTCCAGCCTCATCCCTGGACCCACATGTGGGGGCCACCAACCTGACCAAAGACATCCCAGTCTGAAACAGGTGAAGAAGAGAATTCATGGATCCCTGGAGGGTATTTTACATTTGATGACAAATTTTGCCTGACTCCAGGCTTTCCTGCAAGCAGCAGTTTAGCAAGGTCTGCAGATGTGTGAGCACTCAGGGGGTTAAATCAGCAAATGGGCGACATGATTTTACGCCTGTGGGCAGTTTGTTCCAAAGATCAGCTGCTCTCAAAGCAAAAGTAAACGAACAGTGTTTATTATGAGTCACTTAAGCAAGCAAATTATTAGTAGAATCTCATCTGTGGTTATGCGAGTTGGGACCTGAGGTGAAGGTTAATTATTTTTCCCCCTTAAAAAGAAAAAAAAAAAAAAAAAGAAAAAAAGAAGACGAAAAAACCCTGAGGTGCTTTAGGAGCTGGCATGGGAAAATGCTTCCTGCACCTCTCCAAGAGCACTCAGCCTGGGCGTCTCTGGGTGCTCCTGGAGCTTGCAGTGCTTCTGAGTTAAAAAGGATGTGGATCGCATTTTGCACACCGAGGGCTCAGCCCCACACCCGCTGACATCCCGGAGAGTCTTTTCATTAACTTCAAGGGCCTCACGGCCGGGCCCCGTGTGAAAGGCCGGGGTCTGCAGCGGGCAGCAGCGGCTGGTGCACAAAGCCTGCCCTCCCGCTGCCCTCCCCTGCCCCTGACCTCCCTCCAGAGCTGAGCCACCAAGCTTTCAGAGTCCCCTCACCGGCGGCATGCAGGGCTGGTCACTGAGTGAGCTTTTTCTCAGGGCAGCACCTTGTATGTGACCAGTGCTGGGTGCTGGGCTCTGCCCAGGGATCAAGAGCACAAAAGTAGAATGGGGGCTAAGAGGGGATGCTGGGGCAATTCCTTCCCTCCCCACCCCCTACCAGGAGCACATTTCATCCCATGAGAGGGTCTTCTCCGTTGAAAGGAAAGAAATAACCCCCTGAGGATTGAGCCTTTTCCCATCTGGTGCCTGGGGCTGGGGCTGCGTGAGCAGGGTGTGCTGGGCTCCCTCTTGCCACGATGCCTTCCCTGTCTCCACATCTGAGCCACGGCTCATCCTGGAGTGTCCAGTGCCATTGGAGACACCAGCACAGCAGCATCCTGGATGTTCTGGGTTGCTGTGGCAGCCAGCTACTGTGGAAGCTTGTCCTGGTGCTGGCCTGCTCTTGTGGGGGGAAGGTGGCACTGAGACCGACCCCAGGGCTGCTCCAAGGTACCCAGGGCTTCTCAGCCATCAGTGTGATCAACATGGGCAGGAGAAGGGTGGTCTGCAGGCAGATATTGTCTACAGGGTCTAAACATCCCTCTGAGGCTTGGCAGGAAACTGAGTCTGGTCAAATTCTTCTGAGAGGAGGCAGAGAGGCTGCCGGGGTAGGCTGAGCTAGGGTACCACAGCAGAGGGAAGAAAGAAGAGGCCACATGAGCCCATCCCATTAAAGAAGAACCCTGGTGTGATAGAACTGTCCCGACTGTGTAAATTCAGTGTTTACCCTCAGTGCTCAGTAAATAAAAACAATAAAACAATGTAGATGCTTTCTGAATAAGGTAATAGAGCGTAGGTCTCTTGAGTCAAATCTGGAAGCAGTTTAACAAGAATCCTTGGAGCAGTGGCTCTGTGTTGCTCTCTGTTTGCAGAGCACCATGATGCTATTCACATGATTTTTAATGCAATAAAATTACACAATAATGCAATACAATAATAATAAATTAGAACTGAGACAGTTCTCAAACATACCAAATGAAGAAAGGCAAGGTTTCACTCTTGCAATCTCAACTCATTCCATAACCCTAGGCAAAATGCTAAATTTTCAAAGCAGCCTTGCTAATTTTTTTTTTTCTTTCAGTGTGCCTTTTTAGGCCACTCTGGAATCCCAATTCTCTTTGGGAAAACAACATCTTAGCATCCCTGTGCTTTGCTTCCCTCGCTAGTGAATGCTGCAGAGGGAATTATAATCCTACCACTGCACATGAGAGAATCAGACACTGTAATGATAAGTGAGTAATAAATTCGGGATTTGCAACTGTTTTCCCATAAAATAGGTGCTGTCTCTGTCCTGGGAGACAAGATGTGAAATCTTGACAGCACAAACCTGGTGAAGAGCTGGCAAAATGTGCTCGCAGCCCAGCTACAGGGCAGCCAGCAGCCCTTGGAACTCCTTGTCCCAGGGAGTTTAAGCTCTTTGCTTTTCCTGCTTGGTCTCTGCCAGCAGTGGGAACTCCTCAATGCCATTCCCCAGAGCAGTGGGGAACCTGTCAGCTCTCAGCCCGGGTACCACAGCCTCCCGTCCAGAGAGATGCTCCCCCGCCCTCCCTCCTTTCCTGGTCCCTAAAATGTCTCTATCTCAGGGAAAAGCAGTTTAGCACATCAGCAGTCATGTTCAAATTCCAAGGCTAAACACGGAGCCTGGGAGAGAAAGGGGGGCAGGAAAAAAAAATCAGGTGCTTCTCAAAAACAATCAACCTGATTCACATGCAGCTCAGCAGCTTTTTTGATGGCTCAATTCCAGATTTCACAGCTATTCAATAGTTCTCTTGTGTAGTTGATCCTTGTCTTAGAATTCAGCACAACTCAATCCATTTTCCCTTTTCTTTCTATAAACACCCCCCTCCTCCTCTTCCCCTCCCTTCTTTTTCTTGATTTACATCTCTAGGGAGATGGGAATGTGAGGGAGAAGCTTGTAGCCTTCCTTCCTGGGGGGCCTTGAACTGGTGTCCCCTGTCTCAGGTTCCCATTGTCCACGCTGCACAAGCCTCAGCCCCTCTGCACTCCAGCCCTACTCAATTGGAATTTAAATGCTTCATGATTGTTGTCTCACAGAATAGGAAAGTGCTGCATTAAAGAGTAAATTACAGCAGACAAGTAACTGCCTTGGGAAGGAGTGTGAAAGGAGAGATGAGACCAGCACAATGCCCGTTTGCAAAAGAGGTTTTTTCCAAAGATGAAACAATCTTCCTGGTTCGTTCTCCTAAGGATAAATATGATGTGGACAGCGTAGATATGGGGCTTTGTCTTGGAGGAGAGGTGCAGCATGCTCAGGCCAGAACAGGCCCATGATGTGCAGCTTGGGCACAGATATTAATTTTGTCCTGGAGCCAACAGCATGGCTGGATGTGGGCTTGACATCTGGTTTCTTACATGGGCTTAATCTGGGAAGTTTAACTGTGGTCCAAAGCACTAAGCAACTTGCAAGGAAATGAAGAGAAGAGGTTTACTCATTTCCTTGCTTCTGCTGCTTTCTAAGCACAGGCAGAATGGTGTCTCCCCTTAATGCTGAGACCACCCCAGAGATCATCATGCTCTCCTTAGCCGCTCTGGTGGTGGCCAGAGGGGTTGTTTAAACAATCTGGTTGTGCCACTGGGACCTTTTCTCCCTTCTCTGTGCCATATCTACCCCAGACCTGCTTCTGCTTTATCCAGCCTCCACTTTAGTCACCCCTGGGAGAGCCACATCAGACCCTGAGATATTTTTCCAGGTGAGATCTCTGTGAGAGCAAAATGCTGAGCTGACTCAGCATGGAGCTAGCAATACCCTTAGCAAAGAATTATTTTCTTGCCTGAAGGACAGATTGTGCCCTAGTAGTAGTAGAAGAAAGCAGACTGTGACTTATGAGTTGTAAGGATGCTTACAGCTACATTGCTCTTTTGTGTAAGATGGGGTGTCTCCAGCAGGAGTGGCAGAAAAGAAAGGCTTTGACACTTGAGGAAAGCACAGAGAACTGTTACAATTATGATTAACATTCACCCAGAGCATCTGAGGGAGAAACAAAAATGAATTAGTCTCAGTGGTTCAGCCACAGTGCCAAGATCAGAACACAGACCAACCACACAAAAAGGGAGCAAAATTCAAGTATTTACCCTTGAGAGATATTGATGACATCTGTCTCCTTAACATTTTAGTCACCTTTGCAGAGCCTGTCATATTAATAGAGGATTCATGAATTAAACCAGCCAGGTGGTGTAAAGCATAGGTCACAGAAGCCCTGGGAAAAGCATTAAAAAATTGCATGTTCACTGAGACAAGAGAAAAAAAGATCAGGAGAGTTTCTCTCCCCTTTGCTCAACAGCATATGCCTTTCAAACTGTTCATTGAAATAAGGTGCCATGGACACACAGGAAAATAATGCACAAATATGATTAAAAAATGGAAAAACCCCGATGTGCACACAAACACAGAGGCAAGCAGGCAGGCACACAGTCTTTCCTACTCCAAGATCACAGTGTACGCTTTCTACCGAGCCGGCTCCGAGTGGCTCCTGTTTAATTACTCCTCTGGAACCACTGGAGAAAAGGCTGTGCCAACAATTCTCTCTTTTTTTTTTTTTTTTTCATTTGAAACTACATGTGAGAAATACCCCTTGGCTCAATGTTGAAAATTAATGTCTCACTGCTGAAATACTTTTTTTTTTTTCCTTAGGTTGCTGTGGTTTTTTATTCAGTGATCGTTTTGAAACGAGGCTTTTCAGATGGCCTTCAGCAGGACTCTGATACTTCTCCTTGCCTTTGCATATTGGGAACCCCAATATTGTGATAAAATTGGCTCAAGCAATGAACACAACCTGTTGTTCACAGTGAGAATATTCTCTATTTCACTCAGAAGTAGATCTACTTTTGGAGCCCACAATGAGGTGCTCTGCAAAGCACATCAGGATTCACTGAAGTCCCACAGAAGTGACAGCATTTTGCCATTCCAAACCCAGGCTCTCCATGCCTCCCATCTCTCTCTTGAGAGAATGCAGGGAATTCTTTTGTAGGGAGGGAATAATTTTTTTTTTTTTAAATGCCTTTTCCTAATCAGGTGTTCTAGTTCTCTTGGTTTTCCAGGCCAAACACTATGTTAATTCAATGCCTTGTGGCCAGAAACAAATTCTGCTGAAAACAATAGGAAAACTAGGCTTGGAATCAACAGATGCACAATGCAAAATACTTTGCTCTGAGGACTTTTGAGGACACCCAGCGTGGTGTCATCAGAGGACTGGCATCCTTTGGAAGGCCTGCAGCAGCTCAGGGTGTGCCAGCACCCCTCCATGGCCGTGCCTCAGACCTGCTCCTGTGTCCCACAGCACGGGGAGCTCTGCTGTGAGGCCACAGGTGAGGAACCTCCTCCAAGTATTTGGAGAGCCGTGCCTTTCCGTGCCTCTCCCAAGAGGACATGGATCAGGAGGGGAGCCAGCCAGGAGAAGATCTAGGGATGCAGTGGGTAAGTTTAGCTCTCACTCTCTCCAGGAATTTTCTCTCACCAGAGAGAGGACAGGAGCCTTTGGCCTGCTCACGTATTGTCAGCAGCACAGTGGCCAAATCCCTTGGGCAGGTGAGACCTGGCTGTGCTCCATGAGGGGACAGCTGATGGTGCCCAGAGCCAGGACAGACGCTGCAAGCATGTCCCTGATGTGGCACAGGGGCCAAACTCCCAGTAGCAGTACCTCCAACTCCCACACACCCCTTCTCTTCACTTGCTGTGAGGTCCTTACATTTCCCTCGCTGCCCTAAAAAAATGCCATCTCCCCTCAGGTGTGCCCTGGCAGCTGCATTCATCCAGCTGCCCCAGTCCTGCAGGATTTCTGCCTACTGCAGGCAAGCAGTTAGCACAGGTGTCAATTAAACCAACCCAGTGGTGCCTCCAAATCCCTGCCAGCACTGAGAGCACTGGCAAAGAGCTGCTGCATCTTCAGTGCTGTCTGCCTCTCCCTCACAGGCAAATACAAACACCAGGCACCCTCACTTTGAATTTCTCCACTTTGCCTGCTTGTCTTCCAGCTCTTTAGCATGTCTTGAATGTGGCTTATTGTCCGCTAATAAAGAAAAGAGTGCTGCTCTCCAGCAATGGCAAGATCCCAGCTTTCCTGCCCTGCTGCAGAGCCAATTCCAGTCAGAGAAAGCAACTATCACTTGAGGTTCTAAATAAACCAGAGATTCCCCCAAAAATCCTCCTGTTATATAATGCTCTCCTTCCTCTCCTTTTAATGAAAACAACCAACTAACTGTCTATTTTTACTGTGTTAGGGACAGATCCAGCAGCCCTAACTTGTGCATGCCCTTCTGGAAATCAGTGGGAGCTCTGCCTGCATGGGAAAGAGCTGCAGGACCACGATCAGGAGTGACTAACATGAAATAGAGCTCCTCGCTTGGGCCTGGGAGAGGCCAGAAAAACACGGGCCACAACATGGTGCACATTTTGCAAGTGACACTTGGTGTTAGCCAAAATATACATCAATACAGAGGAGGCGTGTGGTAAAAGGCACATTCCTTTACCACACTATTACTGTAATATCCCAGTGCCTCCACATTAATTTGTTCCCAGGAAATTCCATCATCACTATTTCAAGATTGTGGCTGTTCAAGCCACTCAGGATGATGGGAAATTACCCTACTCAGGAAAACAGAATAATAAAAGCAGTGATTAAATTTACCTTTATCCTTAGGCTGCACACCCTTATCAATCTCTGGTGAAATATTTTTTAGTATAGAAGGATTCCAATTATGCTCTTAATAAACTTTGAATGATCAGCCATAAGGGAGGGTGTTGTAAAGAATAATACTGCCCCCATAGAAATACTCAAACAAAATGTTGAGAAAAATTTTTATTAAAAGGGATACTCTGCTCTGGAAGAGCTGAGCATATGCAGTGGGAACACTGCCAGGCTGAATCAGACCTGCCTGTGCTAACCCAGTGATCAGGGCATCTGACCATTGGGTCCAATGCAACCAGCGCTGACTGCTCCTAAGAAAGCATTTGTGGACTTACCTGCTGTGGATAAAATGTCCTTCTCAGCTCAGTAATTACACCTTCCTGAGCCTAAAGGATCATATGTCTTCCAAAACACATTGTGCATCCAGATCTTACTGCTCTAGCAGTTATGGATGACAAGAGTAATGTTCGACATATCTACAAACCAACACAAAAAAAAAAAAAAAAAAAAAAAAAAAAAAAAAAAAAAAAAAAAATTAACACTACATAGATCTGTCAGTGTTTTTATGTGGCAGCAGTTTCACAGTTGAATAAATATCTCATTCCATAATACCTTTTCTGATTACAAATGAAGCTACTAAAAAAATCAAGCCACTGCTGCAGCCCTGTGCTGTCACCCTGTCCCAGCATGTGTCTTGAGCATCCGTACGTGCAACAGAGATTACCAAAGAGTCTGTTCTCACATTCCCCGTGTCAGTGTTCCTATCTTTTATTTCTTAAAAACATGGCATCCTATTTTTGCATGGAAAAATAGAGCTGAAAACCTGTTCTGGCTTTGCCAGCTGACAAATGACTGATCCTTTATGGGCTCTGTTACTGGTGGGCTTGGCAGGGTCCTGCCTTCACGGAGAGCATCACAGACACAGGAGACAGCTCTGGAGGAAGGTGCCTGATGTGCTTGAACTGCTGATTACTGTGTGCAGGAAACCTTTGCACACATGCTGGGAGGCTGAGTACAGGATTATAAGTTCTGCAAGGCAATTGCATCTTTTTCATTTCTAGGATTTGCATCAGCATAATATAAACCCTATGAATATAAACCCTGAAAGGAGCAGATGATGGCTGGGAAATGAAGGGCTGTGGTCAGATATTAAGAGTTTCTAAGAGAGAATGTACTTATAGATCTACTCAGTTAGTGTTTCTTCAGCTTTTGCTTTCTGCCTGGAAGGGGCCGTGTTGTATTTCAAACACTTCCACTGTCCTGCTCTGTACTGTCCGGTTGTGATGCCCTTATTCCACGGTATTGATGTTTGGGAAGACAGCAGAGGAGCAGGAGAAATAGATATATAAGAGAATGTTAAATAAATTTGAAATGCACAGCACTGGCTTGCTACTGTACTGCCAGCCAGTATGGTCCAAGAACTTATCTCCTCATTACTGGCACTGAGATGACTGTGGTTTTATTGATAATTAAGATGTTCTGAATAGCTGCTTTTCCAGTGTGGCCACAGAACTAAAAGCTCGGAACAGAAAATATAAGTTGGAGTTGTCCTGAAACAGAACTGGCTTTGTAGTTTTCACAGTGAAATGAAACACTAGGAAAAAAAAAAAAAAAGAAAAAGGATTAAATTCATCCAACGCAGAGTCAAACTGATTCAAAATCCGACCCCAAACTAAATATTAATTTCCTGACATTATATTTAACCTTTAAAGTAAGACAAACACAGGTATTCATCTAAAGACCTTTTTCAAATGAGACATTTTATTTTTAATATATCTGAACAACTATTTTTAAATTTTATTTTTCCCAAGGTATTCATTGACTCTTAACACACTTTGTTGACCTGAAGTTACAAATTGGGTCAGTCTGCAACACTTCTCTGCCCTCCTAACAAATTCCTTTGTTTAGCCATGTACAACTTTCCCTCTCTCATCCAGTGGTGTGTGAAAGATGGACATCATTCCTGTCTGGGAAATGCAGTAAAATAGAGAAGTGAAATGGCACCATGAGCATGACATTTTTATGACTAAAGCAAAATAATGCTGAGCACTGTGGGAGTCTTTCAACTGATTTTGATGCACTCTACATCAGGCTGTTATTTCAAAGCATTCACCTTCATTTTGCAAATAAACATGATGGGAACAGGGTGAGTGAGCCTCTCTGGCAAACACATATCCTTGAAAATCCTGCTCTCTGTCACAGGGGTTCAGATTTGTTTATTTTTTGTATGGTTCCTCTGTATCTGCCTTTCCCCCTTTCTTAGCAGCCACTGCTTGAGCAGAGACTGCAAGAACCATCAGGAGCAGATCCAGGTAGTGGTGCCCTATCTTCTCTTCCATGCCCACGGCTGCAAGCACTGTAGGTACCCCACATATTTTACATGGAAAAGCCTTCCTGGGTTCAGGCCATGCTTTTGCCACCTCTCATGCTCATATTTAATCTCGTTGCAGCAGTGTCTGCATTAAAACTCCCTTATTGCCACAGGTGCACAGCTTAGGAGGAAACTGGGGTGCAGAGGTTACTGGGCTTGTCCAGGCTGATGAAAGAAATTGCAATCAGAAATATGAATAATTGAGGTCAGCTTTCCTATCAGATTTTTTATCTTTGTTCAGGCCCCAGACAAAGCCCAGCCAGCCATAAGCTGGGACTGAGTTATCACCATTGTACAAGGTACATTTGCTGGTGAGTTACTGCCACATTTCTGCTTCAAATTTCAATAACTGAAGGATAAAAACTCAACCACAGAGGAGTGAGTTTAGATGCACATTCTTAGTTAATATTTCTTTCCATCAAACTGTCACCAAACCCACTCTGTTCAGCACCATCAAATGGTTATTTCAGTTCCTATATAGCCTTTCCTTTAATTTTTTTTAGTCTTTTTTCCTGTCTTCTGATTTATTGTCTTTAACCTTTCCAGACCCTTTCTGCTTAACTTAGACTATTGTATGCCCTAAATCTAAGGATTACAAAATGATTGGAAGTGATTTAAGAATCTGACTCATTTCATGGGGTAGAAAATTGTGTCTTTTCTCTCTCCACATCAGACACTGAGCAGTGAGGGGAGACCCGTGTTTTAAGCAGGCCAGGGTCCCTGCTCTGCAGCAGATACATTAATAACTCCACAGCAACCCTGCACTACATAATGAACATGTGGAAGCACTTTTACTGCTTCGATAGGATCTCTGAGCCAAAGAAGAAGTTGTCTGATTTGTCAGCATCTGGGAAGCAGCTCCATTGAGACATGGCTGTATTAGTCCTAGCTGTATGCAGCATTATTAAAGACTTATGCTTTAAATCTGCCTGTAATAAAAACCTGCTCTGGTAGGAGTTGGGCTTTCCTACCTTACACAAGATACCTGTTTTTAAAGGAGAGTTTGTAACATTTGATAATGAACTGATGAAACACTTCAAGCTCTTAATTTACCTCCATATTTTTCGTTGATGAATATGAACTTAGCTGAGTTTTCTAAAAACCAAGAGGCTGTGGTCACTGTCAGGAGGAGCAAATGGAAGCCACTGGCAAACCATGCTGTGGCCACAGCAGAGAGGCAGAGATGAGGGACCAGTGACCCTCCCTGAAGCAGGCCATACAATGAAAACTCTGCTCAGGAGAGAGGATCCTGGAAGTCTACTGGAATCCAAGACCCAGAGGGTCTAGAAAGGGGTTTTAGGTATCTGACTGTCAGGTGGATGCCTGTTTTGTCCAGCAGCATTTGAAATCCACGGGCTATGGCTGGCGGCAGCAGCACTAAGCTGTCTCTGAGATCCTGGCTACCTTTTTCTGGTACGCAGAATCCCATGTTTAAGTGGAGCTGCACTGATTTATATTTACTAGAAATCCAGTTTGAGAATGTGCTGTGGAAGCCAGATCCGATACACGTTGGTTTGGCTAAGAGTTATTATTCCTCTGACACGGCTTGCTGCCTGGATTTAGCTCTTCCCAAAACTCACGTGTTCTTGATTTGTATTCCACGGCCAACCTGGTCTCAATCACTCAAGGCCAAAACCAAGATTAGGAAGATTGACGTCTGCTAATGGCTGCCTGGTGGTTTTTCTGGGGTGCTTTATCAACTGTCACAAGCAATAATAGGAAGGAGAGGAATCCTAAAGGTCTTGGAGAGCCTATGAACATAATTCCCCTTGGCTGATTGCTGCAGCCATTTCCCCCTGCCACAATCACCTCCACCGTGCCAAAGGCTGGCCTCTGAGTCCACTTTCCCCTCCTTACCCTTGAGCAGCTCTGCAGAGAGCCTGGAAGCTGCTGGAGCTGAGGTTGGGAGGTGATTAATGCCCGTGTCTCGGCCAGCAAGCACCCGCCATTCACATTCAAATACTGCATCACTCCTCAGCCCACAAGAGACTGAGGGAAACACTGAGGACCCTTGTGGCAGTGTCTGCTGGAGTCTTGTTTGTGCAAAGTTTGCCAACAACAGCCTTCATGAGGACTACGGAGGGTCTTTTTTCCTCTGGGGATTAGTCCTGAGATTTAGCTGGGGAAACCAATCTCTCCTCTCCCCTTGAGGCTCACAGACTTCTCATGTATTTTGCGTGGTGTAAGGAGATGTTCTCTCCCCATATGCTGGATTTGTTAAAATGTGCCTGGCAGGACAGCAGAGATAGTTTTCCTTGCTCAGGGAGGAATGGTCTGCATGGCAGGAGGTCGGACAAAGCAGATGGCCAGGAATGGCAGACCAAAGTCAAGGCATGAGCTTGGCAGAAGAGATTTAACTAAGAGAATTTTGGCAACAATTAAAGAGAAGACTAGAGGGAATACCACTCCGAAACCCTCAAATATGCTTTTGCTCTAGAGGTTTTCACTTCTTTCCTCCCTTTCTCAGGCTTGCTTTTAGCCTGCTTTGCCCAGTCAGAGGGTTTCCCTTTTTGAAAAGGGAATCTCTTTTTGAAAAGGGATATCCTGACCTCTGAGGACCATTGGAGCTTCCCAGAGGTTCAAGGTTTAGTTCTAGGCTAAATATAAGCTTTGCCACAGAGGTGGGTACCTGGGGAAGTTTTGGTGGCTTGGGTCTCTCCCAGGGGACATCACCACACGGAAGAGACCCTGGAGCAGTCACGGGACACATGACCCTCGACCAAAGGGACTCAGCACCAAAAGTACCTAGAGACCACACAATAAAGAATCAGAAAAACACAGAGGGGCTGGGGGATGCTGCCCTTCTAGGGTAAGGGAAGCATGAGGTAGGGACCTCCACCCCAGTGTCACCATCATGCTTTAGTCCCAGAGAAGCACAGAGAGGTTCACTGTACCTCACTTACGCAACCTGCAGCTGAACAAAAGCTGCTCTCTTCCCACCTCCTCCTGTTTGCAACACTTAAATCAGAGAAGCAAAAATGAGTCCCTGGTTTTTGTGATAAATGGGATATCAGCTATCACTGTTTTTTGCCTCCTGTTGTTAGAAATCAGGTCAAGGGGCTGGGTTAAATAATTTGTGTCCAGCCTTTCTTCCAAGGTAAGTGCAACTTAACTCTCTCGCTTTGCACTGTTTTTGCTGCCTTTAATCAGGTTAATTTTCATGGCGGGGAAGAGGCCACAGAAGCTTCTTGGCCATGCTGGACAACAGTTTATGCCTGACTCACAGGTTTGTTTTAACTCTGGCTTGCCATCCTATGTCTGAGTTATTGCATCTCATGTTGGCACTGGCAGAAAATAATACCCAGATTTTCACAAGTCCAGTAAATGACTTCTAATTCACCAGAGAGTTCCCATCTTTGCAAAGATCACTCTACCAGTTATTGCTTTGGAGTGTTATATCCAACTGTGAAGATCACAGGAACAGAGGAAAATAAGCTCAAAAGACAAGATTTCTGTTTATCTTTCCTTCGTCTCCATATTCTGCTTAACTTATATGAGATGTAATCCAGATCTGATCCAAACAGTCACCCTTCTCTGTAGGCTCCAGTCAACCTCACAAACTTTTGTTATTCAGAGCAGGGGAACCAGAGTCTGGTCATTCTCCTTCATTTAATTTCATTCTCCTTCATTTAATTTGTAAAGATAGTTCTGATTGAGATTCAGAAATGCAGGTGATCCTTCTGCAAGTACTCATGATTCAGGGCTCCAAAATTGTTGGTAGCAAAGATCCTTTGCCCAGTCACAGATTTAATTGAAAATTGCCACCCCACTGAATCCTCTGGTGAGATTATTAGTGTTATGGCAGTCGTGGAGAGGACAACTCCCAGGTATCTCATTCATCCCCTCTGCTCTGGCAAGGCATCCCAGACGTTTTGAAGCTGAGATGGAAGTGCTGGGCTCAGTTACTGTTTCTGTGAGAGGTGTTAAGCAATGCCAAGAGCCTGCAGGAAGCCACTAGTAGAGAGCAAACTGCAAGATTCGATTTTGGATCATATCAGTACCTGTCCATATTGCAAGACTGAAACTGATTCCAGATCAGGGGACTATCCCATCTGTGTTCCAGTGGTTTGCAGTGTTGCTGTGACTTGAGTGGAAGAAAATGAAGCTGTGGAGAAAGAAGTGAAATGTTGCTCTTGCCCCCACAATGCCTAGCTGCTCCTGGATAAACAAAGCCCAAGATGTACATATTGTTAACTTATTTCTCTTATCTGTGATCAGGCATTGCTGGAAACAGAACTTGTGAAACAACAGTGTGAGAATAACAATTTTCACTGGTGGGAAACAAGCTGTTCTTGGAGTGGATAGGAGGGTTTGACAGTCTCATCAACAGAGTCTGTTACAAACTCTGCCCAATTCCTCTTGCATATAGCCCAGACCCACTGTGGGACCTGGCTCAAGCCCAGTGGTAGGGAAATGCCTCCACATGCTTCACAATTCCATCAGATGCATATCTGCATCTTCAAGCACCTAAACATTAGCAATCTGGCTATGTTCCATGCCTAGTCTTCAACTGTGATAAACAGGCCATCGTATCCTCGGACTGCTGAAGAAAAAAATGTGTTGAAGGCCAGATGCTTTGGTGTCAGAGACAGCACCAAGTGCCCTGGGTGCCTAGGGAGTCATCAAGGAGGGCTGGGTTTTTGTACTGGTCTTGTGAGATGGGACAGACCAATTCAGTCACCATGGAAGGTGGCCAGGATGTGCAGCCTGCAGGCAGGGCACAAAATTGAGCCCAGTGGGACAACAGCAGCACCACAATCTCTCCCAAAATCCAGTGCCAATTTCTGTGCCCTTCAGCTTCTTCCCATCTTCCATATGCAGAGAGTAGAAGCCCAGGGGGCTGAGGAAGCATGCCAGCAGGTGCTTTTCTGTGCCACTGTGCCATGGTGGAATCTGATTGCTTTGAGCTGCAGTAGCAAGAACTCTGGGTTTCCACCTCCCACCACTTCCCACCTCCCACCTTGTAGTGAGGAGCACAAACCACATTTTTGCCCACCAGGCTGGAAGTAGAGACCTGGATATGTACAGAGTCCCTGCAGCATAATTTTGGTCTTTACTAACTTCATCTTCTTTGCCACAACACTGGGACAGTTGCCTGGCTGGGTTTGATCCATGCTGCTGCTTTCCTGGATCACATAAGTAGCAACATTACCAAAGCACCGCATTAAAAGAGCCTGATCTGTCAGATGTGCTTGATTTACATTCAACACAACTCCAGACAGGCAGAAGGCTGTGCTTGAGCAGATCCTATTGCAAAATTGGGGTCTAGGAGCGTGCAAGTGTGTGTGTGTACAAGGGTTCGTGTATTTAGAGAAATAATGTTTCCCCTCCATCCAAGGCCAGGAGACTGAAATCCAAGCGAGCCGAAACTTCTTTACCATTGACGCCATAACAACATTTGAGGTTTCGAAAAGGAGTGGAAAAAATGTGTTGCTGTAGTAAGGGAATTGTAATAAGATCTTAGCCTTGGAATAACGTGCTCCTCAGTGAAGCAGCAGCTCTGCAGCGCTTCCGCCTCCTTGAGATTTGTGAGGAGAAATGTGCCCCAAAGAATGCTAGTTATTCTGAATGGGGTGAAAATTCAGCTGAGGGTAAATGAAAGACATCCAGGAAAAACAGAGGAGCACTGCTCTGCCGTTCTCCTCCCAGCTCCCACCTCCCTTCCTCAGCAGAGCAGAAGCGTGATGCAGGAGCTTGGTGGGGATCCTGGTTAAAGTAGCAAGTTAGTTCATGGAAGCACTTAAAAAGAGTGAGACTGCAGCAGAGAGAGGAGAATAAAGTGAGTTATGGGTTATGTAGGAGCTGGCTGCAGAAGAGAGGCATGAACCCCACCAGGAGAGATGGCAGGTAGCTGTCTCCTGTACAGTGCTCAAACAAACCTGACCTGTGATGGGTTGGACCTTGCACCCAGACCTCTGTTTGTCTTTCCTCCACAGCTGACATGCTCACATAGCCTACAGGCTTTGAAAGCTTCCATCCCAGACAGCAGATTGTCCTGACCTGCGCCCTCTTGTCTCTGGCCTGTGGGGATCAGAGGTGTGCATGGATGAAGTCAGGACAGAGGCTGCTCCCCAGGGCTCAGCAGCCACTGGATCCATGGCACCACAACTGCAGAGGAAAGCCATGGAGGTACAAGGCAGCAGAGGAGGCTGCAGTAACTTCCTCCACGTCTGGCCAGGGGGAACATTTCAGAGCAGGTTTGCTTTGATTGCACTTCAGAGCAAAAGGCTGCAGCTGTCCATAGTACTCATGAAGGGCAATTAAAGGCAATTTCACATTGCCCATTCTTAAATAACCCTGTGTAATCTGGGGTGCTATGCACAGGCTCAGCATCACATATTCAGTGATGCCAAAGCTGAGTTATGGCACGGATTTGATATCTGGGGTTGTAAGAGGCAGTTTGATGAGAAACATCAGTTCAATGCTTGATTATTATGGAAGGAAAAGAGGACAAAAAAGAAAACATTCATTTTCCGTGATCAATTCATAGTGTGCCAGCACCTTTGCATAGTGTGGGCTTCCCTGTCTCAGAAAAAGAATAACCACAGCAGAGCTGAAGAAGATACAGAGAGGGCAATAAGTATTGTCAGAAGTCTGAATTAGTGTCTATGCAAAGTATAATCAGAATAGAACTCTTTATCCAGAAAAAAAAA
>VWZN01017944.1:236546-289988 GCA_013396955.1 Regulus satrapa | reverse complement strand
AAAAAAAAAAAAAAGACAAACCAGTAGGTGATTATGAAGACAAAATTGTGATGGGAAAGATGATGAAACTATTGTTCGTCATCCATCCCCTCCCACAAAGGCACCACACAAAACCACCTGAGACAGGTTTGAAGCAGGCTGAGATGGCCCATCATTTGTGGTTTGTTAAGTGGTTTGGGGGTTTTTTGTTTGGTTTTTTGTTGGGTTTTTTTGGTTTTGTTTTTGGGTTTTTTTTTCAAGGCACTGGTCAATATTTTACTAGGCAGCACCATGGCAAAGAAGACTATGAAACACCAGAGGACTCACACTGGTCCAGGAACCACAAATGCCTCATTGGTTGTAAAGTGTTTGGAATAAAATATCACTATATTTTCACCTTTTTTAAATTAACTTTTGTATTTTTATTTCTAGGCATCTCTTGTCCATGACCCTGTGTCAGATCAATCTGGTTTGTCCCAGAGTATTGCAGTCCTTGGGTCAGGGCATCAGTGAAACCCCTTGTACAGGGTAGAGTTCATATCCATTTTTCCCAGTGCAAGTGGACACCTCTTGTCGCCTTAATTTGACCTTGTCATTAGCATTAAAAAAATTGAAATAAAATGTTTATAGTCCTGATGGATACAGAGAAAAACTCAGATATGAAGGAATAGGAAAATGGAGGCAATGCCAACTTGTTGCATTTCAGAAACACATTTCTGGGGAATGGAGCCAGACTGGTGGGAGAGAGTAAAACTCCATTCTTTGTGGATATCTCAATCAAGGTACACCAGTAAATATTGTCAGATAGGGCAGGGACTCCATATTTTTTCAGGGCAGTGGCCCAACATCTAAAGAAAGTGCCACAGCAGTAACTCAGTGAATTTTTCTGAGGGCCATATTGTGTTCTTACTGTGTATGACTGCTTCCTCTGAGCTGAGGGTTGAGGTCTGTGTGAATTTTAGAGTTTAGCTCTAAACTGAGATTCTCCTGAAGTTTAGTGTAAGGCTTCCTGATATTATGTTACCTGTTATAAGGATCTCAGCAGCTATTCATGCAGAAGAGAGAATTAAGAGCAGGAGTCTCCCCTGACCTATAAACAGGATGAATCCAGCACTCCAGACACAACTCAACCCAAACCACTGTGTTTGTCACTGGAAATGGGCCAGCTGTGCAGCTGAGGCATTATCAAAATGTGCTGTCTGGGAGCAAGATCAGCCTGAATCTTTGAGATTACAATGAAAGTTGAATATCGAACAGAGGTTAGTCTGGATTTCATCACAAAAAATATACATTTTATTCAGGCTAATCAAGGAAACTGGCTAAGACAGTGCTTGGGACTGTGTGAGGGTACAGATGTACAGCATATATACAGCAAGGTCTGTATCAGCACAGCTCATCCCAGCATGCCAGGCCATGCCATGGATGCAAATTGCTCTGCTTGCTGATAGAGCTGCCTCTGTGATCAAGACTCCAGGAAAGGCTTGAGACACTGAATGGACACTGAGCAGAAGTTAACCCAGCTGGATGCTGGCCCCCTAAAACCTAGATGCCTTGTCCTATCTGTTAATTTTGGAGCTTTCTGCAGGAAAAAAAAAAGAAAATTGAAAAAAAAAAAAATTTAAAAAGAAAAAAAAAAAAAAAAAGAGGCACATTTATGGGAGTGATGATTTAATTTAATTTTGACTGTTGTTTTGAGATGGAATTGTTCATCCCCTGGACACTGAGGCATCTGAGACAGCAAGTTTAGACTAAGTTCCTACTTTCAGATGATTAACATTAGAAAAATTCCTCACAACAGTTCTTGGACTTTAATTCCTTCTTCAGATCTATTGCTGACAGCTAAAACATTTCCCTGCAAACTTTCACTCTTTACAGTTAAACAAAAAAAATCTCACTGCTCTAACTTAGTGGAGACTTGAGCAGGTAAGGATTTATAGAACAAATCCTTATTAGAGTTTCAATCAAATTTAAAATAAAGTGACAAAAACCAGGCAGTGATAAAATAA
This sequence comes from Regulus satrapa, assembly GCA_013396955.1. Lineage (NCBI taxonomy): Eukaryota > Metazoa > Chordata > Aves > Passeriformes > Regulidae > Regulus > Regulus satrapa. The sequence goes on along the minus strand of VWZN01017944.1, from coordinate 288,003 downwards.
TAATATGCACCATTCTTTTTGCCAGTGATGAGACACTGCACATAGCAGGACTTAGTTTTCTTAAGTCCTTCCTAATTACGGCTGCTGTAATATTAAGTCTCAGTTCTTTTGGGATGCAAGTGAGAAAATTTAACAGAAATTCTGTAGCAATCACAGTTGCTAAATCTGAAGAAAAGTCACTGTAACTGTGAGGGATGTGCTAACTGCTGGCCTGATCCTGCCACCCAGTGTGCACGACATTTGCCTGCTTGAATACTCCCAATGATCTCCAGGGAACTGTTTGCATGCAGCAGAATTACAGGTTCACAGCATGTTCAGAAACATGGCAGGCATTTGATGCACTCAGCCACTAATTCTGCCAAGGGTGTTGGGGCAGATTTTCCAATGGAGAATATGGATTTTTTTCAGTACTTTGTTAATAAGTGTGCTCTCACACATTCATCTGCTATGGGTATAAATATGTACCGAGGGCTAATTCTAATGGATATTGAGATTTTTAATTAACATCTGGAAAGAATTTTGAAGAATTTCTCATTGCATATATGCAATTTATGGTGGAGAGTGTAGGAGAAAAGCTGAATTTTATTGCCCTTCTCCATGTTTAATGAGAAAATTTTGACAGTAAAGCAACTGGGGAAGGAAACAAATCCTCAAAGAGTAGATTTCAAATTGGGACCAAAAAATCCACTCATCTCCTGGTAGATGTACAAAGTATCTATATTTTGCTTATTGGCCTCTTGCCAAAACTGGTCAGGCATGTCTGAAGTAAATAGTTTATATTTTCAAACATAACAAACTAAAAAGGCGACGTGCAGGATTTTTTGCAAACCACGCCGTTGCACGTGCGCAAACTTATAAACTTCGCTGCTCTTGCCGGGGTGTAGCTGAGGACAGAAATTTGCTCTTTGAGTTTGGGTGGTTTTGTGAAATACATTTGAAAAAAGCCCCACAATATGTCTCCTCGAGTCATAAGTCAGTGGTTGGGTGACTGGTTTGAATTAGGACAACAAACAAAGACAAACGAAACATAATCCTGCACGTCTGTACATTCTGGAGGCTTTCCTCTTCATTTGGTGTCAGTACTGAACCAAAAGTATTTAGAGAGGCAATATTATTGAACACAACAAATAGGAAGCAAAGCATAATTCTTATTAGGGGTAAGTCATCCCTTAGGCAGAGCATTCCATCAGTCTTACTGCATTTCACTGCACTGAACTATGGTTAATTTGTGGTCGGAAAAAATAGAGGCACTGTGGTTCCTGAAAATTACATACTGTGTCTCCAGTTTAAAGAGAAACAAAAGGCATGTGTTGTAAATACGTTTTTTTTCCCTTTACTTTTAAAAACAAAAGCCCATTTGAATACTCAGTTTAGGTTCTTTTTGGCACCTAGAGTATCTGCATTATTTCACTGTCCATTTAGGAAAAATTTCTCTAGTGGGAGAAGGAAAATCAACGTGATTGAAGAACAGGCAGCTACAAGTTAACTGTGTTCTTGTGTCAAACTCTTTACAGCGTTGACAACATTTGCTCCCTAATTGTACAACTACAGTAACTACATTCTTGGTTTGAGCAATGACAGTTATTAGCTATTAGAAGAAAATGCCAACATAAATGTCGAACTCTGCCATCATTTGGGATCTTCAACTCAGAATCTGCTTTTTCCAGAGGGTATATGCCAAGCATTACAGACTTCAGGCAGGAATTGCTTATGAAGGTTTATTTCTTAGGAGGTCAGGATAAATGATCAAAATGATGGGTTTGACCTTGAGATTTTTGGCTTAGGGGTTGTCATTTGGGACATGTTTTTTACATAGCTGAGCCTTGACCATAAGAATTTCCTTAACAGAGATATGTAATTTGGATGTTGTTCTGTTTATATTTTGCTTTCAAAGACTGCGTTTTTCTGCAAATCACTGAACCCTGAATATCACCTACTGTTCATCCAAGAGAGATAATCAAGTAGTCAGAAATGAAAGATTCTCTCTTACTGGTAGTGCAATATTTTCAGATGAGGAAAACTTCATTTTCCAAGGGGGTGAAATGACAGTTGTCAGCTTGAGCAACACATTGGAGATCTCTCAACCCCATGGTCTGTGTTTCTGGGGATGGAACCATGAAGTCCTGCTAGTTTGAAGTTAAAAACTCACAGAGGTAGGAGGGGTGGTGGAGGATTTTGTATAACTGGTTGGTGGCCTGAGATGGATGCTCTGAGCAAGTACAAAACTGAATGTATCTCTTCCTGCTGTCACAAATCTATATATCTAATGTCTTTTTTATTTGAGGGGGTTGGGGAAAGGGCTTATAGGTCTTTGCTTCCCAAAGCAACCTTAACGTTGAAATTTGGAACATGGAATAAGCCTATTTTGTCTAATTTTGTACAGTTTCTGTTTTCCCAGGACTGCGGTCAGTGTGTCAGTTTGCCTGAGGGAATGTGCACATATTATATTGGTAGGTCTGCAGCTGGGCATTGATAACAACTGTCACTGGTTCAGCCAGGGCCAGAAACAATGGAAAAAAATCTCACGATAAACTCACAAAACTTGGCTGCAATTTTGCAAGCACAAGTAGTTTTGGAACTTCAGATAAGTTTCCAAAGGTCTGGATCCAGGTCCAAACAAAACCCGAGCTTTAAAATTATGAGGCTTGTGCATTAATAACACTCATATATTTGCTTCCACTTGGAAATGCTAAACATTTTATGGATTTTCACATGCCCCAGTTGGTTCTCTCTGCTGGCTGGAATTGTTAGAGTCCCTCTGCCTTTGCAACTATATAGACATCAATAAAGATGAATAAAGCTGGGCAGTCAGATTCTAATTTATGCTAATCATGTTGGATGGCTCAGGGCACTTCAGCACACATGCTTAGCCAGTGACCTTTCACACTCCCCTTTCTAGATCAAAGCACTTTATTCGTCCCCTTCCAAGAAAATCACAAAGACAAAATTCCCATTCAGCATGCCTTTATTAATCTACAAAGGGCCAAATCCTGACGCCTTTAATCTGCTCCTACTCGTCACTGCCATGATTTAAAGAGTAGAGCATTGCCATCAGAGTTCTGCCCCAAAATCAATGTGTAGAATGGCCAAATTCTCTGTAGACATAAATGAAGATGGGACCGCTGCCTTTGGACAGGATCTACCACACAATATTTCCTTGAGGCCAAACCCTCTCCCTGTGGAATTGATAAATCCCTGATCCATCTTTTATTTTGCTGTTTTCAGCTGAACTCTCACCATCTTCTTGCACTGATTTGTTGTACTGGCTGTTACCCAGTTTGGGCAGTTGTCACTGGGTGACCCTCAGAGAGGTGCCCAGGGCTAAGCAGGTCCTCAGTGCATGACAGGACCTAATTAGATAACACAAATCTAGGCTTCTGGTAATGCAGATTGCTTCAAAACGAAGCACATTTAGAAAATTTCTACCAATGTTCATGCGAGAGGATCTATTTATTGCAATCTGTTCGGGTCTCTGAGTCTCATTCTCAGGCTGTAACAGGCGAACTCCCATAAAACTCCCTTCCAATTTACAACTGTGTCAAGGAGAGGAGAATCAGGGCATCTGATACACACACATCAGAATAAAAAGCATTTTCAGCAATTGCAGATTGGTCACAATTTCAGTTTTCCTCCTCCTGATTAATTTCCATACTTCTAAAAAGTCCAACTTCTGTTCACTCCTTATGGTTTATGCTTGCTTATGTTTGATACTGTTTAAGTGCACTTTAAAATACAAAGAAAACTCAGTTTCCTTCTCATGGTGAACTTCTTCTTCCAGCAAAGTTTTCAATCTGACTAAATGTCAATTAAAAATATGAACAACACAACTATTAAAAAACCAAAACATCAGTTTCAACAGCATTTAGTAGTTGCTGCAAAGACAAAGGGATATATTAAAAATATTGCAATGAATCTATTTCCCTTAATAGACTATGTCTTTTTCTACTAAGAACCTTTTCACAATAATCCATGCTTTCCACAGAATTGTCTTTTGTAACTAAAAACATAAATGAAATTTAAAACTCAGCATTATAACTAGTACTTTAAACAGCCAACAAATCTGAGGTTTGAGTCCTGCTGAAAATATCCAGATTTTCTCCAGTAAGTGCACTTTTTTAGGACAGTTCAAGAAATGTCTCTTTTATTAATGCTTCACCTGGCACACAGTATGCCAGCTGAAAAGCAATTAATAGATACTGATAATTATCAGAGATTGAAATTTCTGCTTATATTACTTTTTAATGGTGGTTTTGAAATATTAAAAGCAAGGAAATGGAGAGATCAGATGACTGATTCATAACCCAGATGTAATGCCACAGAGGGGTTTAATAAAATGAAGATGAATACATGCTTTTAATGAACTAGGACTAGAGCTAATATGTTAATGAAACATTAGTTTTCAGACATCTGACCAGAGACAAGTTCCTTTCTCCTGATAGTTTGGATCAAAGTTCAATTGGAGGTGTTTATCACATGCTTTAGAGCATCAGATAACAAAAGGAGGATCTTTTAAACCACTACTGCCTTGTGCCTGTTTGGTGCAGTGACGTTTTCCTGCAGACCCTCAAACACTACTGACCCCAGCACATGTTGTGGGTGCTCCAAAGATCGTTGTTTTACACTCTCAGAGCTGTCCTAAGGGGTCTGCAAAGGCTCTGAGGGGTGTGAAAAAAAAATAATTTCCTAGACATGAATGCACACTGGTACAAACGGTGCCACATTAAACTGCTACAGTCACAGCAAGTCAACATATGCGCAGACATACTGAGCTGAAAGGCTGTTATTTCATCTTCAGCTCACACTCTTGTGCCTGGCTTTGGAAAACACACCCATTATGTACAAGTTTATGCTTACATGGAGTTTTTTACATGCATTATTTTGCAGCCTCTGTAGCGATTCGTCGTTTCATGAGTCCTCCACATGGGATCTGTAGGATGCCTGCAGGACAGAGGAACACTCTCATCTGGTTTGTGGGGGCTTGCATTCCTTGATTAATGACATTTGGTGATATAAAATGTCCTTGAACTACTAGATGCTGCTGACGTCCCATTCTATCCTCATAGCAAGAGCCTCAAAAACCTTGGTCTCAAACATGCCAGCCAAAGCAAAGGCCAATGTGATGTTTTAGGAGTTCTGTCTGCTCTGAAAGTTTCATAGGCACAGTCACAGGCACTGAGAACAGAAGGATGATTTTAACCCTGATTGCCTACTTCACTACATTCCATGTTTTCTCTGTGTCTTTCCCCCCCCCCCAGGTATGGCAGGGTTAAGACAGAGCTCCTCTGATGCAACCACAGGTATTTGCTATATGGCCTTGACAAACTCCTTCTCTAGCCTCGGTCTCCCTCAAATTTAGAGGGTCTTGCTGAAACTTAACTCCTATTTCTGAGGTGCTTTGAGCTCCTTGCTGCCAGATAAATTGGTTTTGACAAGTGCTAAAAAGGAGCATGTTACTACCCCAGCTCAGGCCAAAGCGTTTGGCAGCACAATGAGGGATTTTCAGCCCACTGGCCTGGCTTGCACAATTTGAGTGCAGTTCAGTGTCTCCTGGCAGGATGCTCACACTGTTGCCTGCCTGTGGATTTGTGCCAGCTGGAGGCTCCATTCCTGTAGAAGATGAAAGGGAGACAGGTACCAAGTAGATGTTTTACCTCTGAAAGCCTCCTGCTGTGTTTGTTTTATTTAGAATGATTTTCTTGTTTGGGCTTATTTGCCTGCAGGACGGTATGGCAATGGTAATGTCTTTGGGAATGATGTAGATGAGTTAATTATTAATGAGCTTCTGGAAATGGATCCCCAAGTCTTTGGTAGGAAGATGGGCATGAGAGGCCTTGCAGAGAGTCAGCACTGGACAACTTCCTTATGAACAGCTCCCTGGCCTCAGAAAAGTGATGTTAGGCCTTGGGAAACCAAAGCAGGATCTCTGCAGAATGAGGGTGGCAGTTGTCTTCTGCACCCCTCCATCTAAATGAGGAAAACTTCAAATAAAACATCTGCAACAGAAAAATATGGTTTGAGCAATGTAAGCTCATGTTACACTCTTAACTGCAGCAATAGTCAAAAGATATATCCTACAGAAGTGAAAAGAACTTATCTTCCCACAATTCAGGAAATCTGAACAGAGTAATTTGACAGATGCTGCCCTTGCAGACATTTTTTCAGTTTCTGTGCCACTTTCACATGCTCCAAAGATGCTGTGCACTCTGCAGGCAGGGACCCACATGTCCCTGGGCTTTATCTAACATCTAACCTTGCTTTGATGCTATCTCAGAAGGGGAAGGTCAGGGAAAATTGCTATCTTTTCCCAGCAAATTGAGTAGATAACCAAAGTGCTGCAATACAATTTGGCAAAGGAGTCTCCTGTTTAAACCAGGCAGTGGCATTGGCAGCGCTCAAGGACACAAGCTAGGGGGGAGCTCTGGGCTGAACAGCTCTGGGTGCCACAGAGCTGACAGCAGCCAGGGCTATGACCCAGGCAGCTCAGTGGCAAACAAGAGGCAAAGGTCCCATTCTGCCCACTGGCACCCAGGTTGAGTGATCACATGGCAGCCAAGGCAGAAGCCCACCCGGGGTGGATATCCCACAGTAAGAGCTGTCATACCTAAATCATACGCAGAAGTGGGTCGAGAGGGACCCCAAAGATCATCTAGATCCAAATCCCCTGCCATGGGCAGGGATGCCAGTCGTTGCTCGGGTTGCCCCATGTTGAAGAATGGAATGAAAGGCTGAAGAGCCCTCATTTTCCCCTTCAGGATGAGGCGCTTCTTTCCAGCTCTTCAATGCCACAAAGCAGACACACCCACAGGGCTGACTGCTGCACCCCAGGACTGTTTGTCTCTGGTCACCATGGTCTCATCACACCACTTGCTCTCTGTCCCTCCCCTTCCTTGCATGATGGCCTGGCACGGCTGGCATGGCCACAGCGCTGACGCAGCACTGGCAGGGACACGCTCACGTCAGGCCACCAGCACACCAAGGGGCAAGCCCCACTCTTCCATGTCACAGGCTCACCCGTTTTCAAAATCAATAAGGACACATGGTATGACAAGTGATGGGGGAAGTTGTGCTAACATCACTTCTGAAACACCAAGGAATCAGGAGCAAGTGACGAGAAAAATGAGGAGCTAGTTAGTTTTCCAGGGAAGCTCAAAGGAGTTATAGACATAGATATACATATATAAAAATAGATGGGCATATATTTATATGCATCTATGTGGAAGAAATGGATGGCTTAAGAAAAGAATCTGCAAAATTCCTGCATTTCATCTGGTATGCTATTTCCTCAGATAATGCGAGTGACTGATGCGTGGAGGCTGCTACACATCTATTTCCTATCGCAGACAGAGCTATTACTTAAGTAATCAATATTTAATCTCTATTAGGGAATGTAATTTTTAAACCTACTTTTAAAAGTGCATGTGCAGCACTTGATATAAATCACAGCCAGACAAATCTGTGCTAGACTCAGAATCTTCTCCCATATTTTAAGGGAGGAGCAAGATTTTTCATGGAAAGAACATGATGGAAAAGAACTCAAATATCTTTGATAGTTCTGACTATTTCAGGCAATGGAATGAGTCCAAAATAGCACAGGCTTGATTCATACCCATATTTTTGCAAGGGTGGTAGAGAACATGGGGAAAAGGTATCAGCATCTATCCTGTGGGGAGTCAAGTCTGCAGCCAGAGCTGGCTGTAATGATCCCTCTCCTCTGCTCTGCTCACAGAAAGGAGGCTTGGTCAAAGCTGAAACATCTTGCAGAATTATGTCAGCTCATAGCTGGAAGTGCTTGGGGAAGACTGACAGAGGGGAAGTCAATTACTAAAGGCCGAGGAGGAGCTTTAACAGAATTAATCTATTCCCTGCCTAACTTGGGGTGATCCCAGAAGAAAATGCTGCTCTGGTCAAAGAGTGCAGAAATTTGAATCTGTTCTGGTCAGGCTGTTCTTGTTTTACTAAAGTCATAGTTTCACCAGCACCGCCGGCATTGAGCCTAAAATCCAGGAAAGGCTTTCTATTCTTATTTTTATCCTTTAGATAAGATATGAACTTCATTGTTCCTGTGTCTCAGTGGCTGCTGGTGGCCAGACTGGTCCCAGTTACACCAGTGTGAGTGCAGGGTGTTCCTCCCTGGCCCCCCACCTTCAGCCCTGATGCTGTGTAGTCCACCCCATCTGCCTTGAGGCAGCACAGGGACTCCAGCCTATCTCTTTCAAAGACCTCCCTCATCATCTAGAAATACAGATTTTTATGCTAAAAAGCCCTTTTTCAGCACTCAGAGCTATACAGAAGGTGAATTCAGTAGGAACTGGATGGTGTAACTTCCCTAGATTTAAAGTGAAAGTGTTGCCAATTTTAATAATATTTAAGGAAATCAAGAAAAAGACAAAGATGAGACACAAAGGTGTGTGTCCAGCACTGAAAGATGCCCAACAGAGCAGCTGTCCTACCTTTTGCAATGATATAAACTTGTGGCTGTTCTCATAGAAAAACAGAGAGAATTGGGACAAAAGTTACAGCAAAGAGATGTTTTGTTTGGATGTGACTTGGCTAAAGGTTTTGAGAACACATTTAGGTATTCAGCATGAAGAAAAGCATGGGGGGGCTGAGTTTTATCAGGAATAAACACTGAGTCAACAGAACTTCATTATTTACTGTCACAGTTCAAGGCCAGAAGAACGCATCAGGCACACAAAGGACACACTGGCTCAAGGCTGCTGAAAGTTAATGTTGTGCAATATTTCTGCAGATGTGGAATAACAGACTATTCCAAAAACCAATGCTCAGTTCAGCTGAGAGCGAAATCAGCAGAGGAATGAGCATAGAGCAGCATCAGAATGAAATATGTAGCCCAACTATGCTAAAAAAGTATATATTTATGACCTTGGTTTCGTTTGCCTCCAGGTCTCTGCTCTCACTGTCACCAAATCCATTGTGGCTTCCTCCTGTGCTCCTGTTTGGAGAGGTTCTCACCACTTTTCATAATGATAATAATAATTTTTTAAAAAGGCTCATTGTGAGTGAGGGGAATAATTTATTTCAGGATCTGCTCCTCACAGACATGTGCCAGGGTTGGCTCTGTTTTATAAACAGCAGGGACACTGGCTTTTGTTCTCCAGGATGAGGTAATTGTGTAAGGTAGTGACTGCTGTGGTCACCTCATCTTGTGCTTGGCACGAGCCTAAGAGAGTATCTCGAGTTATTTCCAGACCAGTGCTGTGTGCTGAGTGGTTTGATCATCCTGAAGAGTCTGTCCCTCAGCAGAGCCAGACACTTTCATTGTGCCTGATCACACCTCTGGAGCTGTCTCATGTCTGAAAACAGCCCCTTCCAGAAGCTGCAGGGGGAAATGCAAGGAGCACACATCAAATGTACGTGAGATAACTGGTGCACAGGAAAAGCTTAATATCTCTTGGCCTGTGGGAGTTTCTCAGATTTGCAGGAGTTTGCATTCTCTCTGAAAATAAATATTTTTGGTCTTGCTGGGGATGTTCTCAATAAATAATGGATATGACTTTGTTTTCTTTTAAAAAAAAAAATAAATTTGCCTGAAATAAGGCAATTTCACATGTTTCTCCTCCTGAGAGAGGATCTGAGAACAAAACACCCCCTGATGGAACTTACCCATCATAACCATAAAGAACACTTTTTAAATGCTCTCCTGGAAATCTCAGGGATAGTGAGGATGAGGCAGATTTAATAAAATGATGAAATACACTTGAATAAATCTGTGATAGCAGAAGGCACTTGAAGGAGTCACAGAAGATGGATAGAACCCAAATCTCCACTTGTTCTTTACATTTTTCAATATCAAAGACTCCATTTGTGTTTGGCTTAAGATTGAAAGTTTGTTCATATTTCATAAAAAATGTTTGCCCTCACCTTCTTCGAGCAGTTTGTTTTAAATTCAGAGCTCTGTGTTGAAACACTTTATTTATGGTTGCAGTATCAAGATAGGTCCTGGCAACATCTCCTCCTACAAATGACAAGTATTTGTAAAATGGTTCAAACCATTGTGTATACACAGAGATGCTGATTAATAGACACAAGTCAGCAGAAGCAGAGCTTTTCCAGAAATGTCTATACAGCAGTTTTGAACTGAAACTCTGATGCACAGCCTTGCTCCAGAATTCACTGTTTCAGGCTTCTGCTCCAAATGGGACTGTAAATTACCATTTCAATGGCTCAGCTTTAATTAACCATTTTCCCAAGTAAGATTCCAAATAGTAAAAGTGGAGGCTATGGGTATCGATTTCCAGGTTTTGTAGTATTATGCAACTCTCTGCCTATTTTTGTGGAGTTTTATTACAATTTCCAACTTTCCCTAATCCCATATAAGTGAACTTTTTTTTCAGCCCTAATTCCTAAGTGACTCTCTCTCTAGACTCTGTGTAATACCCAATAAGTTTTGTTCCCATTTGAGGGTTTACATTATTTCAAACAAAAATGCAATCTCGGTGAAGTTGAAATGTATGGCTTTGGTTTCAGAGCTACCCCTCTCTGACATAAAACTACTAAGACTTTATTGAAGTATATATGATTCTACCATAAACACCCCTTTTATAGAATGCACCTGGAGAATATAATGGAAAACATATTTGTTATTTTGTAAAACCGAACAACTGTTCTGTAATCATATATAGTCCATTTGATATTTAAAAGGTCATAATTTTACACAAAGAAAAGAAAAATGCAGGCAGGGTAAAAAGTAACATTAAAAAATGTAGCTGCACATCTCACACATCTGCTTTTGTCAAAGAGCATCTGACTCCATGCAGCTCCCCCTAACCACAGACAGATCAAAAGGACATCTCTGTACCTCACTACCCCTCAGATTCAGCATTTCCCACTCTGTAACAATTTCACTTCCCAGTCCCTTGGGAGATAAGAACACGATTCCCATTTTTTCAGTCTCAGTGGGGAGAAGTGAAGTGTGGTATGGATAAACACATTTCCAAATGCCACACAGGAAGCCTGCAGGAGAGCTGGAGCAGACCCAGGTTTGCCAAGAGTGAGATCAAGTTCAAAGAGCCTCATCTGAATGGTTGCATATAACATGAAATAGGAGCCCCAGGAGACCACGTGTTACCTGACAGTGCAGGAGTGTGAACCACTCCATAGAGGAATACAAACCCTCTGTACCTGGAAAGCAAAGTTCAACAGCTGCAACAGCTCTCGTGGCCCCGGGAGCAAGTCCTGCTCGTGGATGTGCAGCACCAACAAGGAGGAAGTGCATTCCTGGAACAGGTCTGAAGTACCACCCTCCTTCCAGTCAAACTGTACAGGGAATCCCAACAACCTCTGAGATTTTCCTCACTTAATTGATTCTTAAAGAAATGGAGGCCCTATATGTACTTTAAGTACTGCCCTCCCTGCCCCATTGAGTCATTCCAGTAGTTGAAGGAGGCTTACAAAAAAGAGGGAGAGCGGTTCTTTACATAGGCCAACAGTGATAGGACAAGGGGAGGTGGTTTCAAACTAAAACAGGGGAGACTTAAATCAGCTGATGGGGTGAAATGCATTCCTCAAAGGGTGGTGGGGCACTGAAACTCTTCCCTAGAGAAGCTGCGGATGCCCCATCCCTGGAAACGTTTGAGGCCAGGTTGGATGGAGCTTGGAACAACCTGGTCTTGTGGGCAGCCCATGGCAGGGTGGTTGGAACCTGGTGACCTTTATGGTCCTTTCCAACCCAAATCTTTCTACGATTCTATGTATGACAGCTCTTCCTGTATGACATGCTCCCAGATGGGTTTCTCCCTTTTTGACCATGGTTTTATTAAGATAAATGGTGATAAATGGTGATAAGCTCACCAATGAGCTCAGACTCTAATAGCTTAGAGCATAAAAAAATTGAAGGATTCAGGAGCCACAGTACTTAGTATTGAGAAGAAGGTGCTGCTAAGCTTTTGGAGAAGACTGGTGCCCTCAGTGTTCTTGTTCTATTTCTCAGTGAATTCATGTGTAAAATGTCATTAGTCCTTTCCATCTCTCTTTTTTTTAAAGACAAAACCTCTGAACTTTGGCTGTGCTTTTTCATCACACCAAGCACAATTTCTGCTCATAAGCAATTCAGTCTGGCAAGAAATATTGTTTACTTAGACAGAAGCCTGTGTGTTTAGGTGATAAAATCACCCCTCCATGAAAGCCCCATGGCACAACATTGTCAGGGGAAGATTGGCTCTTCTTCATGAGATACAGGTTGCATATGGCATTGTCAGCTTGCAGTGGGCAAAATGTGGAGATTTTCCTCTCCCCTGCCCCATTTAGTAGTAGTGATGAACTCGGCTTAACAAGGAAGAAATTATTACTTTTTTCTTTCTTTCAGACTTTTTAATATTTTTTTTTTTAAATTTTTCATTAAGAAGTTTTTGGCTTCACTGCCTTTGATTAGAGAAGTATGATGAACAACAATTTGTAATAAGCAACCACTTGCCTTAGTGCATCAAATGTGTTGGGGTTCCTTGCAACTTTTATGGCAAAAATGTTTTCCTTCAATAAAAACACTTTCTTTCCTTGATGAAAATAAACAATAACCAGAGCTGAGCTCCACAGCAAAAGGTGCAAAATCCTGAGGGGGACCCCACAGCCCTTGCTCCCTGCCTGGCATAGGAGGCTGCCTGACCCTGTCTGTGCTGGGAGATCCCCCCTTGCTCAGGTCTGGGTCTGATGGGCTCTTCCCTCCAGCTGCTCTTCATTTTCCTTCCCTCATCGTGTCAGTTTATCTCCCCCCCTTCAAATCTCTGCCCCTTCCTTTGTTTTTCCTTTCAACTAATCCCTTCCTGCTTTTCCCCTGGCCCCTTCTGTGTTACATACACACTTTTCTATCCAGGGAAGTTAATTTAGATTAAGGGAAGGGATAGATTTAAGAAAGAATAGTTTTCCCTTAAAAACACACAGAGATGCTCTAATTCTGGAATAAAAGCATTTTCAAACGAACACAATTCTTTGTATGCAGCAAATTAAACCAGTTGAGTTTGAAATCCTTCTGCTAGGATTGCAAGTGCTCATCTGATCATGCACAAATTTAATTGGGAACATCTCCCCATGCCAAATCTGCCATAAAGACAAGATCCTGCTCCACTCCCAGGCTTGCACGGACACCCCTCCAAACCATTCAAAAAAAGTAATACATCTGCCTCCCAACCATCCATGAAGAAATCAGGGAACTAACATAATACTTGCAAGCCAAACTCTGCTCACTCTTCTGTAGTATTCATCTGTTTAGACTGCAGACTCCGGGGTGAGAAAAGTTTCTCCCTGTGTTTTTTTATGTGGTGCCTGGCACAGAGAAATCCCAGGCTTTATTTTTGGGCCATGGCACAGCAAACAAAGAATTCAGAAAAAAAGGGTTGTGCTTTCACAAGTGTCTCTGTGTCCCAGGCAAGCTGAACTCCCTGTGACATCTCCGGGGCAGCAGTTTTCACCCCACCTGACTTTAGGAGCCAAACTCAGCCAGCTGCTCTCAGAGACCTTCTTCACACAAACGTGGGAGAAATGGGCTCCTCTAGAGATAGGAGAGAAAACACCTAGAGCAGAAACTACAAGACTTCTTCTTCCCAGCAAGCCTGAGAGACACAGGATTGATCTTGCCTCTGTTAAATGCATTGGGTTGTATTTTCAAATACACCTACAGACACTTTTCCCTGACACAGAGGAAATTTTAGGAAAAAAAAAAAAGGGAAGAATGCAACTAATAGAAAAGGGATGAGAAGAGAACATGCCTCAAATTTGCATGGAGAAAAATGGTGAAAGTTGAACAGAGCAAAGGTTTATATCCAGCTGGACTAGCCAAGTCTTCAGGCATTGAGTAGCTCCATGGCTGCTCATGTGCTCAGTGAGTGGCCACTCCACAGTTATGGTGGTGTTGGGATGCAGCCTTTGGTCTTCCTACCCCAAAACTACATCTTAGGGTGCCACACCAGCAGAAAACCTCAGTGCAACACTGGGCGCTCCTGCAGAGCTCCCAGCCCCAGCATCCCAGCTCTCCTATGGGATCTTGGATTAACTCCAGAGTGCAGTATTTGGAGATCCCAGGGCCACAGCCAGTTCAAAGGATTGAAGCTGCCCAGTTGTTCTGGTTCAGCTGCCAACATGTTTTGAATGAGGAGCCACAGAAAACAGGTACTTGACTATGAAAAGAAGCCAAGCTACTCATGAATTCTTCCCTGGTCACTCACTGTTCTGCTGCTTGCACTAGACAAAATGTCTTCATCAGGGTCAGAGCTGACACCCACAAACTGAAGGCATGGCTCCGCTTGTGGTGGTGGTGACCACGGTGTCTGAACAGTGTTAGAAGATAAGTCCCTGGCGCTAAGGCAAGGGCATTGGAACAATTCTTTGATTTTGGCAGCAATCTGGGATTATGATCCCTGGCATTAAGATTTGCAGCTAACAGAGTTTTGCTGTATATCTGGTGGTTTATCTGCAGATGAAATTTGCTACTTGCTATGCAGGAAGAGCCCCACACAAACAGCAGCATGTTTTCCTACCGCTGTCAATCTCTGCTGTGAACTTCTGTGGGACATGGGTTACATCCTGCTTCAGAATTACTCTCTAGTGCTCACAAGAATGCTTCTAAGCCTGAAAAGCTGGCTGGAAAGCTGGCCAGACCTCTCTTTACCGTTGGGAAATCCACTGAAGTTCCAGATTTAATAGGAGAGACAGGAAATGACCTGTAGCATCAACAACCATTGACATTAATTTCAGCTGAAAGGGAACACCAGCAGCTGAGTACTCATGCAAGCTCATTTCCTCTCCACAGCTGTTGCAGTCTCCAGTTCAGCTGAACTGGAGTTCAGGGCTGTGGTGAGACGTTGGTCACATCCATTCTTGTAAAATAAACAAGAGCACAGCACAGTTTGTGTTCTTGTCCGAGACCAATCTACATTTTGGCCCAGGCACGGTGACTGGTGCCGAGGAGAGGACATCAGCTGGGTTTCTCCAGGGTTTCTTGGGCATGATGGCTCCTCAGCAGCCCAGGCTATCATGCTTAGTGGTCCCAGAGGTCCTACACAGCCACATGTCCCTCTTCTCTCTTGCACTCACCCTTCAGCCTCCTGAACTATTCCAAACTCCTACAGCATGTTGCCAATGTTACCCACAAGCTCATGGACAAATTATTGTGCTGGTGGCCCTAAGTGAGATTCCAAACTCTGAGTCTCAGAAATCAGTTCTAAAAGGCAATGGATTTGCCCTGAGAGAAACACAAACCAATATCTTTCTGAAAAAATCCAACAACAACCCATACATGTTTAGGAACAAGCCTGTGGCTGCCCAGGACCCAGAGGCAGTATGATCTCCTGCAGTTATTAGTGGTCTTGGGAAAGGTGTCCCTGCCCATGACAGGGAATTGGAACAAGATGAACTTTAAGGTTCCTCACAACCAAAACCAGTCTGTGATTCTATGATTCTGTGAAAACAGGGACATCTGCAAGCAGTTGAGATGCAATTCCAAAGAGCACCCTGTTCTATTGCAGGTGTCAAATGGTCAGCCCAAACTGCTCTGACGAGTCCAGGATTGCTAAGGCATTAAGAACTAGACAGGTTGTTGCAAATCATGCTGAGTTCATCTATCTATAAATTGACCATCCCTTTATTTTGTGTTTTTTTTTTTTTTAAGGAGATTTCATACAAGAAAATAAACCTGGAATAGTCAGAAACCTAAGGCAGTTATGTTCCAGATAAGGGTGCTGTGAGAGTTTCCTCACCTCTAGCTGTGGAGCCCATGACCTCCAGAAATCCTTCCTCATCCAATAGATACTGGGATCTCTTCTGCTTGGCCCAAAAGAAGCTCACAGATGTCCACTGCTGGCTTTTCTCTTGGTCCAGGCTCTCATAAATCTTCCACAGGTGCTTGCCTTGAGGTTGAAGCCTCTTCTCAAGCAGCTTAGTGAAGGTAACTCTTGCTATTGCTTTGCTGCTTTGCTGAACTGGCAGAAAGCTTCTCTGGATATTTGTGTTATTTGGAGACTGACTTTCTCATGAATTGAAATAAATGACTGAACTTGTTTATGTTATGTCATGGAGGGGGATAAAGCCATCTATGCAGTTTCTCCTGCTCTGTTACATATATATGTACCAAACAGGTGCTTTGGAAAATCCCTCCTGAAACTGGAGCTATAAAGTTAGCAGTTAATCTCAGGGGACTAATCTTCAGCCAGTGTCAGTTGGCAGCACCTCTACATGTGCTGGGGAAGGATTTGGCCCCAGCATCAGGGGACTGCTGTGCAGCAGGGGACCAGACAAGGGCCCAGGAAAGGAGACACTGCTGCCATGGGGACTCTCTGAGATGCTGGGGGATTAGCAGGTCCCATGCCAGGCTGGAGCTGAGTGGAAATCAGGTGCATTTGTATTGCTGAAAATATTTGAGGTGCCCCCCTCCGCCCCCCAACCCCCCTGAAAAAAAAAAAAAAATTAAAAAAAATCACAATGCTGCTTCTGCTTTGCATAGCATTGTCTGCTTCATCTCCCGAGAACAGCTCAGTGGTCTCAGGGGTCACCTTCCCTTTAGCTGTCCCCATCAGCAGTGTGTGTTTTCTGTTGGGAAGGAGAAAGAAATGAGAGAGACTGCTTTGAGGGTGGGAGAGGTCACTCACTTAAGGCTTGTTCTTAATCCCTTTTCTGCTGCAGACTTCCTGTGTGTCTGTAAAAGCTGATCTAACCAGGAACCATGGCATCTCTAATAGTATCCTTTAGCAGGTGATGTCTCAGTTGCCCCTCCATAAGCCGAGTGAGACCTATTAAATCTCCTGTGCCTGCAGTGGGAAAGGCAAAAGTAAAGGTGTCCCACTTTTTAAAGTATTTCTCCATGGGCTTTCCCCCCTCATATTTCAGGTAGAAAGGCATTAAAAAGGAAACTTCTTTTTTCCATGCAGTTTCACATTTTAAAATTATTTCTTCTCCTTTTTTTTTTCCCCCAGTATGTTTAAGTGAACAGCAGTTTTCTCTAAGGGTTCAGAAATATATATTTTTCTTCAGCAGTAGATGGAGTAGGGCGAGGGAATAATGAGCATAAAAATTAGAAAGGAAGGACGGGAGGAAGGAAGGAAAGAAGGAAAGAAGAAGAATTAAAAATTTAACTCATTTAAAAATAGCTTTTCAAAACCCTTACCTTTCTGGTAAAAATTAAAATGTAATTGAAAAATTATTTTTCTGCAAAATATTTTCTTATTGATGAATCACATCCTAAGTATTCTTACAGTCAAAAACATTTGCGTTCATCCTGACTTATTTCTGCATTAAATGAAAGCAAGCTGAGATGTGGGAAATTGCTTTGATGGAAGGCATTTTCTGAAATCTGTATATTGCTTAAATTCCATTCCAGATCTGTTTTAGACTTACCCAAATTGAACGAAACCTGCAAAGTGTTTGAATTTCACCCATCACTGCTGTTAATCCCTCTTTTCTTCCTGTCACAAAAGAATAAAGGTTTCATCTGTGTCCCTGGGGGGCATCAGGAAGATGAAGCCCCTCCTTACCCCACATTTAATTTTTTTCGAGAGGATTCAGCTTCCAGGATGCTCAGATATTGCTGGCTGGACAGTGCAAAGGACTCTGAGGTGTACATCTTCCCCTCCAACTACAGGCAGCATCCCTGCTGGTAACGATCTTTTGGGCTGTGATTTGAGATGTGAATTTCATGCTGTTTCAGTGGGACACAGACCCTGGTCCTAAGCTGATCCTCCCTCCAAGACAGAGCTGGCCTGTGCACCCCCCCCAGATGCTAAGGTGTGAGCAGGGACAGTGCCCAGTGATGTCCTGCACTTTACTCACCAGACCCCATCAGCCTTAGCTCTGCCCCGAGCCAGGGGAGGCAGCTCTGGCCTCAACAGCCTTTAAATTATTTTCCTTCCACCATTGTATGTGGTAGCCCTATGGCAAAGATCTCCCCCTCTTAACTACACACTGCAGAGAATGGCTCTTCTTTTGTTTCTTTTTTTATTTTTTCTTTTTCCCTGAACTTGCCACTAACTCGTTTCATCTGATGTCCCCTGGCTCTTGTATTAAAAAAGACAGCAGACAGTCATCTTCTATTCATGTTTTCCAGTCTTGCGATCTCTATCTTATCCCGTTCAGTGGTGTCTTTCCCAGCCTGGGGAATCAGAGTCCATTTAATTGCACTCCTAGTCCATTTGAAAATTGAATTAATCTGTTTAATTATCTGTTTAGTCTGTTCTTAACTTATTGTTAGGGTTTGATCGCCTGGAGCCACCCTGGTGTCTGGTCTGTGCTAGACTGCTTTATAGGGCCCACCAAGAAGAAGAACCTCTGGACATAAGCTCAGCAGAGACTGGATCCCTCTCATGGCATCTTGGACACCAAATCCCACTCTGAACTACTCTTGAAGGATGCCAGTCCCACTCATTGACTTGACAGGCAAGCTAAAATTGTTCTTTTCATCATTCAGTCTGATAACAGCAATGCCAAAAATGACAAGCCTGGGCCCACAAACAGCTTTGCTCCAATAAAAGGCAGTGCTCAGTGAGGGGATCTGCCCTTCAGCAGAGCAGGGAGCAGATCCAAGCAAGACACCCTTCCCTCCCTCTCTGGTCATCACCCTTTGGGTTTTGCCTCAACCTTATGTGTCCACTCCTCTGTGGTCAACACCCTATGACCTTATAAGTGACTCTGGTGCTGAGGTGACCCTCACTGGTGGGGTGCAGTGAGCCTGCCCACAGTGCCCTGCACCAGCCCACATTGCTAATTGTTTTTGCTAGCTGGTTTTCTTTCCTATCTCTAATTAATTCAGTCCTGCTCCATTACGATCACACAAAGTGATAATAAGCAGCAGAGGAAAGCCTGGCTGGAGCAGAGAGAGGAGGGCTCAGCATCTGGCAGAAGCTTTGCAGGATCAAGCCTCTAAGTGGCTGCAATTCAGTGATGATTTAGCTTATTTGACCTGCGAAATGTACCCCTGCAACGCGTGCATGCAGCTGTCTCTCATGCACACCTCCTCAGCATCAAAAACTGCTTTTGCCTTCTTTTCATCTGCGCCAGATGGTGGCTGTGACATCAGGGGCCTGTCTTTTTCTCCATGCCATCCACACAGGACTTGACAGAGTGAAGAAGAAAGGTACTTCTACCTTGGATAGACCTGCCAAACGTGCCCTGAAGACCCCACACCCTGCATCTGCTAATTGCACCAACATTGTCTTGCAGCATAAACCACTCCAGCTCTCTGTTTTCTTTCAAAGTGTATTTGTTTTACAGCTGACATGTTTATATATGTTAACTGTTTGCTAGAGATATCTGTCAGCTTCAACTGGCAAAACCAAAAAAAAAAAAAAAAAAAAAAAAAAAAAAAAAAAAAAAAAAAAAAAAAGGGNGCTGGAAGGATAAGAAAGAGCTCCTCAGGTTGCAGCATGAAGTGAATTCTAATTTGAAAAAAGAAAAAAAAAAAGAAAGGAAAAGAGGGGTTGGCTCTAAGCCAGAGGTATGTTTCTTAAAAGCACTTTGCTTTTTGTCACATGGTTTTGCATAGAAAGAGAAACGAGAGAAAGGGTGGACTGGCAGAGGGTATTGTGCTTTAAATGCTGTGAAAGAATTTCATACAAAAATGTACTCTACTTTTCAGATATTAGCCCAAGAACCATAAAAAGTTATTTTATAGTCTTAGAAATTATACACAAACATTGGTATACTGTTTGTCATAAAAACTGCTCTAAGGAGGGACTTGCGCATTATGCTTTTCAAAATATGGCATTTATGAGCTGCCCCTGATTGTTACCAGAATGTTTTTTAATGAAATAGAAAATGCGTGTCTGTGTGTTCATGTGTGTATGTTTGTGTGTACATACAATAAGAGGATTAAGAGGATGTGTCACTTTAAAAGACACAACCACTAAAAAATATTCTTTACTGAGCTCAGAGGTTTTAATCTTTCTCCTTTTCAAAGAACAAAGACCACAACTCCTCCTGCCAGTAAGAGGAAAGGCAGAAGTGTCCATTTCTTCAAACTTGGAGAGAAATCAGAAAAATTTCCTGAGATTTTTTTCTTCCTTGCTTTCCTCTCAAATGAGAATATGGGCTAGAGCTGTGCAAAATCCTCTCCCCTTTGAGATGAAGGATGAAGGTAGAGGGACATGAACCTGTCCCCAGGCCAATGGTGTTGGCTCAGGTTTCTCTCATATGTGTAAAAAGGTCTTAAACTGGAATTACATGATGTGTATGCCTTCTGCCAGTCCTTATGCCCTAATTGCTCCTGGTTGACGGGATTCACTGTCTCATGGGCACTTCTTACACTGTGGGATGAACAGTCTTGTCATGATAACACATTTTTTTCTGCTGGACTGTTTCTCCACCTTCCCCGCCCAAAAGCAGGGTGGGAACTCAGACAGTGACTCATCCTATGCACTTCTGGTTTTAAGAGTGCCTGAAGTTTTTCCAAAGAGGCAGAGAGTTTTTCTCTTTGAGAGTTAAGTTATTTTGCGTCACTTTCTGGAATTTTGGGTCTTTTTAATTTTACTGTATGGGACTGCTCCTCAGAGGCCAGAAAGCCACCAAATCTTCCAATAGTCTGTGTTTTTCTTCATTTATGGTTAGGGCAGGGCTGAGCCCAAGCTAGTGGCCTCAAATGAGACACAAATTAATGCTGCTTGGGCACAGAACCATATTCTTCCAACCTTGCAGCATCTGACCCATTAACAATAGGTGTTTGAGCTGAAATTGGACCTATTTAGAAGAAATGATGGAAGAATTTGTGCCTGCAGTTATGGAACAAGGGATCCAGACGCCTGGGATCTGTTTGTTCTGTTATTTGCAGCTCAGTGATTTATTAATAGGACTGTGGACACAGACCATACTGGGCAACCCCTTCTTCAATCTTGAGCTTCAGATAGCAGGGAAGGCACACAGACTGTTTTCAAGGGAATCAAAAGCACTTTAAGTCTTAACTGCTGCCTGAGTCATCTCACAAAAGGCATACAGTACAGCAAACTGTTGCCCTGCAGACAAATTTCATACAAAATGACTGTACAATGCACCAATGTTTATACACGAGGCTGATGTGGGTTGAAGGGCTGTTTGAAATGACTGTGGATAGTTATGTAATTATTTGAGAACAGTAGAGCATAATAAGTTAATATAAACATTGAGGAAGACAGTATTAGTTCACTGGATGCTTACGTGAATCTGTCATCTTTCTTACAAATGCCTTTCTTCAAATATAAACCACGCACTTTGTGGCTAAGAAATCAAAGGTGCCCAGTTATGTTTGATGGGGATACAGGGAGATGGGTGGGCAAGGGGAAAATAGCTAATCTCCATCTGGAAGGGCTGCTGGGCATTTGGTGTTTGCCAGCTCTTTGGACAATGCCTTGATGTCCAGCTGATTGGGTACTGGGTTTGAATTTGACTCTTAGTGAATCCTAATATGTAAGATGAGCTCATGGAAATAATTGGTGTGTGAGGCAGGAAGTGATAGCAAAGATTGTGTGGAGGTAACTCCTGGGCGAACCACATGGACTTCATAAGCCTCAGAGCATCACCAAGGATGTAAAACAGGCAGTGCCTCCTTATGGGTGACTGGTGGCAGGCCTGCTCCAGTAATTTATGTGACAAGTAAGTTGCTTTTTCTATTTTAATGTGGTGTTAACCAGAACGGCAGAAATTATGATGTGAAATCTTTTGAAAAGATAATAACTAAGAATTATAATCTTGTGGTTAGTGCATCTGACTGCTTTCCCAGAGAGGCTTCCTTTTCAACATGACATATTTCTGATAAAATATCCACTCTCTCACTGGTCTATTTTTCCATTTGGAGTATGTAAGTATATATACTAAAAATATGGTGTTTTTCTAACTATTTTCTATTCAGATTGAAAGCTCTTCAGGGAGAAGCTTTGTGCTATCACAGCACCTGACACATGGAGTCATATTTCACAGGAAGCCCCTGTGTTCAAAAGATCACATTTTCAGAGATTTTCCTTCTCCCCATCTCTAGCTGAAATCATGTTTTTTATGCAAAAAGAGAGTATTTCATCTGAAAGAAAAAAAAAAAAATTGTTGTTTATTTTTTCCAGGCCCCTTATTTTTGACTGCATGATATGCTACATGTGAATGGGAGCCTGGCATCTAACAAATCAAAAGGATATGGTTCAAATAATGATTACAGTAGCACAGCTTCTCCCTTCTTCAAAATCAAGTACACTATAATCAAATACTGGTGTAATTCCTCACAGGTCTGAAAGTATGTGACAGCTGACATATACCACTGAGTACAAATAAGGCATTGTCAGGGTCTCCTCCTGGAAAAAAATAACGTAGAATTGGTATTTTCTGGACCAGAGCTTGCATTTTTCAGTAAGATTCTGTCTCTCTTAAACAACAAATGAAACAGAGATGTTGGGAAAATATAAGGACATAAGGAAGGAAAACAAGGCAGCTTCAAGACTGATAAGGCTTTTTTTGTTGTTCCTTGTTTTTATTTAGTTATTGTACAGTGTATCTCCCCCTGCTAAGCACAGAAAGATGAGAAGAGTGGTATCTACATCAGAAAGCTGGTGGTATGTGTAGAAGTGAAAAGTGAGGCTAGGAATGAGGATTAAAATCCACTTTGGCCATGGCTGGGTTGTTGTCACAGAAATTCAATGTCCCTGTGACCTTACACCATCAGGAAGTGCTGTGAAATTCCTGAGAAAAGTCACAGCAGCTGTCCCACCTGGGAGAAACTGTCCAGAGCAGAACCACAGAATCACAGAATTGACATTAAAGACCATCTCCTTCCAACCCCCATGCCACGGGTAGGGACCCCTTCCACTAAATCAGGTGGCTCAGAGCCCCATCCAGCCTGGCTTTGAGCACTTTCAAGGGTGGGGCATCCACAGCTTCTCTGGTTTAGGATGCTGCTTGTCTTGTAGCTGTATCTGAAGGTTTCCAGGTTTTTCTATACATCCCAGGGCTGCTGTTTCCAGAGCTCTAAGCTGCCACCTGACACCCAGCAGCAATGACAGGGCTGTCTTCACAGTCTTCATCACAGAG
This sequence comes from Regulus satrapa, assembly GCA_013396955.1. Lineage (NCBI taxonomy): Eukaryota > Metazoa > Chordata > Aves > Passeriformes > Regulidae > Regulus > Regulus satrapa. The sequence continues at coordinate 265,026 of VWZN01017944.1, read as the reverse complement.
GGAAGTTCAGAGTCTTCCCAGGCAAAAATGGTCTTGACATGACTTCACAGTACAAAAAAAAAAGTTCAAAAGGTTTTGTTTTCACTCCAAGGCAGATCTAAAACACATTTTGAAACACTGAAAGTCATCGTAAAATGGATCCACTGTCTTCCTGCCAGCTACAGTCAGCTGGTTGGACTGCAGAAAAAAAGAGCCGAGTTGCTGTAAAACACCCAAAACAGAGGAGAGCACAATTTTGTTTACAGTGACCCAAACTTCTAAAACTCTTCTTGAAATGAAAACCCACTAAGGACTGTTCTCAATTAGTGGGACATTTGTGAACACAACCACACGTAGACACGTTGGGGCTGGTCCTAGTCCACACTGTAAGGGGGCAGCTGCTTTGAATTCTGGTACATTAAAGACGCTGAAGGCAGAACTGGACCTGCTGAGAACGGCAGTGCAAAGATCCTGCCATGCATTTGGCACAAAGCCACACAGAGTGCTGCAAATCATTTGGGAAGCTCAAGGGGTGAGGTTTGGCCCTGGGGGAGCCTTGTCCTCCTCCTGCCAGGGCATGGGAATTCATTCTGCCTTTTGCAGACAAACTCATTGCAATAGGACAAGCACCTTTGTCCTACTCATGCATTTCCAAGAGGATGCCCTCATGATGAAATCTGGAACTAACCCCTCACCAAGGTTTGGTTTGGGTTTTTGTTTAACATTTCAGCATCTTCATCCTCTGCTCCCACAGAAAGTTCAGTGCTGCCCTTTGCCAGCAGCATCCTGTCAGTGATGTTGGTGCTCCACACTCCCCTCTCTTCAAACTGGGAACTGGACATGAAATCTAGGGAAGAAATTATTCCCATCACACTTACAGTAGTTTTAATATGCTGGGATCTCAGTAGATTTCTCAAGGCTTAAACCAGTATTATTGAGAGCTATGTAAATCCCTGAGAACAGAGCTGATGATTCTGCTGAAATGGGGAGCCTTATCCTTATTTTAACACAGGTTTCTAAAACAAAGACAGCCATATGCTTAGAGCTGAATGAGGCTGTTGTTACCCAGAAAGAGACCTTCTTTCCAAGGCTTACACCATGTTTTCTTAAATTTTCGAAGGACAAAACCCAGCTATTTTAATGAACCTAACTCAATAATTCCTAATCCTTAAATTAAACACTAACACTGAAGCTCAAAAACTGGCCTCCCAAGTTTCAAAACACAAATCATGACCAGAACCCATTGGTAAACATTCCTGAAAATAAGTTTTGTTTTGTTTTCCCCCTCATGCTCTGCTGAACCTTGGAAAAACTAACTCACTCCTAATATTAATCCTAGTATAAACAGATTAGGAGCTCCCCTTCCCCCTGCTCTGCAGAAAGTAATGCCTGTGAAAAGACTTTTTTTTTTTCCATCAATGAAACCTGAACGTTTGTCTATTTTATGGATACCTTAAAAACAAATTCTCTCTTATTCTGTTATTTTGAAGCCTGACACAAAAGTTTAATGTGTTATAAGAAAGGTGACACCTTTTTTGTATCCATTTGATTAACAGAATTTGTGGCTTTATCAGAACGAGCAGATCCAGCCCTTTTCCTCCTTAAATGAGGGTGTGCCAAGCATCCAGTTGGAGATATCTCCCTGTTCCTTTCTCAGCAGCAGTGTGTGTGACACAACCCATTAGTGGCTGAATGAATGCTGGGGAAGAGTGTTTTCAGCCAGACATCTGAGCTGTGGTTTGATTCCTCACAATTCATTAACTTTGAGGTGTTATTTCAGCAACTCCAAGGGCTCTACATCTGGCATTTTTTTCACTGCTCTTCTGCCCTTGAGGCAACACTAATGCCATTGGAAAGAAGCAGCTTTCATCTTTGCAGATCTTGTACCAAAATTCCAGTGAGGTACAAGGGGGATCCTTCCCCACCCAAGGGCAGTGTGATTCCTGAGGCTTTTAATGGCTTGGGCTTGGTGTGTAAGGTATAAGGTGATGTATTATCCAGGGAAATTAGAAAAGAACTTCATCACGTTGAAAACAGTGGCAGAGGAAGTTTCCCAGGAGAAGCCGAAGTTGTTGGAGGATGCACTGCTCTGCCTGTGTCAATCAGACAGCCCCAAGGAGGATAATGCACCTCCCTGTATCGCACATGACTTACAAATCTCAGATAACAGCATGTGCTCCAGATTTACAGCCAAAAATGGACATCTTGGGGTATGGAGAACTGCAGTTTATGAACATTTGGTTTTATGTTGGGTCAGACAGAGTTAAAGACAATCTTGGAGCATAGATTGGGCCATCTGTTATCAAGGGAATGGCTGATCAGAAAGTGTTTGTACTTTAACACTTCAGGCTCAACTCCTGCAAATGCCAAAGCTTGGAAGTGACTTTATTTCTGCATGTGAAGATGTTGTTCACAGATATAAACTTTGTAAGCTGGGTGCGTTTGAATTAGGAAGATCGCTACGCAAGGCAAGGTGCTGAGGCAGAAGTCTCAGCAGCAGTAGGAAAAAGAAAAAAAAAAGAAAAAAATAAAAATAAAAGAAAGACAGATAGATAGAAAGATGGAACGATATCAGTTATATGGGAAAAATCTGCCAAGGTATTAGAACTTTTGACAGATTCTAGGAGGTGTCAGACCAATCCCCAGGCCATTATTCGTGGGTCTCACCGCCTTCTCCTATCTCCATTTTCTGGGCACAATGACACAGTTTGCAGAAGAACAACCCAGTGTGGTGCAGTCTGACAGGGATTAATCATTTCCTTGGTGCATAAAAGGTAGTTTCATCAGAAGTATGACATCAGGTATAAAATCCTTAGCTCACATAGCCTCTGAGGGAGAGCTAGTAGCCCTCTGCTCTGCTAGCAATGCTTGAAGGTCAAGCAGCTTAAAATACTTCTGGAAAGAAGCTGAGCTTCATTATGCCAGTAAGGCTATGGGGAGGCAGGGGGGAGCAGAGAATAAATAGCTAATTTCAAGTCACACAGGTGCCATTATTATTCCTGTGGGTAGATTTTCCTATCAGCTTTTCTGCTGGAGAACCAAGTACCAGGAAGCAACCTTCAAAAACCTTCCTCTCCCTGCATGGCCTGACTCCGATTCCCCCCATGTGATTTTTTCCTTTTTCATGCACAGGGCAGTATTGTGCTCATCAAGAATATGTGCAAGTTTCTTAGTGTGTTTCAGCATCCTTACCAGCAGAGACGCCTCTTAATCACACTTGTTTTCTAATGCTGACAAGAACTGCCCCACAATTTTACATAGATTTACCTTTGCCATTACCCTTGCTAAATATTTTGGCCCATTGAACTTCCTTCTCCATGTAATGCTGCAGATTTTTAAGTGTTGCACAACAGCAATGACTGATGAAATTACCAATCAGCCTCAATAAATTATACTGTGACAAGCAGCATTGCTAATGGCATGCTAATCCCTCTGTGTTGCCTTTACAAAATCTCATAAAGGATTCCCAGTTCTGCTCCAGCGTACCACTGGATGCACAGAAATCACTTTGATGTGATCCATGGCATGATCCAAAGCACGGAGAAGCTGTTTATTTCTTGCTTTTTACTTAAAAGGAGTTAGAGTCATGCTTGAATCTCTTGGACTGTGTAAAGTAGTGGTCACACGCCTGGCAGCGAGGCAGAGAAGTGCAGTAAGTAGTAGAAACAATTTTTAAGCAGAAAATGATATAAAAATCTCAATTGATTCTTTTTTCTATGCTACATAAAGGGGTGGTGGATTGGAGTTGGGCAGAGCTGAGCTTACTGACAGAGTGAGAACAGCAAAGTATGGATATTTGACCAATTAAAGAGATATTTATTAATTTACTATCTTAAAAATGTCTTTTAGCCTCTACTTCTCAGTTATTACAAAACTATAAATTGGCTTGGATTTACATTGCTGATGAACCATAGAAAGTGTGAGTATCCTAAAGTGATTTAATTGTGTCGCTTTAGACCTTGCCTCCCTGCTCAGCTCTTATCAAACCCTGGTGATTAGAAGTTTGTAGGGGTTTCGTCAGCAGGGTAGGCACCTCATGGGGGCTGCTTACCTCAGTCTAGAGACTCAATTCTCTAAAATGGCTACAGTTCTGCTCAGCCTCCTAATTCAGCATCCTAAATGATCTCCTGAAGGGACCTGCTTTCCACCACTGTCAGAAAATCCTACTTTTTGCATCCAAATTGGGCAACTTTGACCAGTGATGCATACATTTCCCAGCATGATCCCAGATGTGGAGCAGCTCCATAACTAGAAGATATTTACACACACCAGCCTGAGTGGCTGCCTATGATTTTTATGTTCCATCAGAGCATTTATGGAAGATGTGACGTCCCCATTTAATGCTCATGCTACTGATTTGCTGGTGGCCAGGACAGGAGTCCTGTCACAGCAAATCACCCTCCCTTCTTTGCAGATTTAGTTGCATACTCAACTTTAGGGTGATACCAGTAAAATATACCAGACATTTCTAAACCAAATTAAATTAGACTAAACTTACACCTCATGCAATAAGAGTGCTACAGCCAAAGGTTAATAACAAACTCTGTGTCAGCTGCCCGGATGGCTGTGATGAACCTCATGGAAATCCAGGAACTCTCACTGCCCTGTAGACCCCTGTGCATCACCCTGCTTTGCCTGCAAAGACGCATTTTAATTGAGGTTACCCCCAGCACAGCCACAGATTGCTGCATACATAACAATTGTGTGAGTGAGAATGTGTGTGTACAAGAAAGGAAGCTCAAACTTCCGGACAATTAGAGCCCAAAATGCTCTGATTGTGGTGTTCTCAGCCACCCAGCCCACAAAGGCTCCTCAGTGTCCACCGCAGATTCTGATGACTCTCTCAGGTACTTTTTAACCTGTCAAACCAAAATCCACTGAGGTATTTTCTCTGGGATCCCCATCTCACTGGAACTTGAGGATGAGGAGGCAGATATCTGCCTTAGGAGGCAACCCAAAAATGAGATCAAGTGACCGTGATTGTCCCCAGACTTTGCACAAAGTTTAGATTGAAGACAGATGGTTACAGTATCTCACTTTGCATGTTAGGCTTGTGGTTAAAGGCTTCCCAGGAGGACCGAGTCATGGCTCTGTCAAGCTGAGCCCTAATCACGAAGTTCCATAGCACTTGGGCAAGGGGACAAGATTTTCTGGGGTGCAGCTAGTGACTTCAGAGGGAAAGGTGGCCCAAAGGAACAGGCATGACCTCCATGCAAGGTGAGACAAGGAAGGTGGGAGCAGGGAGCTGGGGTCTAATTGCCCTGCTTATGGCACCACTAATCATTTAGGATTAATGGTGAGGAAGACACCCTGTCAGCTCCTCTCTCACTCTGCCATCTCTGTTGGAGGCTGTTCTGCCTCCTTTCCATTATATTAATACATGAAGAAAGTATGGCTAATATAATACTCAGGATGCTAAAACCTAGAATGCCCTGTTAAACCCCATATCAGTTCTTTAAAAACTGTTTTACAGAACCAGCTTTAGAAAATATATTTTAAATACATATCTACAAGCTGAAGCTTTTTAAAAGGCGTAAATTGTCCCATAGTTTTTCTGGAAGAACAAGACAGACATTAAATATTCTGTGAAGATAAGTGGCTTTCCTGGCTCTACATGCTGGATTAGTGTTTTTATGGCTTCCACACATCTTTTATCTCCTGTGCAGAGGTGTGAGTCATGTTTTTTTATTGAAGGAGTGAATGTGTAGTTCTACACTAAAACCACTTTCATAAGAGAGTAGAGCATGGGAACGTGCAAGAAGATTTTATCCAAGCAGTTTTTATTTCCTCTGCTGAATAAACTGCATCATAGCCTCTAAGGATATGATCTGGAGGTCTAGACAATAACAGAGCTGTTTCTTTGTCCTTTAGTTCACCCTATTTTAACCAGACAGGAATTTTCCTCACGTCCAACTTCACGGTCTCAGCGTAGCAGCAGAGCACTCAGAGGCATCACCTGGGTCATTAGCAGGACAAGTTTGATTCTCTGCTGATTTCAATGCAGTGACCCAGGGAAAGATATTCTGCTGGTCTAATGGCATGTGAAACACTGCCAGCTTTGCAGCCTGTTCCTTTTCTTGTCCTCTGCCACCATGGCAGCTGCAGCCAAGGACTGTCCCTGATTTGTAGAAGCACAGAATATCCTGTGTTGGAAGAGACCCACAAGGACCATTGAGTCTAATTCCGGTTTGACCATCCAGATCAAACCAAGGAGTCACACAGTGTGCCTGAGAGCATTGTCCAAAAGTTTATTGAACTCTGGCAGGCTTGGTGCCACTTCCCAGGAAACCTGATGGTCCATGTACTCATCAAAACCCTTCAAATGAATAGCCTCTGCTGTCTATGCTATTAGATAGCCAAGCCCAAGGTTTGGTTATCCTGCAAGCCACAGTGGGGGTCAGCTTGAACTTCACTTCAGCTGTGTCCCTGGACTGTGCAGAGCTTTTATTCAGGGGCATGGAAAAATATAGTCAGTGCACTTTGGGTTTCTTCCCCAAGAAAGCACTGCAGAGCTGGGAGTATGGGTGGTGCCAGGGCAAATCCCCTGGACTGAGCAAAGTGCTGCTGATACTGGTGGTGACTCACAAGGGTCAGATTCCTCTGCCCCCATCTCCCATCCAGGCCATCTCAACTACCAGAGCCTGGTCATGAAGGATTTAAGATTTCCTTCTCAGCCTTGCTAATGTGCTGATGAGCCCCACAGCTCCAGTCCAGGCAGGGCTGCAAGTATCAGTGCAAAGAGATAAAGTGGCTTGCCAGGACTCTCAGCACTGCGAGGCAGACAGAATGACTCCAGAGTATCTGACTGAGTCGTGGATGTTGCACTGGAGCCATCAGCAGGCTGATGTCTCTGATGAATGGGCTGCTGTGACTCTGCAGCTCACCCATCTGTGGTGCAAAACCACTGCCTGCTCTGCACCAGCTGTGTCCTCTCCCAAAAAATAGCTGCTGGACACCACAGGCTGAAGCAGTTTCTGTTGATTGTTAAATACATTTAAGATAAAGATAAAAAGTGACAGATCAGTGGGATGAAGTTTGGGCTGGTGCTGCTCACAGGACCAAAGGCTGACAGACAGACTTTTGTCTGGAGAACCCACTCTTATTGCTGATAGCTTTTAACTGCCTATCTGGCTACTTTTAACAAGGGACATGTGAAGGGAGACAAGAAGCTTTTGGGTCAAGAAGGGCCCGGTGTGAGCAATGTTCCCGTGGGAGTTGGAAGTTAAAACAAAAACAGAGACAAAGCATCCCCTTCTCAGATGACTGTGACACTGACTGACACTACTGACTCCAGGATCATTAGTCCTTATCCACATTAATACAAAGGTCCAGGACATGGGATTTCAGACCACCAAGTAGTAATATGCTATTGTCTGTAGTAATGTGATATTTGAGTATGAAAACTGTTCTTATAACATAAGAGGTCTTGTTGCCAAGATCATCTACTGTGAATGAGGAAAATTGTATAAATGAAGTGCTAACCTTTTTGCTCTCACTGCTTTCTTTGCTAAAATAGATAAACAATAGAATATTTCACTCTCACAAACTTGTTTCTGAGCAAGGCAGTTAACCCACAATGCCAGAAACTTGAGGCTGGACCTGAGTCAGGGTTCAAGAGGTGAGAGGAGACATCATCTACAGCTACAAACAACTCTCAACTGGACGAAGTGTCAAGAGATGTGCACAGGGTCTCACCAGGCACCTGGTGGATTCTTGGGGTGCCCTTAGGCAGGGCAGGAGTTGGATTTGATGATCCTTGTGAGCTCCTTCCAACTGAGGATATTATATGACTTTATGATCCAAAATTTGCTAATGTTGCAGTGTCTGCCATTTTCCACCAATCCCAGATGCAAGACCTCTGCCTGGACCTGAGTTTGGTTGCCTTCTCTGAATTTTATTTTTATCTTAGTTCAGTTTCAACAGGCAGGAACACATTTACAAAAAGATTTGCCCTCAGGCTTGCTCATCTTCCCTGAGAATCTTTCATATCCCAGTGATGCTCCCCAGGGGAGCTGAGGGAGCATTTACATTTGTTTGGAAGAGAAATGAAGATTACAGATTTTTAAAGCAGTGTTTTTCCACCCTCACTCTTTGGGGAAGCAGACACATGCATCAAACACACTGATGCTGGGATTTTCATTTCTCTCTCTGCTTTTAAACAGATGTGCTTATAATTAGTGGACACTGTGAAACATCGAGATTGGTTTAATACTGTGCAATCCTGACAGTCACTCAGTGGGAGACCTGAAGGTGTGCAAGGAGTTCTGTCTTGGTTGTAGAAGAACATTAAAGAAAAACCCTGCAAAAGGGAATTTGTCCTAAGTCAAAAACACCCCTTAATGTTGTTAAGGGTCAAGAAGGTAACAGGTAACTTTATCATGTCCATGAATATCATGCAAAAATTGTGGCCTTTTGCACAATTTTGACAGCTGCTGCAGGTGAAGCTGGACAGAAGCTCACTTCAGATCAAACTCTCCACCTCAAGCTCAAACACTTGCAAATCCACAAGAACCCCAGAGATTTCATGCTGTGGAGAAGTCCTCCAGAGCCATGAATCATCTCTGGAGAAGCCTAGGATGATCATCACTGGTGACATGATCACTTAACACAGGCAGTTATAAACTTCAGCAGAATGTTGACTGTATTTTCTATTCCTGGAAGTGTCAGGTCTTGGAGAAAATTTTGAAAAAGAAAACCTAAACCAAATGGAACTGACACTTGCTGTGTTGCTATTCCTACTGAGTGAAGATGTCCAGGTGCACCGGTGCTGTCCCAAGAGCACGTGGGCACAGGACCAGCAGTTCATTCCTCTTGGTCTCAATACAAAGTCACGGGCCCAAATAAGCATTGAAAGCCCAAGAACTCTATTGGGTTTATATCTCAGCACTCAGAAGAGATCTGTTTCCTTTCACATCAATTTCTAGCTTTTTTTGGCAGAGCAATAGCCAGGTTTATGCACTGCCCTGTAGATATCTCTCTCTATGAAAGGTAACCATGGTATTTCCAATACCTTGATAATATCTTCCTTTATAAAAATTTTGTGAAAAAGGAAGAGATGTTTGATTTATATCCATTCTCTTGTGCCATTTTAAAACTTAATTCCAAATGAAACCAATCTAAGTAAAAAAAATAAATTTAAAAAAATGTAAATGACCACCACTGCAGGCCTCTTCTCTTATAAACTCTGGTTTCAGCTTCAGTGTTTTTTTCTTGTGATACACCAATGGAATTTAGTTGCTTTAAATGTGGCAACCTAGAGCCTTTGAGATAACTCTTGTAGCTCACCTGGCACCCATCAGACACTTTGTAGGTCCACACAGCCCAGGTGGGTGTCTTACAGCTCTTAGGCTCTCTCAAACTGCACTATGTTTGGAAAATCAAATAATGGACACGGTTTTCAGGGTTGCCCTGTCATCATTGAAGGGACAACAAACAGTGTTGGAGCATATCTGTTCCCAGGCAGTGCTAGCTGGATTTATTGTTTTTAGATTGATGGTGCTTTGATCAAGCAGAAGGACACACTTCAGTGAGTAATGGCTTTTATCAATGGAAAAAGTTAAACAGCTTTTTGGCACTTATAGGTCCTGCTTGTACACCCCAAAGCTTATCTACTTTTTCCAGTTATACCAATTATTCTAGCAGGAGATACTCCTAAAAGCTTTGTTTTGCTTCTTGTACTGAGTTGAAATTGATACTTTGCACACATGAAGCAGCTCAGGAAGATGAGATAGGATTTAAACTTTCTCTCTAAAACTTTCAGCTCTTGTTTTTCAGTAAAATTTCTGAAGGAGAAGTAGGAGCTCATAAAGAACACAAAATTATTCTTGAGAATACATATTTATTAAAATAATTTTAGTATTATACCATGCTAGCTCCAACCAAACTGTGCTCTAGTTTGCTGACTGAGAACCTGGCAAAACTGATTTATCCAACAAGCATATATGCTTTCTAATTTTTTTTTTCCTGCTGCAGAATCAGATCATGTTTTCCTCAGGGCTATAATTCGATAAATGTCAGAAGACATTTTTTTTTTTCCCCAGAATTGTTATTTTGGAGTTATTTTTTGAGAAATTAAGACTTGTTTTTCCCAGCCTCTGGTCCTCAGCTGGTTATACACACTGGCTAGCTTTGCATTTGCCCAAACAAATGATGGCATCCTCCTTTGTTTTCTGTGTCCAGTTGTGACTGAACCTATATTGTGCATTTGAATGTGGGAAGTGACATATTAGGTCCACCAGTTTGCATGTGTGCCTGTTTAGGGAAGTGAGCATAACAGAAGTATGAATACTTTGGAGTAAAAATATGTTGAATTTTGTACAAGAGCAACTTGGCAAATTTTCTTTCCTCAGCTGATCTTCTGTTAGCCTTTCTAAAGAACACTGGGGGCCAGGTCCCATTTTTTGGACAAAAGGATAAGGAAAGAGTTCTAAATATGCTGGCTGTGAAACCTGAAATGATATAAAATTTGCATGGTCTTGAGTTTCATTTGAAATTTAGCTCATTTTCCCTCAAGGATTTGCTCCAGTTCCCACCCTTTCTTAAGCAAACAATTGGGCCCATCTACACTGAACTTGGACAATTTGTGGCTCTGCATCAGTTCTGTGCAAAACTCTCTGACTTCAGATGGTTTTGACATGAAACCAGATGAAGAATTTGCTCCATCCCAAAACTTAGCATGCAACTCAGAGCAGGAACCCATGTGGATTGAAACTACAGCAAATGGTTTTGTAATCCCCTTCAAAGAGAAACAACCGAGCAGAACAGCAGTTCTGTTAATGGTTCAAGGAAGCTCTGTTGATTAATGACTTCAAACTATTTGCAAACAAAAATAACTGGAAATCAGTTCAAAGGGATGTCACATTCCCGTCACTTAGTGAATTTTGACTAAAATATGAACACGTTGAAAATTGCATAACTTGGATAGGAAAGTCTTTCACTGTATTTTGTGTATTTCCATGCTGTCACAAACAGAAATTCTGCCACGTAGAGAAGTGTTACAGTGTCCTGATGAATTTTTCAGAACACAGCAGTGGCACTAGGGGAAGTCGTAGTACTTGAAAATACATAGGACTAGAGTGGTACTAGTATTTTTATCTGATTTTTAGCTTTTCCTTCCCAGAATTATTTGGAAATTACCTTACTGGTTCTGGCATTAGGATTTTTAGATGTGGTTTGTGGAATAACCAATAAAGAAATGCAATTAACCAATTACAGGGTTGAACACATGGCAAATCAAGTAAGAAACCTCAACCCCCATGATAATACTAAGAAGAAATATATGAGCAATATGCTCACTTCTGGGAATCTCTAGTTCTGAAAGCAGTAGATCTAGAACTGGTCCATGATATTTGCATTTCTAGCCACTTTTCTTCTTTTTGGCTGGAAGATGATGTTTTTGAATGCCCATCAAAGCTAAAGGATGGGTATCACTGTGTGCCAAGGTGCAGCCTGGTCAGTTTTGTGGCTGATGGAAACCCTTTTAAACAGCATTTTAGCCTTCAAAGCCATTCCTTGCTTTGTGCAATTCAAACTGAACTTTGGGACAGTCAGGTTTAGGTGAAACCAGCATAGAAGAAAAGCAGACTGTAAACTGAAAAAATCACAGAGGGATTTTGGTAGGGGTAGAGAAGGGGGGAGAAAATTATTGTGGAGCAGTCTGAAATTAAATGGGCTTCAATTCTTAAACAAGATCTGTGTTTCTTCTGTAATTTTTTTTTTTTTAACCTGTTTATCTTGGTGGAGAGATCTTGTATTTAAGTAGTTTACATGAAGCAGAGTTATTCATTATGGACAGCTCTTGATACTTCCTGTGAAGGCTTCATGAGCCATTATGGATGCCAGAGGAGGGAGTGGAACACCAACAGTTTTCATGTGCTGGTGCTCAAGTCACAGACCATTGCTCCCGAAAGTAACCAGCAGAAGGGGAATTTTTCTGTATTTTTTCTGAAGTTTTTTCCTTTTCCTGAACCAGGCAGGAGCAGGGTGTTAACTGAGAACCCAACTGGTGCATGGCTCTGGTTTGTTTGACTGCACTGACCAAAATTAAGCTTTTAAGGTTTAAAGAAATATCCAAATAAAACAAAATGACAGCAACAAAAAGTACCTAAGTGAGATGAGTCACACATAACAAAACAAAGGCCTCTGCTATTACATTTACTCCACAGTTTCAGTCTGCATGGTATTTTAATTGCTGAAACTTTAAAATGTACATATTTATGTACACATAGTTCATCCAGTGTTATGCTACCTCAGCAATACAGCTCCAAATTCCCTATGGTTTGATTTTTCTCTACTTAAACTATGCATTTCTACAATATTTTAAATTATTTTAGTTAGCTGATCAGGATGAGATTAAGAGGTGTCTTGGTCATGGGCCATGGCTGCCTGCAAAGGCAATGGGTGGTGAAGGCTCAGTCCTCTTTAATTACACAGACATAAGCACGACAGGGTCTAGTGGTTGCAAGCTGAAGTCAGGAAAAAGCTGAGTAGGAAATAAAAAGTAAATTTATTATCCTGAGCATAATTAGATATTGGAACAGTCCCTGAGGATGGACGTAACCTCTCTCCTCTCAAGACTGGGTCTCTTTCTGCCAGAACTGCTGTGCCCCAGCTCTCAGCTTCTGGCTCTAAGCAAGGAACCACACTAGGACAAATATCTGAACTGTTAGCGCTGCTTCTTTTCTGTTTCAATTTCAGTTTAACATGCAAGTCCTCTGCATGAATATTATGACAAGATGAGGAAATGCCAGGGGCAATATAAGGGAATCAAATTCTCACTTGGCTGGAACTTTCTTCCTGGAGGGACTTGTTCAGGAACAGCCACAGGGTATAGGGTGGCAACAGAGAGGAAGTACCAGCAGAAGGCGTGAAACAACCTGAACTTCAGAAAGCAGAGAAACTTCTGGAAACCTCTAAAGAGCACATGAGAAAGAACCAGTGCTCCCGCCTCACAGAGGGCATGAAAATAAGATGGGATGGCTTCTCACGACGCGGCAATAATTCCCTCATTTTTGCGTGGGGGTTTATGAAGCCAGCGGGGCTCTGCATGGTGTTCCACACCTCATGGCTAGTGCAGGGTGAGCGCGTGGCCCTGTGCCCTGCCCGGCACTCTGTGGCTCTGCCCGGTGCCAGCGCCCGCTGAGCGCTCCCAGAGGGTCCCTGGGGAGGTGGCTGTGCCCCTCAGGAGGCACGGCTTGCCCAGCCACCACACCGAGGAGGAAGGGCTGACCTGCAGCAGACCGTGTGGGACAGGCCGCCTCAGCACCGGGTTTTCGTAAACTTGTTGCATGCCTCAGCTGGAGCTGCATTATGCATGCTCAAAGTACGTACAGTACAAAACTCAACTTAAAAACCACTTTTAGCTATGCTGCTTGGGGTCCTGGCTTCTCTGTGGCACCAGTGATGCTGAATCTGCAGTCTGCATAGCTTTGGGGGCATGGATAAGTATACACTGAAGGGTGAGGTGTCTGTGTGAACTAAAATGGTGCCAGGAACTTCCAGAAATAAAAAACCAAAAACTATTCCATGATGTTTCTGACAGGTCTCATTCTAGAAATGAAAGGTAAAATGAGACCCCAAACACTGAGCATGCTGAAAATTCAGAGCTGCATCCAGAGGCTTGTTCACCCACCCGACTTAGTGGCCAAAAGACAATCTCATACTTTTGCAGATCCTGGGATGTTTTCCATAGTGCTTTAATTTGTGGGCATGAAATAGAATAGACCAAAAGCTGGTCTAACATGCCCAAAATGCAAAAGACCTTCAAAAGTTATCAAAGCACAATGTTTTCTAAGAGAGAAGGATACCCTGGCCTTGCCCTGTTCGATGGGAAAAGGCACAGACTCCACAGAGACAGAGCATTGAGACTTCTTTAGTGCAACATAGATTCTCCAGGAAACCTAGAACAACTATAAAAACCAGGATAATATAGAATTGCCCTTATTTACATGACTATCAGTTTTTTCTGTGGGTCAGAATTGATTTTTTAATCCTTAATGACAGAATAATCACCTTTTTTTTTCTACTCTTTGTATCATTCAAGCTGGCTAACTTTCAGTGAAAGCATGTTAACTCATTTTGATAAGGAGAATTCCCACATCCCCATCTCACAAACAGAGTAACAATTCTCATTGTGAAAGTGCTCTGGGATCATATTCCTGACAGCTGCTTTTTAGCATCTTTTGGGGCTGTCTGCACAACTGAGATAGTTCATTTTCACACCAAGGGTTACCACAGTATTTCTGAGAAAGGGGTACAGTTCTGTATTAGAAGAGGAATAGGAATATCAGAGCCAGATTAAATGTATCCCTCTCTGCCATGTGAATTAATTACTAGCTAATACTGAGAGGAATGCATGTTGTCCATGACTGGTGTTCATGGAGGTCTGCAGGAAAAGGAGGCAAAGCTAAAGACTGATTGTCTGGTGACATTTTATGAAGCAACTTGAAATGAAAGGGCAGGTGTGTTTGGTGACCTGCATCATTTGTGTTTTTAGTTGTTTTTTGGCTGGCAAATTCACATAATGTTTAGTGTAACCCTCCATCCATGACCTGCATCTGTTTTATCAAAGAAACTAACTGCTTCTTCCACTGGAAGTGGTTACTGGTAAAGTCTAGGGGTTCAGTGGCATTACTAAATGAATGTCACTTGACCATGTTCCCTCTTGCTGGGATGAATGAATTAATTTGATTAAATTTAAACACATCCAAAAATTATGGAATGAGATGCTGGGGGTCATTTTACCTCAAATGGATTACAAATAAAGAGTAAAGAAAAAATTCAAAAAATAATTGGAAGATGTAAAAGAGAGAAAAATGAGTATATAAATAAATATTCCAGTCATAAAATGTAGCATGCATCAACATGAGTATGAAAGCTATAACTTCCTTAGCTTTGCAGGAGTCTTTTTGTTCTTAATTAACAAAAAAACCCCCAAAAAACAAACAAAAAAAAATTTAGAATCTCCAATTTAGCGGAGAGAAAATACTGCAAACACCCTGCCAAGGCAGTGAAAAATCTTAAAACATAGAAGGAAGGAAATTTTATAAACTTCATCTACAATGAATGAAGTAAAGCTAAAAAAATACTCTTATTCCTTCTGAGTTGACCAGTGCTGTACAGCAATGTATCTTAAGGCATGTATGTGCTTAACTTTATGCACGCCCCGAGGGTCCCTTTTTAAAGGCACAGTGAGGGCAGAGGAACAAGTCTGAGCCAGACCTGCACATCCAGGCCCCTGGCAGACATCCCTTTTGGCAGCAAGGCTGCAGGTGTAAAGCAAGAACTGTTTAATGTGATGTGATAGTGTCCACAAAGCTCAGGCCCATTTGTTCCCATCACATCACATCACATCACAAGGCTGGGGAATGGTCCATGGATTGACAAGGGTACAAATACCCAAATCCACACTCACTAAGGCAGCAGCAAGAAGCCTAATGCTTCTGCAAAAGGAGGTGCTTAAATGGGAGTCCAGGTATTGCAAGACACAGTCTTCTTTATTCCTTTGCTCTGAAAGTATTTGTCAGTGTTTGGGTTATTTGCATTTTTTCTTTTTCCTTCAAGAGGTGCTTTGCTTGCTGCACGTGCCTTACGTGGCATGCAAGCTTCCACAGTTGATTCTGATGAAACTGTTTCCCACTAGATCCAGTTATTTCTTGTGGCTGTT
Organism: Regulus satrapa; assembly: GCA_013396955.1. Lineage (NCBI taxonomy): Eukaryota > Metazoa > Chordata > Aves > Passeriformes > Regulidae > Regulus > Regulus satrapa. The sequence goes on along the minus strand of VWZN01017944.1, from coordinate 249,383 downwards.
TTTCATGGACTTCTGTTTGAAACAAAGGCCATTTCTGATCCAGTGGAAAAAAAATCCTGGATAGGTAAAGCCTTTGCAGACTCATCATCTCCACTGCTGCTGGTCCTGCCTGGTATGGACAAAGTGACCCTCCAGCTGCCTCTGATGTGTCCGGGGAAGGAGAGCTGTGATGGGGCTGCTGTATTGGACCATCCCAAGGGATGCAGTCCCTAATTCCTCATTTCTTGCTCTTTCTGTTGCTGTTAACTCATGAGATTAAAGCCAGTGGGAAATGCCCAGTGACATGGCAGTGGGTCACAGCCCTGGCATGTGGGTACAAGCTGAGAGTGGCAGGGACCAGCTGGGTCTGATGCAGCTCCCCAGTGCCTGTGTTACTCTTCAAAACAGGATCAGCTATTCCAAGTCCCACAGAAGCTTCTGAAAATGTTCCTCCAGTGCAAAGTGGGAGAAGTGAAGAAAAAGATAAGGGTTAGGAGTTGGACTAGTCCTGAAAAGAAAAAAAAAGAAGAAATAGATGTCATCAACATGCATGACGAAATAAAGCTTTTTAACCTTTAAATAAGATGGAGGTGGTGAGAGTTCTTTGACAATGCTCTTGCTGTGAATAGAACATTTTTCTTTATTTCAGTTTCTTAGAAAATTAAAATACTTGTGTTTGATATAGTTTGTCTTTTTTCTCCACTGTTACCTTCTCTTTTACCTTTTCTGAACCAAAAAAAGGAAAAGGACAGTTATGCAAAGGTATAAAAGAAAACAAAGAAGTGTGTACATTTTATTTGCAAGAAAGGAAGAAAAAAGGGGAAAATAAAAAGAAAAAAGGAAAATAAAAGTCAACATTTAAATTCTGAGAATACTACAGAGTAAAGCCTTGGCTTTCACATTATTTTCAGTCCTTTTATCCAAGAAATAGAAAAAAAAAAAAAAGACAGAGACTTCTCCTGAAAAAAATTCTATCACAATTGTTACTTTTCATCAAAAGCAGACACTGCTAATGGCAAATGTTCCAGCAAGTTCGGCAGAAAGGCATTCTGTACATGTCTTACACTTGCAGCACTCAGCTTATCTCCATTTCAGATCACATGCAGATTGTCATCTGCCCAAAAATCAAGTTTTGCCCACAAAAAGTGATTTCTTAATCCATGGAAAGATTGAGGGTGTTTGCAGAAAGCAGCTGGCTGTGGATAGCTCTGTTTCTGTTCAGCTTCAACAAGTGACCAACACTGAAAAACTCACCTGGTCCATAGTGAGGCTGAATCTGAAAATTCTGGGCACTCAGGACCTGCTGTTCCTCTTGTCCTTTGGGACAATAAAACTGTAATATCACAGTTCTGTAATATCCTCATCTTAATTCCTCTTCAGATGAAATCAAACACTCCTGTTTCCTGTCTCTTGGAGAACCAGGCAAGGTAAATGCTGTATACTCATCTAGATTTTAATTTTTGTGTCTTTGGGTCTCTGTGAATTGCCTTCCATAGGCAGACCACAGACTCACAGAATGGTTTGGGTTGGAAGGGACCTTAAACATCATCTCTTATCAACCCCCCTTCCATGGACAGGGACACCTTCCACTAGACCAGGTTGCCCAGAGCCACATTCAACCTGGCCTTGGAGAATTCCAGGGATGGGGCAGCCACAGATTCTCTGGGCAGCCTGGGCAGTGGCTCACTATCTTCACAGTAAAGAACTTTTCACTAAAATCTAATCTAGATCTCTCCTCTTTTAGTTTAAAACCTGTCCTCTTTATCCTACCATAATCTGCCCTGGTTAAAAGTCTCACAGATAAATTATCTCATTTAAAGTCTTGCTAGAACTTCAGAAAATATTATCAGCTTCTAATCTGGAGCATTCTAAATCATAACAGCTTCTGAGAGTTTCATGCATAAGAATAAACCATGGTCTTACCTGTAACCAGTCCTGAACTTCCCTGCCTCAGCTTCCCAATTCATATAGCAATCACCGTGTGAAAATTCTAGTTAAAAAATGTTCTGCTTTGCCTTATAGAACTTTAGCACCTTTTGTTTTGTCTCTTCCAATGCTAGTGATCATAGAGAACGTCATTATTTTGTCATCTGGAGGACTGGCAACCAAATGATTGTGTGTAAGAAGTTGGTTGGTTACATGATTATATTTTTCATTAATGTAATCTTGTCACAGATTATCTGTTCTCACAGGGAATTTTCTGAAATATTTTTCTCTTTTGAAGAAGCTAGCCATTAGCAATCATTGCCAAATTGTCTCAAAGCTACTTTTAACTGCAATTACATTCTCATTCAATTGTTTTTAACTCCTCTTAAAGCATCAGAGTGCTATGAGCACATAGGCAACACCAATGGATATGTGTGCTGTAGGGATTTTTTTTTTATATAAAAAGAAGGAGACTTTCATAGGATTTAAGTCCTAAATTCCCCTGCAATGGGGATTCTTGAGCTTCTGCTGCCTCTGTAACCCAAAGCCACCAGCACCCACCCAGTCCCTGGGTGCCAGAACCCACCACACACTGGCCCAAGGCAGCCAGCCTCACTCTCCTCACTCTGCCTTCGCAGAGTCCTCTGAGACACAGATTTTTCTTACCCTCGGCACACGATTCCTCCAGAGGAACGCCGTGGGACAGCTCAGCCCTCTGACAGCCTGTCCCCCAGCATGTTTCAGACAGGCTGCAGCTGGGGCTGCACGGAGCTGTCCTGGGTGGGAGGCCACCACCACCCCCAGGGAGTCTGCTTTGGGGAGCAGGGACCTCTGCTTCCACCCTCCTTTTTGTTTATCAGTTCCTGGCTAATGAGCCCATCTCCTCACAAAAGAGAGTTATCCAGAGTGATAGTGAAGATGAGAGCTGCAGTAAACCAGGGAGAGAGCAGTGGGGAAATGTTTGAACTTGGGGTCTTCAGCCTGGCTAAGTGGAGGGGAGAGTGTTGTTGCAGTGAGAGGACTATTAAAAATACAAAGTACAGACTCTCTGGGGCCTCAGATGTTGTTTTACCCCATGAAACATGATTTCTTATTTTTAAATAGCTGTCATGCTTGTTAGTTTAATTTATCCCTTCTCAGCTGCAAACTACAACATTTTATGAGCCTGACTGAGGGCATTCTCGTACAGACTCTGTGGCTTTGTGCACAGCCCTGCCAGAGTCAGGCTGGGCTAAGCCAGGATCATATTTTGTGCTTGGTTATACCTTTGCAGCCCTGCTCACACCAGCTCAGAGCCCAGTGCAAAGCCCATGAGGTTACTCAGCTCTTTAAAAAGGGCTTTGGAGAGGAAATACATTGAAACTAGCCTGTGGTATAGGTTCCCCTGTGGTACCATAGCCTTGAGGATGGTGGTGCTACTGGGTTTTTTCTGATTTTTCTCAGCAGTTTTGTTTTCTGCTAGATTTTTGGAGTGGCCAAATAATCAGGCCAGCTTTAAAAAGTGCCTGCAAAGCCTGTGCTGTTTGAGGGGTAAAGCCAGCAAAACACAGAGGGCTTGTGTCAGAAACAGAGCACAGACACATGCTCTTGCTTGGTTTCAACTGCTGCACACCTGGGCAGTGCTATGTCTGTGCTAACAACAGCAAAGCCAATTGTTAGGAGGCTTATTGCTAATGCAGAGGCACAATACCTGGGAGCAGAGCCAGCTGAGCTTGAAAGCTGCTCTGCCTGAACTGAGCTGCTTGGATTCACTCTAATGGGTATAGACTCATGGATTCTAGGTAAATGTGTATTATTTTCTACTCCGTGCTTTGCATATGCCCCAAATATTTTATCCTGAGGAGGACTGAAGCTTAACATCTGAATGTAAGCTTGAACTTTGAGTCATCCAATTCCCAGCTCCTTGCCTGGCTCTTTCCTTCTTATCCCATTCTTGCAGTCTGTTTTCAGAGGGAGCCAACACAACTGACAGCAGTTGCTCTGTTGAATTCCCTTTCCAGCTGGCAGATGGGAGCAATGGATGGGCAGGAGTGCTCAATGCCTTGAACTTCTCCTGTGCAAAATATGGGCCAGGTTTTCAAATGAGCCAAACCTGACCTGATTTGGTGCAGAATGTTGGGCAGATAAAAGCTTTTTTCCAAGCAAGACTGATAGTCTGAGCTGGAGGAATTGTACCATTTGCAACTGAGTCTAATTAGAAGGGCACATGACATAAGAAGTTCCTCCCTGTATTCTGTCTGCTTAAGGCCCATACGTCTGACCTTAGCTTTTCATCAGCCTCCAATTCATTTAACAAATCTAAAACCACTTTCCAGGGGGGAGTGTAGGATTAGACACAGAGGAGCCAGAATTGTTGGCTGTGATCAATAATCTGATTGTCAGTTCCTAGGTTTTTGCAAAACATACATTGCATTATGTGAAGCAAAACCAGAAGCAGATCTTTTTGTAATACATGGGAGGGCTTTACAGGGTGCCTTTCTTCAAGCAGACACAGGCAGGAGGTATCTGGAAATCTGGAAGGCATGAGAACGAAACGATGACTGATAGAGAAAGAGAGACCACAGAAGACATCTGTAAGCCTAACCACATGAGAGACACAGAGGCAACTTCAAAACCGCTGGTACAGCCACTCTAGGACAGCTTCATTGAAGCAACATGCTATAGAAATATCACTCAGAGCTTTGTATGGATACAGGATGATGACTGCAGGATGGGGAAAACGGCCCATCTGGACTGAATGAAGTGATAAAAACAGAGAGGCTTTATTTGCTTCTGGCACTGCCAAGGCTCCAGAGCCAACTGTCTGGCTCTCCATTGTTTTGATTCAATTCGACCTTGATCAAATCTCTCTTGCTGTCATGCCTCTAGCAAACACACAGAGGGTAGGGGGAAAGGTATGAGTTCAACAGCTCTTGGGTTTTGAGTGTTTGTTAATGCAAAGGTGGAAAGCTCTGAAAATGAGAAGGCTGTTAAAATGTAGTTTGAATGTAATGATAGCTTGTCATCATTCAGGGAATGGAGATATTCCCCTCCTGTTGGCAATAAGATGTTTTAATGCAGCTCTTTGGAATTGAAAAAAAAAAGATTAAAACCTGGTATATAAATGTCTCTAGGAAAAACAACAAAAAACTAAACCTTGGAGCATCCCCAAATTACTTTGATCTTCATCTAAACCTCATGAGATCAGTGAGGTCGTTTACCTTGCCAGGTGAACCACGCAAAGACTCTCTGAGGAAGGAAAACACAGCACTCTCTCTAGTGCACATCTATTCCCGAGAGGTCAGTGGGAAGAGTGGGAAGTGAAAGTATTTGTTAAGTATCAGTTCTCCCTGCAACACCATTAATTCATTCATCAGCAAGAAGTATCTGAAGTGATTTGCTTTAGATGAACCTTTCTTGCCCCTGAGGAATAGGAGAGCAACACCACAGACTGCTGCATGCCCTGCTTAGCTGAGGCTGGAACATTACCTACAGCAGAGGGAGGTGCCTGACAAACCCAGTGCCTCTGGATGAAGGACAGTGCAGGGTCTGTGAATGAGAAGCATTTCTCAGGAACAAACACATACCCCCGAATTTCAAATAATGCCTCACTCAAAGCCGACGAAAAGCGGTGAAAAACCGTGCGCTGATCTCCGTAGGCGTTAGGTGAAACCCCCACACAGGGTGAGGGGTGGCTGTGGGAGAGTGCTGGTGAAATATGGCCCTGTTTCAGCAGCAGTGAGGGCCAGCCAGGACGTCTCCTCCAGCCCCACGGGTTCTGCAATGGGTCCCACGGCCCCGCGTCGTCTCGGCGGCACACTAAGGGGCCGTGGTGCCCCTTCCATAACAGGGGCTCAGCAGCCCTTCAGTATCACCCCGTTACTAAGAGGGTCTGTCCTGTAATTAAGGGATGGCTGCGCAGGGCACGCAGCCGGTCAGGGGTTTTCCTAAACAGCCTGTCTCTCCGAAGAAGGCCACATAATAAACGAGTGTCAGCAGGTCAGGAGTTAGAAACAGATTTTGTCTTGCTGAGAAAAGTTATGTTTACCAATCATTCATTAGGTGTCCCAGATGGATGTCGCCAGGCAGGAGGATGGGGAGGGAGATCACCACAGCACTACCCCAAGTGACCCTAAAGGAGCTGAAATATTAACAAATGGTTATTGCTTTCCCCCTCCACTTTGTAGCATATCTGACTGGGTATATTCCAGTGAAAAATGCCATACTCTCCCTCACAAAAATGGTAATGATTTTTGCTGTGACTTCAACTTGCACATCCTGCAGCTAGTAATTTTGGGATGGTCAGTGAGATAACTCCAGCTGATCAGTGTTTAATGACCAGCACGGTCAGTTGGGATGTAAAATACACCCCATCCATGAAGAAAAATTTTCATTTGCTTTTCAGCTCAGCAGTGGGGCTCCCTGTGGTTTTAAAATGTTTTCACCTACTCACTTATATGGGCATTTTTCAGCCCAGAGCAAACCACAACATTTAAAGGAGAGAACTCTCCCAAGAAATTGAAGCTGGGTTTGAGAACCATGGGGTTCATTTGCTGTGGGTTATGGGGAAGACAGTGCAAAGGAGACTTCCACAATATATGATTTACCAAAAAAATCCCAGTGCACTTGAATTTTTACAGAATTCAAGTACATCATTTACCAATCTTCAGAACATTTCAGTGTTTTGTTCAGTTAAAAAAAAAGTGACAATTTGAGACAATTTGATAGCTACCCACTGTGTATGGTGCTGAGGTATGAGGTGATAGCAACCAGGGGATATGTGGGCCATCAGAGGAGTCTACCCAACCACTTCTGGAGGAGCTGTCTTTGTCTTTTCTTCCCCTCACAGTTTGTGATCATAAATAAGACCAGACCCCTCCTGTAAACCTGTTCATGCCTGTGGGTAGTCCCTTGCCCATCCACCAGTGGGGGGATTGGGCAAACATGTGGGCAGAGCTCAGAGACAAGGCAGTGACCACAGTGGGAAGCAGGCCCAGTTTGCTCTGCTGGCTTGCAGGGTGAGGATGCCAGGTTGGTAGGAGGTTGGTACCCAACACCCTCACAAGCATAGGATGGGCTCTGCAAGGGGCTCTGATGCCTTCCCTAAGGTATTCATCCCAATAGATGCAGCAGGGGCAATTTGGCTGTGGTGTAACTCCAAGACCACCTGAAGTTCCCTTCACACCCAAAGCAGAAATAAAAGGCATTCCCAGGGTAAGGTGAAGTGGTCATCTGAAATAGGCATAAATGCCAGTCTCTCTTCATCCAGTACAAAGGCAGTCTAAAGTTTTTAAATCACATATACACATTTATATTTTCCATGGCTAAAGGTGGGTGCATTTTGCTGCTGTATTCTCCATTTTATAGATGTCTTATTGGAGATTTATGACAATTGATCAAACCCTTGTTTTTTTGCCCAAGTGACACAGAGAATACCTGTGCTGGATTATAGTGCTGATTGCAGGGGTGTCACACTCGTGCCAGCACCCACCGGTCTGCAGGATGTTGTTGGCTCTAAGAAAATCCTCAGGAAGTAGCAAATTCAGTCTGCATGTCACCATAAAACATATTGGACCCAGATGAGTGGAGCTTTGCTAAGCCAGCCGTGTGTTTGGCTCTTCGTCCTCATCCCTCCCAACTGTGAGAGCAAGTGGAGGGCAGGGAAGGGAGTGGAGAGTCGGCACTGAGATGGGAGGAGGAAAAGGACGCTCTGCAGGTAATTATTGTTCTAGTAATTAGAGCTATAGGAATGTCCATTATTGCTAGGATGCTTACACAGAAGCTGTTTGTACTGCACAAACTCCCTAGGTACTCAGGGTGGATTTACCTAGTGCCAGGTAATTTGTAACCCTGTTGTCTGTGTATTTACTTTGTGCCATGCACACTGTAAATGGGAGTGAAAAATCTCAGGGATGGGGGGAGACGAAGGAGGAAGGATTCATTGCCCTGATGAATTGAAGTGTTGTTTGAAAGAGGCAGACAGGATTCCCGATATTGCTTCAGGTTTAGAGGCTGGGAGGGGGGGGGAGGAAGAGAAAAGGACAAGTCCTTTAATGAGAAAGGGTTGAGGTTTTTTCCTTTTTTTTTTTTTTTTTTTTTTCCCTAGCAATTTTAATTATCACTAAAACCTCCAGCCCATTCAGGCTCTTGAGAATACAGTTGGGCTCTCAGCTGAGGTCTGCATTTATTAAAGTCCCCCGGTTAGGCTGGGAATGCGGGCTGGTTTCTGTAGTGGTGTCACCGCCGGTGTTACGGGTCTCCTGGTTCTCACATTACGCACCACGGACTCCACCGCTCCGCATTAGCGAGGCCCAATTAAACCAAGCAGTTGATTAAACAAGCCAATCAGGGTAATTAGTTTAATCAGATTCCCTTGGTAGCCAGCACTGAACTGCTTGTAAAAGGCAGTTAAAGAATGAAGTGCACCTACTTAAGCTCCTATTTTATTTTATTTTTTTTATGTCTGAGGTAATTAGAATTACCCATGGCGAGCCGAAAATCCAAAGGCCCAAATGGGGAGCGGGGAGGACGATTAATGAAGGCGATGATGTGTGAAGCAAACAGAAAAGAAGACAGGATGTGTGGTAAACAAATGGAGAGGAGGCAGCCCTCTGGGAAGGGGCACAATGCTCCGCTCTCCGCCAGCTCAATGGCTCTGTCTGAAGTGGCCGGAGACGCCGGGGCTTTTCGGCACGTCCATCCTCTCCCTCCCCGCTGCCACCGAGCCTTGCACGGGGAAGGCTGGGAGAAATGGGAGGAATTTAATTTTACCTGCCTGGCAGATGTTGCGATTCTGCACGAAAAGCTGGAGCTGGACGTTTTTCAGCGGCTTTTGTCTCACTGAACAAAGCCCAGGTTTTTGACTTTGTGATACTGCTTGGGATAAAGCTAGATTTGGTGTGTTCAGTTTGTCAGCTGCACACAGTCATCAAGGAAAGGACTAAGGAGGTGAAGGCTTTAGTTCTGCTACTGCCACAGGTCCATTGTTTTTCCACAGCTGAAGAGGGTGCACAGAGAGGAGCAAAGCTTTAGGATAACATGCAGAAATGTCACTCCAGAACATTCTCATCCCACTCCAGCAGTGTGGGACATGGAACTTGGGGGGCTTTTTATTTTAATGGTGGTATATTCTTTTTTAATAGTCCCCAGTGATTTTTTTTTTTTTCATCATATCTAGATGTTATTTAAACTCGCTTCCTGCACCCACCACTTCTGCAGCAAAGGGTTCCTCAACTGAACCACATGCAGGGAAAGGAGCTGTCTCCTTTAGCTTATTCTGATCTGAGAAATTATTTATCTTTTTCCATACTTCTGCTATATCATTTTTTTTGATGTGAACAGGCACAAACTGCTTCCAGTATTCTAGATGTAGGTACTGGATGGATTTGCACAAATGAATGTCAAATTCAGAAAATTCAGTAGGAACATAACAGAGAGCATCATTAGTCATAATGATGCTTCCTGTTATGTTCCCACTGATTCTTCTGAATTGGATTATACTCTTGACCTCAGTAATCTACTGTAGAAATAAGTTTCATGAGTGAGCTCAGCAGTGCGGAAATGCTGACCCTCTGTTATTACTCTCAGAAACTCAGAATAAGGAGGACTCATACTGCCATTCAAGACCATGGATTATAAACTGTGTGTCATCATAAAGCATCCAAACCCATCCTTTTCATCTGTTTAAGCTCAGATCATTGTGTTGTAGTGTGCTAAATCAGCCCAAGATGCCCCAAATGAAAAATAAGAGAAAGAATATGACAGTATACCCATAGCCTTGGTCCTTCCCTTGGACTGCAGAACTCCCTGAGATCATCAATCTTCCAAACACTCTTCTAAATGGAAACTTTTTTCAAAGCCCCATCCAATCTTATCTCATTCCTCTTACAGCACCACATATTTATAAAGCTTTTGCATTATATTTAATGAGTGGCCAGAGCCTATTACCCCCAAAAAGTAATAGGAAAAATTCTCTGAAATAGGCACTTTGTACTCTCCTAGCTCATTATTTTCTCACAAAATAATTTTCAGAACTATATCAAATACATTACCCAAAGATAGTCTTGCAAAGCACTTACAGTAATTACTTTTACTCAGAAGAGATAATTTCCCCAGAAGCTCTTGCCTGTCAGAAGAGGAAAACAACCAGGTATCGCCAGGCTGAATGTTTGAGTCTGAGAAAATTGAATTATTAAGTGTTCTAGTCTTTTTCTACCATGTAAATGCTTGGGGTTGTGCACTCTTTTTAAAAACCTTGGTCTCCTTTTGCCTTACTGGTTACTGCCAGAAGAGGAGTGCTTGTAAGGTCTTCATCCCAGGCTTTCAAGAAAGAAACCTAACCCAGATGTGGCATAACCAAACAAATCTATCTTGCACCTTATGCCTATTTGTCTCAGAGAGATAAACTCTGTCCATGCTTCTCCCAAAGGACAGCAGTAGTCCATGTCCCTCGGAGCCAGTGGCAGTCTGACAGTCTGGTTTCTATGGAACATGAATGGGATCAGTGCTGAATACACAGCAAAGCATCAGGGACCATTTAAAGAGGCAAAACTTCCTGAGTTATGTTTGAGGTGAGTTTGTGAATCACAAAAGGAGCCAAATCTGAGATACCACATCAGTTCCTGGAGAGAGCCATTCCCAGAACTATGCCCTGGTTTGATTTCAGAGAGCAGCAGCAGTCCAAACCCGCCAGAGAGCCAAGCTGACAGCAAGGCAAAGCCTCACAGACATCTCTTTATCAATGTAGATGCACACAGACAAAATGTTCAAAGCATGGGACAAAATGTAGATAATTTAGGAAGATGTAAAAATGAGTCACAAGGCAAAGATAAGTAGGGTTTTTTTTCCACTGAAATTGATTTACTCTGACCAAGTAGATCTCATCTCTGGATCTCTGGATATATCTAAAGGTTGTTAATTTTTTTAATGAGCTGGGAAAGTAGAGGGCACCAGTAACACCATGAAAACAGATGACTTCATTAAAAGTTGGCTGAGTCAATGTTTTTTTCCCCCAGGAGGCCAATAGATTTCATTAGGAAACAGGAAATGGCTCAGAGAGCAGCTAGGAGCTTTTCGTTCCAGGTGGAGGTGGAAAGGACCAAGAATGAGTGGTAGAGTTGGGGACACCACCATGAAGGCCCGAAGACATGTGTGGGAGAGAGGATCGCAGGCTGTCACAGCTGACTGAGCTCAGACACAGATAATGTGCCCACAGCCTCGGGCTCATCATTTAAATGATGGAAATGTGCAGCTTTGACTGCACATATACTATATGTGGTACATACATATTTACCAGGAGGAATATCCTGGTAAAGCAGGTCCATAAGCAGGAGCTCCTGTAGAGAGGTCTTGCAGACTCCTCTTTCCTTGACACTTTAAGGTATTTTGCATGTATCTTTCAACATGTTGGTGGTATTTGAATAATATTTTTTTTTAATTGACCTTTGAAATGCCTCAGCACTTGGATGTGTTTGGTGCTGGTATTTTCCTTCTGGGTGGTTATAGAAACAGTGCCCAGAAAAGCCCTGAAATTCGATCCAAGTCCTAATTTCTTAAACTGTCTCAGATTAGGTTTTGGTTCTGTGTTTGAAATAAAATTTAAGTTTCCCATCTCTATCTTTGAAAACACATGTAAAATCCTCTGTCCCTGGAACAATGACAAGGGATCAGGAACATCTGCACTGGAATGGCCGTAGCAGGAGCGCTGTACAGTTCTGTGTGTCAGCCTGACAAATTCCCATTAATCCCACCACCGTGCTGGGTTTCACCCACACATAGACAACCCGCCTGTGCGACATCGCCAGCACGGCACTCCTGACCTCGTCCTTGTAACCCACAATGTAGACGAGATATCTGTGATGCTGGGAGAATGAAACGCTTCAGTTTTACATGAAAAAAGGGTATTCAGGCTTCCAGGCCCAGGAGTACAAATTATTAATCACTCCTCACAAGGAATCCGCAGATGGATGTTTAGCACTATTCACCACGACATAACTGCAAATCAATTAGTTCATTTTGTCCTACCCTGAGGCTGTCTGGCAGACAATAGCAATGTCTTGTGCAAACGTTTTTATAAAGAAGACACAGGGGGAAGGAACCACAAAGGCCATTGGTTCTAACGAGCAATTAGGAAAGTGTGCAAGGCTCGCTTTCTTTTTTTTCCTTCTTCCCCCTTTCTTTCTTCAATTCATTCCGAGGCTCTAATTCTGAAAATGATGCTTTTCTTCCCCACTTCCTGTTTGTCAAATGAAGTGCTAATCAGCAGCTTACAGCTCTCTAGCCAGCAAGGGGAGGATGAGGTAAGAAGGAGTTGGGAAAAGTAGAGAGCCAGGGAACAATGTGGGGGGAACAATGCTCACTTATGCTCTTCTGGGCAATCAGGGCTGCGTGCAACTCCCAGGAAAAATAACCTGCCCTAAAACACTTGGTGGTGATGCTCAGCGGAAGGAAGCTCCTTGCTCCAGGGAAGGTGGTGTCTGGTCCCCCACCAAACATATCTGAAGTGCCTTCCCTTGCTCCCAGAGGGGTAAAGGAGAAACTCAAGTCCAGACTGGGGTGATCCCATCTGCCTTTGGAAGGGATGGATACCCTTCCAGTGCTGACAATGATGCCAGGGCTAGGACTTCTAACACAGACACCTTGTTGCATATTAAAAATTAGGAGCAGTGAGGCTGGGCTCAGCCAGCTACCTCCAGCTGCAGCTTTACTTGGGAAGAGCTCAGGGAGAAGAGCCTCAGGGTGTCTCCACAGAGGACAGGTCTATGCTCACATACTGCAAGCAGCCCCTGCCCCTTTGATAAAGACAAGTATACAGCAAATAGAATACAGCTTCACAGATTTGCTTTTAAACTCTAAGATGATTGGACCCACCACAGAATAAAATGTAGAATTCCTTCAGGAGAGATGACCCACGTGAATTATTAGTCTTTCCCAAGGGAGCAGCCTTTAGAATTT
>VWZN01017944.1:190990-236516 GCA_013396955.1 Regulus satrapa | reverse complement strand
TTTTTTTTTTTTTTGCCTTTAAGGTCCCTCTCTGTCAGGGTGCTTGCAAAGTGCTCCCAACAGAAGAGAGCAATCTTTGCCTCTGGGAACAGCTGCCTGTGCCCTTGTTTCTCTGCTCTCTTACATTTCACCTGCCTGTGCCCCGAATTTCAGGAACTGTGGGGGTCTGTGGCAGCTTACAGCATCTAAACAAGTGGGGCAAACCTTGAATGGGACATTATTGCAGTAAAATCTCTGGAGTTAGGAATAGACCCTAGGTGGCTGGCTGGGAAAGGGATGCAGTTATTCACAAGCATTGCATCATATAAAATTTCCGTATTTACTTGTGTGCCTCAAATCATATTTTTCTTCTTGCTTTCCATTGCTTTCCATTCATTTGGGAGATGAGTGAGATTTTCTGTACACAACCAGTTAAGCCCATGCAAATAGTATTTGCATGAAGTTTAAGCAATATATGCAACCATCTGGAAAGTCTGTTTGAGTCCAATCCCCACTGGCATCACCTTGCTCTGAAGGTGTACGTGCTCTTCATGTGGCTGTCTAGTTAGTAGCTCTGGTTATTTGAGTTGTGCTTTCTTGGCTTCTGAGTACTACCTCTGCTTTTTCTCCTTCCTTTTTTTTTATTTGTTTTTTTTTCTGCTGCTTGAACTTTGCTGCTTGTCAAGCAGCTGCCTGGTAGTTTGCAGCAAATTTGAAGGAAACTTCAATGTCACTCCTCCTTGCAGAAATGCCTCCTCTGCAAAATCTGCTCCCACTCATCAGTGAAAAGGCAGGTACCAAACTGTGCATCAGTGAGTCCAGGGCTCAGATGGCTGAAACAGATGAACTAGGGGGAATTTGCTCTTTTCATGTGATACCCTGTCAGTCTGTAAGGATGTTTATTATTATTATTTCCTCAGGGGACAGAATTTACAGCACCTGTCTTTTTGGCTCCTACTGTGTGAGCCACATTTCTTAAAACATTTCTTCTTGTAATGTCTGTGTCAGATAAGAACATTTTTCTTTTGCCATTTTACTAGAAGAAGAACAGTGAGAAAAGCTTTCAATAATTCTTACGAGTGCATCTGGGAAAAATTTTCTCTGCAAATATTTTGTTTGTCAAAAACACATTTCTGATCACTGAAGCTGTCTGTTCTCTTTAAATCTCATGCAGTACAGGTGAATAACATTTAGAGCCAAAAGGAAAAAGAAAACCAAACCTAAGAAGAGCAACATTTCTGAGAAGAGTTTGACCTCTCTTAAAATTGTAGATAATTTTGAAAGGACCAGCTAACCTTTTTTTTTTTTTTTTTTTTTTTTAGGGGATAAAAAAGACAGTGTTAGGAGTTTTATCACCTTTGAGCTAAGTTAATAGGAGAACTTGGTGCCAGAAGGAATCATCATGTTCACCTGTACTTACTAAATCTTGTTGCTTCCCTTGCCTGATGCCAGTGCTCCTTTGACCCCAATGTACACCCTAACCCTCAAAAATAGTAATGCTACCAAAGCTTCACCACTTGTAGGTGGTTTAGGGCAGGTGGGAACAAGCAGTGAGGGTTACAGTGGAGTAGAGCTGACCCTCTTGGTGGCATCTTCTAGCTGAATATACCTTTGCCTCCTCTGACAAAATTTTTCTTTTCATTTTTATGTATCTGAAAACTGTAAAAATCTGTATGAAAAAACCCCAAACACCTCATCTAAATCACTTTTGAAGTGCTTTATTAGTGAACCTGTAGACCTATAGAACTTCAGGTTCTCTGTCCCCCGACCCATGACTACACTGAAATGTTTCAGCATTTTGTCCAAAGTAGCCAGATGACCTATGGCACAGAAAGACCTTAAACAATTAATTCCTGAACCTTGGATTGGCTCCCAAACCGCTGATCATGGCTAGTTTGGCAGAGCGCTTGGCACTTTGCGCCTCACAGGTCTCCTCACAGGGAATTCACAGGAATTCCTCACAGGGAATTACAGAAGTACAGTGTTCCTGATCATCCCAGGAAGCCAGCCTGACAGGGTCCAACAGGAATGTCTGAGGCAGGGGAACCTCTGGTCCCAGCTAGACTTGCTCAGACCTTCTTCAAACTGGGAATTGTTGCAGGGTTAAGCAGAGAAAAGTAATTTCATCATCTGGGGAATTTCAGCAGTCTTGATTTTCATCCCACATCTGAATTTCAAAAATACTTGAATTAATCCAATTTCCCCCACAGCTCAAATAAACACCCCTAAGAAGGAAGGGAAACACTACAAGAAAAGGAAAAGACACAGAAAAAGAATAGGGAATTCAAATAAAGGAAGCTTTCTCTGATCCCCAGTAACCATGATCCAGTTCCATCCAGGAATCCTTCTCCATCCAATGATCCTTCTTGGGGAATTGTTCCAGAGACCAGATCTATTTGGCAGGACTAGAACTGGGTGTCTCTGGGGGAGCATGCCTCATCTCCTCTTTCCTTTGGAAGGAGTCCATGGCATCCCTACATCCTTGAAATTCCACGTCTCAGGGGAGCTCCACGAGACTTCCAGTCCTCCTGGATGTGGCCGAAGGCCGGGGCTTGTTCTCTCCCCTGTGGGAGGAGGAGGCAGGAGGTGTGAAGGAGCTCTGCCATCAGTGGGGATGGCTGTCACCTCTTTCACCACCTCTGACACCCCTGCACCTCCTGCGTGCCTCCAGCAGCCTGCTCCCTCTGTGGCCAGCCTTGTTTCCCTGGGTGTCTCGCAGTTGGCAAATGCCTGGCATTCTGGCACAGCCAGTATTAGTAAATCAGCACGTTTAATACACAAGTGTGCACATATTTATCTGCATCCACTGAGCTTTAAGCTGCAACTCTTGCGGCTTGGGCTGGAAAATTGGTTTCCCAGCTGCCGAGGGTCGCTGTTCATTTATTTACAGTCCTTGGAGACCTCCTGAATGCAATGGCACAAAACAAAATGAGGCCTCTAATCCAAAAGCCAGGAAGCTTAAGCACCTGTAGAAACAGTTTTGCATTCCAAGGGGCAAATTATCTCTAATCTTGTTAAATGACTGCACGGCGAAACAATCGCAAAATGCTTTTCTTCCATGGCCCACGACCAAGCACGAGGGGTCCATTACTGCTCTGTGAGAGGGAGAGCCAGTAATCCTGCAGGAGGACACAGCTGATCGCTGAACAAGGGCTGCACTCAAAAGTAAAGAAGAAACGAAATAAAGATAGAACTGTTTGAGAATGGATGCTTCCAATTTTCTAAATTACAATAGCAACTTGTTGCCAAGCAATTACAGTGTTTCATCTGTTTTTTTTTTTTTCCTGCTTTGCCCCCCACCTCATTTGTTTTTCTTCAGCAGATGCTGTTTCTGAACTTTGTCAGTCATGTCCCTTTCCCCACCCCCTGTAATTTACAACTGATAATGAGCCACCATCCAGACACTTCGACCAAAAAAAAAAAAAAAAGGAAAAGTGAGATGCCTCTGTGCCTGTTCTCCCCGACCCAGCAGAAGAACCATTGCAGATAATTCTGAATTGCTGCTTTTTAAGCAAAATACTTGGGTTTTTTTTTTTCCTTACTACACAGGATAGATGCTGCATGTAACTTTGACAAACTACCAATAGGTATCTGTTGCACCAAGAAAAAAGAGAGAGAAAGAATAGTAATTATGCACTATGAAACACCAGCGGTAGTTAAAGCCTACGAATCTGCAAATTAAAATAGGTGGTTAATTCAAGCAGGGCTTGCAGGAGCTCTGGAGCCAGGCTCACTGTGGGTATGCTGCTTTCTGTGGGGATGGATGTGGTTTTTGTGACAGGGCAGGCAGCATGGACAGCTCATTACTGTTGGAGAAAATTCAGACCTGGGGAGAGTGCACTGGCAAGTACCCAGGTCTGGAAGGGGGGAATGGCACTGGGAACACCCTCCCAGGTACACCCAAGCCCAGCATGCTGCCAGTGGGGACCCAGCCAGTACAAGCTCAACTACGGCTTAGCACTGGACCAAGAAAATCTGATTTTCAGAGACCAGTTTCCCCTCAACGAGACAGACCCATCGACTACCTGATGTGGTAAAGATAGGGGACAAGTGCCCACCTGGGTTTGGCAGA
Source organism: Regulus satrapa (assembly GCA_013396955.1). NCBI lineage: Eukaryota > Metazoa > Chordata > Aves > Passeriformes > Regulidae > Regulus > Regulus satrapa. The sequence continues at coordinate 232,465 of VWZN01017944.1, read as the reverse complement.
AGGAAAGTTATGGACTGCAGATCCCCCTCTGGACTTTCTACCCAGCTGGGTAGATGGCAAGCCTTGGGGATGACACCATCTTCCACTTTTCTGTGCTCATCAGCATGCTTTCAGGGGGATCCCTTCACCTTGGAAACATACTGAAACTCATTCTATGACTCACCATTTTCCTGGAGAAAAGGTACAGCAGGTCAGAAGAACCTCATTTCTGGACAGGGTCACAGTGACTGGAAGAATAAAAGAGTGATGATCACTCCCCAGTAAAGCTGCATTGGAGAGTTATTCCTTTTCAGAATGGTCCATCCTATTTCTCCCGTCCCCACACTGAGCACCATCTCAGAACTCACATTATTGGTACAAATGTCACCTTGGGCAGGGTGCACAGGGAATTCTGCAAGTGTAGGTAGACATGACTTCTAAAGCTCTTCAGCTCCACCTGCTCATACAAACTAAAGATCCGCTCCTTTTTCTAGGTGCTAAACTATCTAAACTCAAGGACAGGTTTTTCTTGCCTTTGAGTCATTAGTTTTCCAATGCTCCCACAGTGCTGGAATGCTGGGAGTAGTTTTTGAGAAGAAAAGTAAATAAATGGGGAGATATTGAGGAGATAAACGGAGCTAATGGTGTTCATGGCTCTCAGATCTGGCTCGCCTATGCTGGTGGTGGAAATAAAATCAATGGAATTTTATTGACCTACATCAACTGGGGTTTGAATCCAAGAGCAACACATGGTAAAGTATTGGCTTCCAAATTAACGATGAGTGGGTTACACGGAGGGGATCAGGCCTTCATGGCCAGCTGGTGAATGTCAGAAGCACCAACAAGGAGTGGGCAGGAAGCAGAGAAGCTGGGCAGAGGAGGGTACAAGGAAAGGAAGAGATAACCTCCAGAACATCTGTTATGCTCATCTGTACCTCACTTTTGTTTTTCAAACAGGCTGATTTTGCACACATCCACCTCACACAATGACTGTGTTTTAAGACCATCCTTGCTTTAAATGGAGGAATAATGTAGGTTTTAAGCCTATACAGCCCCAGAGTCTCCAGTTAGCTCTTACATATATCTTATCTTCAGCTTGGGGACTCTGCTTTTATGCAAGATTGAGATTTTATGCAAAATTCAAGAATGAAATAAATAATCTTTACAGGCCCATCTGGGGCAGACAACAGTCTGCTATGTTCAGACTTCAGCCCCTCCACAGCCTCCCAGAGCCTTCAGATTGGACCTACTTCTGCTTTTTCCTCTGCTTTTCTGTCTCTTTTCACATTATTCTCCATTTTCTTAAAGGACTTGAGAGCTAATAGATCACTTCAAAATGAATGCAATTGCTTTCCAGCAGTGAGATGCTGTGTTTCCTCTACACCGAATCTATGCACTGTTCCACTAGATAAACAGCACCAAATGTCATTTGAGAATCACATCCTGCTTTCATTCTCTCCCCTCCTCACATTCGAAGCTCTAGCTTTGTGTGAGAGTGATTCACTTTCCCACTGAATGCCGAGTGAAAGCCCATTTTCAGCACTCTCCCAACACCCGTGCACAACCAGCTATTCATTTCCAATGATCATTTGTATTTCTTTTGGAAGACCTTAAACACCACAGGGAATAAAAGGAGAACCATTCAAGTGAAAATAAGATCGGCAAAGACAATACCTTGCCCTGCTGTCAGTGCTTAGCTAAAGATGAATACATATTAGCAGCTTTTTTGCCTGGTTTTGTAATATAGTTGGCGTTTATGTGTGGTGTGAGCGTATTTACTCGTTTTCCTAAATAACCATTCAGCCACATAGTTGCTTTCAGATAAGTTTTCAAGGATTCTCAGGGATATTAAGCACCTACAGTTTTTTGATGAACTTGCTTGAGGAAAAAAAGAGACAGCATTGACAGAAGGCATGAGTAGAGCCCTTACTAAATGCTGCAAAAACTCTGCACAGTGGCTCAGCCTGCAGGTTCCAAATCCAAACCCCAGGGTCAGGCTACCTGGAGACCAGCTGCCCTTCAGGGTGAACTTTTCTCACAACACCATACTGTGTCCCCAGCCTGAGGAATATGTGGCATGCTACTTCACTGCTCAAGAGACATGGATGAAGCCAGAAATTAATTCCAAAAGCCACTGTGTGGTCCCTGGGTCCCTCAATGACCAGAAAGAGGAAATCACTTTGGCCAGTGAATTCTCATATTGCCAGACAATTTCAGAGGAGAGTGGGAACTACAGTGTGGATTTAGAAGCCAAAGCAAGTCTGCAAAGAATGTGAGTGGGAATCAAGGATAATTATGCCCGCTTACAAGAAACATAAAAAGTAAGTCTTGGATATGAGCCTTTCAGCCTTTGGAAAAGGTATAGAAGTCACTACGTGGAGGTCAGCAAGTGCCTCAAATATTCATCAAGAAGGATGATTTTGAGACCGCTGATTATGGGGCATTACTAAGGAAAAGGATATTCAGTGGATTGCTCTCACCTCAGTAGAGAGAGTGGTAGTGTAGGATTAAAAGTAGCACGTATGAAAACCTCATGAGAAAGGAGGGGGAGAGTTGGGGAGATATTAAATTCTTACACCTGGATTCAGCACAGAGGAAGAGCAGATTCAGTGCATAATGGAAAAATGGTGTGTGCTGGGATGTGGGACAGTAAAATGGATTTTGTGGAAAGGAAAAATTATTGCTGCAAGGAATAATCAAACAGATAATTGGATAATAAAAATATTTTGTCTGATGCAGGTAGAAAAATTATATTGGCCAGTAAAAGCATTGAAATAATTTTCTATTGATTATAGAGGCATTAGCAATAAAATTGAGGGACTTAGCCACCAAAGCAGGACGTAACACTGGATGTTGTAAGGATAACAGAAGTATCTTGGAATAGCACTGCTTTTGGAATGCCGGTAATGAGAGATAAGTTTGGTCAGGAGAGGCAGAAACTAAAATTAGAGGGAGAAGCAATGCTGTACAGTGATGGTAGAAGAGACTGCCGGGGCACAAGAACTGCATGGGCAGAGCAAAACACCTTGGGGTCCAAGTGATATAGGGTAAGATGGTCAAAGACATTGAGACTGAGCCATTCCAGGAATTTCCTATAGGTTCCCAGGCTGGACTGTAAGCCAAGATTACCTTCCTATATGGAGGGGGAGCGAGAGAGTGAGACAGAGAGAAAGAGAAATACAAATACAAGTGAGAATGGTATCTTTATGGAAGCTTTAATTCTGCACACATGCACTGGTAAAGAAATGCTATCAAGAAAGGCCCATACAGCCCTGAGTGTGGGCTGACTCGTTAATTCATTCAATTATGCAACAAATACAAGATGATGAGTTTTTAGGTTTGATTTTGTAGACAATGAGATCTTTTGCGAACGTGAATTAATTTGGACCTGTGATCATGAGATGAATCCATGTAAATATAATGAAAGTGTTAAAAGAGGGATCTGCAACTTAGGTCCAAAGGGGCAAATTTGTTGAAGAGCTCTAGGACAGTTGTTGCAGGGTACTTTACATGCAAGGGTAAAAAAACCCCTTTGCTCTTGTACCTTGGCCAGGAGAGGAACCAACATTACAGAGGAAGGCTCTAGACTCAATCAAATGCAAGATCCACTTCAAACAGGACATTTGGACTGGGCAGAACAAAGGGTTACAAGTGCTAAAACCGTATCTGACCAAAAAAAGCCACATCTTAGAAAGCATTGAGAGCTTGTGAGAATTGCCAGTTGTAAAGCTGAGCTGAACCCTGCAAAGAAAATCAAAATCAAAACCAGAAGGGTTTTCAGCTGGAGCAGGAAGAGGAGAGAAAGAACATGGAGATCAAAAATATGGCACCAAAACTGGATAAATGCTTTGCCTCAGTATGCATTTCTGTGAGATAGAGTGAGATGGCTTAAAAGATTACTCATCTCTGCCAGCAAGCAGAGGCTCTGCTGTGCGTTCCCATCTCCCCACCGTGGTGACAAAGCTCACCCCATGTCTTGCACCAGCTCCTTAACCCCTTAGTAAACCACCCCAGAAGAGCATGTGGCTAGAGTTTTTCAGCTGTTTTAGCGAGTTGAATCAGCTCAGAAAATGGATCCCCGAGTACCAGGGTTGGTGCCAGGGACGAGTGAGGACACAGAAGGGGGGTGAAGGAGGAGAGAGGCAGCTCCTTCCCCTTGCAGCCTGTGTGGTGTCAGACTGGCTCAGCTGCCTCTGACAGCACCACTTTCCCTCTGGTTAAGGATGCGGGTGAATGTGCAAATGAAAGGAAGTGAGGATGAGGCTATAAGAATGGGAATGACCACATAGGAGGAGGAATGGAGACTTGGGGACAGATCTGTCCCTAGATTCTGGAAGAAGAAGGATGTGAATTGGCTAGCTCAGTAGCAGTGATGCATTCAGTCATGGGTAGTTCATGTAACTGGTAAATAGGATCTTGGCCCCATGGCTAAATAAAAAAAGCAGGAAGAGAATGAGATGTTTTGGGCAACTGCAGTCATTAATTTGACCTCAAAGTTATACAGGGTTGTATAATAATTTTTTGAAGAAAAAAAAACCTGACAACATGGAAATTAAAAGAAAATGGGATAAAAGGCAACCAGTTTATCACAAGTATATTCTATCCTTTTCACCTACTGTGTGAGCTGATCCTCTTTATTCAATCCTAACACAGAAGCCAGGAATTGGCTCGTTTTCTTCCGTCAGGATTGTTTTATTCATTGNAATTTCTACCAGAAATATTTTATGTAAAATATGTCTGCTCTAAAAAAAAAAAAAAAAAATCCTATTTCAATAGCCTTGGGAAATGGATGTTCAGCAACATTCACTGTAACTCATTGGGTTTCTGAGGGCCTTACAAGCAGTGGCTACAACAAAGTGATATATCTTGGCGGTACAGTGGTGCTCATGGGTGCTGTCAGTGCACCCTGCTCTTGCAGAGCAAAAATCCCATCCCTTCACTGCTGTGGCTTTCAAAATGTCCTTCAGAATACAGCCGAACCCTCCAAACAACATCTATAATTGCGTGTTCTTCCCCGGGCTCTCCTTGGTTCTTTATTACTATTTTTGAAGGATTTTGCTCAGAAAGGTCTTTATATTCTGCAGGCACTGCTGAATTGGAATGGGAAGCAGGGTTTCTTCTCATTGTAAGGTAGGCAGGGCTGCCTTCCAGTTTCCCAGCTGCAGAGATTTATAGCCACTACTAGATTCACTAGGTGGCCAAGGTTTTATAACCCAATTGAACAGAATAAAACCATTTAGACTGAAGGCAATTTGATGCAGGACTCAGTGACTTTCAGGAACTTGATGTATTACTGTGATCATGCAAGCTAAAAATTATATATATATGTATATATTTGACAAATCGCTTTCAAAAACAATTTAATTATTCAGAATGATTTAATCAGGGTTGACAGGCCTGCAAAGCATCTCTGGGAATGAAGCAGAAAACCTTGAAGTGTATGGAAGATTTTCAATCTGTGTTAAATACTGTTCCAAAGAGAGGGGTTTGGTATCCTTTCCAAGGCTTCAAACTCCCTTGAATACCAATTCCCTTGGAACATCTCCTGGGTTAGGCTCATACAGGCCTGTCTGAGACCCTATGCAGCAAAGTGAAAGTGGCAAAATAGGTGTCTACCTTTGACACCCTTGGCCAAATATTAGGGAGACCAATGTCTTCAGGACTGCTGGCTATCCAGCAGCACTCACAAGACATGAACTTCCAGAGATTTCCCAGATTTTTTAGTTGCTGCTGCTTCATCTCCCTCCCATTGTTTGATGGGCTTTTTGAAAATAATGGATTTCACACGTTGATCCCCTATTTCAGAAGCCCAGGTGTCTGGTTGTATTAAATATTTCAGGTTGCAATTCTCCTGTGAATCAGACTCCAAGGAAGGCTTGCAGAGTGCTCTGAGTGCAATCAAAGGTATGATGCATTAATGAACTAAAAGTTAACTAAAGAGACTTTCATGAGATAAGTTTAAGCAATCTGGGCTAAAGCACATTTCTGGGGTCTGCTTTCCAGGCAAGTTTTACCATGGGAATTGGTACCATTCCTGCTGCCCTCACAGCATGGACATTTCCAGGGTGTGTTATGAGCCTCTGTCCTGCCAAACTGTTCTGAGCACTGGCTCTGCATTGGCAGAGAGAAATACATGTCCTTTTGCCACAGGAATGGAGATATTTGGAGGGGCTGTGAATGTTCATCGTAGTGGTACAAACTCTTAGTCCCCAACAAGTTTGCTATTGCAAAGTCATTTGGTAAGAGGGGTGAGAGATGAGTCTGCTGTCTGAGAGCAGTCAAATATAAACGAAAACTAAGGTTAAAAAGCTATGAATGACAAGGAAATATCTCAACAGGGACCTTATCTCCAAGACTGGAATGTCTTTCAGTATAAAAGCGGCTGCTAATGAATTCTTTCCATACAACCAAACGCCTTGGCTGCTCCCACCCAGGCCCCTGCAGCTCACGCTTCCCCGCAGTTTTCCTTTGCTTTATTGCTTACAGATGCTGCTCGGTGTGAGCCCCTCTGGTGGCTGTGTCATTGCCACCAGCACGGGGGAATGTGGCTCTGTCTGAGTGGGCTGTGAGGCGTCAGCCCAGCCTCTCCAGGGGCCGTCTGACACCGCAGCAGAGCTGCCTGGCTGCAGCCACAAAACCAAAACCCATCACTGCTGCTCAGCAAGAGCGAGCCCTGACAGCTCTGCTGGATTCTCATGTGCCAAGACACCAGGAGGGGAGGCTACGGAGGAGGGAGCTGGTGGGAATGACACCCACCAGGAGAGTTCTTGCTCTTGTCCGCACCGCTCCCGTTGGGGCTGTTAGATCTGTCCCTTTGATTTAGTGGTGCAAGTTAGCTAAAACTCTGCATATCTTTTCCTTCTGATTCCTTCAGACTCCTCCACATTCATTCTGCTCTTGTCCATGATCCTCAGATATCTTTCCAGGGAAAACAATCCTGGATTTATTTACAGCTCATCATTATTTGTTTTAGCAAACCTTTTTGGGGGAAGGCAAGGAGAGATCTGAGCTCTCCAATAAGAACATCAGAATGTGCTCTGTGTTTTCAATGTAAGGGCATTTTATTTGAAGGGTTTAAAGGGGAAAAAGAGTGTGAACCCAGGTCGGGAGCCTGTTTTTCTCCATGCTTTCCATGTGTTTATATAGTGCAAAATCCAGGAGCACCCCACAAGGAAGTGAGAGCAAACTCCTTAATGATGTCCCTGCTTTGAAGGCAAACCCAGGTAAATATTTATTTGTTTATTTTGTTCCCCAGAGTTGCTTTCATTTGCTTATTTTGTTTCAAAACCCCCTACACATGCATGTGCACTCCAGCTTTTTTCCTACCTTGGCTAATGAATGCCAAGGAATTAAAATGAGACATTTTGATGCCCCAGGATATTCTATGGGAAGTGTTTTCTGCTGAGCAATTTAAGACATATATAGAGTGAAATAAAGAAGGAGAGAGGAAAAAGTTGCTACCTGCTCCTGTTTCCTCCTCCCCACCTTTTTTCATTTGCAGTTATCTGCAGACAAATTTCAGTGGATGGCTGTCCCTGGCCCCAGATAGCTCTTAGAGTAGAAGGATGCTGAAACCATAAAGGGAAACACATGCACTGGTGAAAATTAATACTTGAAAGTTCAATAGAAGCCATGTCACTTGGTTATCAATATTTCTTCTTCTTTCCCTCTAGAAATTGTTTTTTGTTCTTCAACACAGCAGGGTTTGGAAGCCCCAGCTGTGCTACAGGCTGGTGATTTCAGCCAAGGGTTTTCGCACTGCATGTCAATGCAACCCTGCAGACATGTGAGCTGCTGGAAAAGGAATGTAAATGGAGAATGTAAGTCTATGGTCAGGATACACAAGTCTTCCATACTGGAGTCTGCACCTCTGTAAGAAAATGCTTGACTACTTGATTACCTCTGTAGCAAGGTGTGAATTCCCAAGGTCATCTGCCCTAAAACTGGGGAGAGACCCTGGGATTGATATCTCCTTGCTGTAGTGCATTTGTGATATTTGAAATTTCTGACCTCCTCTAAGAGGCCATTTGTGTCCTGAGGAATTTCACTTCGTCAACCCAAGAGCATCAAACACAAAGTGGTTTCTGGATGCATCCTCTCAATTCCCACTGCAATAAGTTTATTGCTTATGACAGGAGGGTTAAGGCTAAACAAGCAGCCAGATTGATTTCTGCCCAACAGAAGGCTGAGTTTCAAGAATGCTGTTTACACAAAGGGCTAATTCTGATCTACCATCAGGCTAATTTTCCTTTTTACCAATATAAGGCAGATCCAAAAGAGGCCTTTGGCTTGCAATGTATTTTAGGTCTCTTTGGGGAGAGGCAGCTTTGTAAAAACACAGATTACAAAGAGAACTTTTGCAGTTCTTGATGCAAAAGAAAAGCATGGGAAGATGTGCCTTTAATGCCAGTCCTCTGAAGTAAGGTACAGACTGGATCTTCCCTGCCAATATTTCAGCATGCCGTGTTTAGATCAAAGCTATTGGTAGTCATGGGGCTCCTTCTGACCTGCTGGAACTGCCCAAAATTTGACCAACAGAGATGCTGGTTCAGTCTTGGCTTTGCTGGTATAATCTCAGTCCTAACCTCCCAGTTTAGCTTTATCTGTGAATGACTGAAGATGTAGTTTAGAGTAAGTGTAGTTTTTAGACACTTAGCTGAGCTAACCCCTATGGTGACTGAGCTTCCCAGTTTGCAAAAAACTTTATAAAGAATGAATTAAAGAGCAGGAGTGGGGGGAAAAAAAATAAATACAACTTTTTCTTGCCATCCACTGTCCACTGGACTTCATACACATGATGGTAGTCACTATAGCCTGTGAAGTAATTCTGAAGTGAGTTTTTATGGACTTGTTTTGTTTTCTCTTTTGACTAATTGCTAAAAAGATCTCAGTCCCCCTCCTGCCTGCTAACCAACATACTCTATCAAAGGTGAAAGGGGGCTTTGAATTTGCCTGGGGTTTTGTGAGAGAAAATCTCTAGGAGAGCAATAGCAAAATTTTCAAGATAATGAATATGAGTTGGGGATGCACAATGCTTTTGGAAAAGCCAGATTGAAACCTGAAAATTGACAAGAACTTTTAAAAGTGGACAAAACCCCAGGATGATTCTTGACTTTTAAAGGCATAATCCCACAAGGGATTATTATTATTATCTAATCACCTCCACGAGGTAACTAGAGTTATTACTATTTGTCTCAAAATTGTTGTGGAACATGCAGCAACAGAACTCTTTAAAATTATTTCATTAAAAAATTAGGCCTATTTTATATAGGATTGATCCTTTCTTGGCTAATGAACACAATTTCAGCAATTCTATCACATCTGAAGTGTTAAAGTCTACCTAAAATGTGTAATTTTTAAAGTAAGAAGACAGGATCAAACTGCTGAAGTAAATAAACAGATAATTCCTAGTTCACAGTAATGAACATAGGAAAACACCCTAAGAAAATTGCAGTCACAGAACTACAGTGAACAGAAATTGATATATCTCACTCAGCTTCACTTCAGTGAAGTGCCTTTATATCAAAATCTGATTTATTTTCTGTTTCTAGCCTGACTAAGAGCCTGTTCATCAGCATCTCTGTCATGAAAAATTCATTTATTTAACACTGTTCTCTTGGAATGAGAATGGATAACAGAAGACTCTCAAATTAGAGAAAAAACCGAACTCCATGCTTAATAAAGGTCCCAATCTAGCAAAGAGTCTTCTTGATTTTAATAACAAATCTAACAACCACAGACTAAGCCTAAATTACCAGTTTCTGATACTTTCATTAAAGAGACTACTCCACAGACTCCCACTGGAATCTGTGAGGACGCCTGGAGAAATGCAAGGCATGACCCAGTGGAAGTACAGCAACAAGATCTTGTCTCTTTACAAAAAATGTCTTTAAAGTCACTTTTTAAATGCATCCCTTTAAATTTGCTGTATTCTTCCCAGAAACATAGCACCCTCTTCCCATGGAAACTGCAGCAACCAAGAACGTTGATTTTGCATTCTTCTCTCTATTCCAGCATATCAGGAGGCACTTAAAAGATTTCTGAATGCCTCAGAAATAAATTACAGATAAGAGCAATAAAGCCACAGAGCTGAGCAATCCAGCACTTAAAGATGTTTCTATATGAAGTCACAGGAGGCTGCAGTCAGAAGGAAAAGAACACAGAGGATTTGCCTCTCCTGGTGCAAACAAGGACTACCATGGGCCTCTGAAAATGTTTCACTGGGAATCCTGGAAAAACAAGCAGGATCCTTGTTTTCAAAGCTCAGTCCAAAGGTAGCTGAAAATTTGTGAATCATCATCTTTCATGCCCTCTGGGCCGACAGATAAGCTGTAGCTTTAGGTTGCACATTCTTTCTGTGCAAATTCCATGCAATTTTATGCCACTGTTTTCAGTCCACCATGGTCAGTGGTCCTTCTGATTCCTCTCTGTGAGCAATACTTCAGTTGTCACCGGGGCCTGATGCCATCAAGACAGCCTGCTGTACCGAGAGATCTTCAAGTGAAAATAAAACTGTCAAGCTCATCTGGTCCTCTCTAATGGATATAAATGAATCCAGCAATGCATGCCAAGCTTTTCATGAACTGTATGGCGTTATAAAAAACATGCTGCTGATGAGGTTAGAAACCCCATCCTTTCTGCCTTGTGGTTTAGGATATATGTGCTGTACTGGAATGCTGGAAATAGCAAGATGTGTTAGTTTAGGCACTTTAAGAGGAATGTCTGTGTTTATGAATTGGCTTAATTTGACTTCTTTACAAGCAATATCAGTTCTCCCTGTCTTGAATTGTCCTCTTTTTTTTCGTGGTTTAGACACCACTACTATTACTGGCTCCTGGCTGACTGCATACTTAAAGTTTGTCACAAGGTCATGATTTTCTGGCATCGTGAAAGAGATGGCTATGGAGGAAATGCACAGAGGCCTTGCTACCATCTCAGAACATATGTTCCAGCTTTCCTGTGTTTCTTCCAAATAAACACAATGTAAAACCACCTGATAAAGACACCTAAGCAAGTGGAACAGTGAGGAACCTGAAATGCAGAATCATCTTACACTGACAATAGCTCTTTCACCTTCAGCCTGTCTTTGCCTTGATTCCCATCTATGTGTTAGCAGTTATATTGTCCAGCAGCAGGTTTATTTTCCTGGGTGAGGTGAAGCTGAGGTCCTACTGCCCTAAAGAGGTAGCAGGTTGACTGAGAGATAGAAAGGCCAAAAAAACTGCTCAGACTTGTGAGGTTTCAAAGAGCTCATGGGCACAGGGGGAGCAGGCTCTTGTTTGCCCAGTCAGAGATTCTCCACCCAGGCCTGCCACTCACTCTGGGTATATTCACATCTGGATATAGATGTGGGGTGTATTTCCTTGTCTCCTCCATCTCCCAGGCTTTTGGCAGTACTGCTTCTCTTGGGTTTTAGGACTGGGACAGTGTTTTGATGTTGGTTTGTGAAGCGCTAAGAGCTCTGAATCAGGTTGGATTTCTAGGATGTTCCAAATTTATCAAGAGAAATCAGATCTTTGATAACATCACTGTTTCCTGACACTTAAAAACAAAGCAAAACAAAACAACCCCCCAAGACTAGCCTATGCTTTCTTTTGCATAGATACAAATCATCAGACATGAAGCTTCCATCTAGGAGAAGTTTATATTTGGTCTTCAAATTTCAAAGCAGGTCCATTCTTGCCAGAACCTTGGTTCTTAGTAGTGAGTCAGTTACAGACCTAGATCTTCTTCTTTGCTTCATGTCTGTGCTGAATGGAGTGAAATTACATATTTTCTACAGCCTTAGTTCAGGAAGCTCCAGGGACCTGGAAATGAGTGCCAAATCACTTGGATTTCCTAATACCTTTTAACTCTGTTAGAGCTTGTTTCTACACCTCCATGTGTTTAAGCTGTGCTGATGACAGGTATCTTTACATCCTGAGCCACCTGCTTGTGCAGTGAAAGGGGTGAGCACAGTGATAAAGGTTCTGCCTTCACACAAGAGTGGGGCTTGGCTCACGTCAGGCCTTTCTCTGTGGTTGAGGGGTTGCAATCCAGAGACTGGAAAGAGCTTTTGTAAAGGACAAAAACCCAGTCACTGGTTACTTCAGTGAGCAGAGGAGTTATACAGATGGATGTTGAAGCTGTGATGGTCTCAGTATACAAGAAATCCATGGTTTATAGAAAGAGATAATATTTTTATTAGTCCAAATGATTAAGAGGCTCAGAAAAGAGCTGGCAAGCTTTCAAGTATGTGAGACCTGAAGAAAAATGCTGAGACATAGCCTATGAATGAATTTAAAGATTGAAGACATTTATCTTTTATTTGGACTCCTTCACAGTTTCTTATTATTTGAAACTCTGACACTAATTGGATTTTATAAATGAGGTGAAAGTTCTCTTTTTACTGTCCTCCCCTGAATGTAGGGCATTTATCTCTATGGGGAGGTTATTAATTTCTCCACTTTGTCCCCACTAAGTGTCCAGTTGTCTCCACTGAAACATTTCTGCATAGGCTGCTGTCTGTAACATACTGGCACCACGCAAGAGGGTCAAGGCTGCCATGGAACCTAGCCACAAACTGCTTTGGGACTCTGGACATGCTCCAGGTTACCCCCTCTGGGGGATGCTCAGGGTACCTGCTCTCCTCTAAATTTGGATGACAAGGCTGAACTCCTTAGACTCCATCTATAGCTCCCAGAGAGGGAAGAGTCTTACAGAGTGCTTCAGAGTATCTGATTTATGCTGCACCCCTAAAGGAAGGTCTGGAGGAATAAATATTTCTCCACCTCTTTTGGAGAGCTTCAGGAAAACCAGTCCCAGCTGCAGCCCACCAAACTTTAGTCCCTACATGAGATACCTATGTCCCCCTTTCCTTCAAACACTAATACTTCTGTGTGTATAAGGCAGAGAAAATAACTGTGCTGCCACCACGTGCACCTTGGTTCACAGGCCTGAAATGAGAGGTTTAAAATCTGATGACTAAAGCAGCTAAGTTGAACCCTCTCCTCTCTGTTTTAGAGCTGCTACAGGGACACTTAAAGTGTGTAGAGTGCTCCTTAGGGAACAGAAAGAGGCTGTGTGTGCACACTGGCATATTACTGTGCAGGGTGGACGTCTGCTCTGGGTGTCCCAGATAACACATCGCCTCCCTCAGCTCAGCTGGAGCTCATTTCAAAGTTATAACTGCTCAGCAAGTCACTAGATTTTCTGGCTGCCCGTCATCTGATGCTGGAAAATGCTATTCAGTCCTTTCAGCAACTCTGACAAATGTTGTACTTGGTGAAAATTTTAGTTTCCAGCTTTCACAGACTGGAATGGTGAAATGTTTCCATAAATGAAATTAATTTCATGAAGTGAAATGTTACCCGTAAAATAGAGACTTTAGATAACTTGCTGAGAGTTTCAAGTCCCACTTTTGCGCTAAAGTAGATAGATTTTAAGTTTGCTCAGTAAATGAGTTGTCTGCAGGTTGCCAGGGAACCCTAGTCCTATCTTTATGCAACATCACCACCTTAGCAGCTCCTGGAAGACAGGTAACGAACAAAAAGTGACCAGCTGTATGAAAAATATACTTCTCAAACATCAGCAACGGGAAATAAACAGCCAAGTCCATCCTCCATTCATGTCAGAGGTTCACCTCCCATTATGTTGGACTTCTGTGCAGAAACAAGTTCATGTGCTCCATCAAACGGTAAATATCTAAATTGTCAAATGATGGTGTGGTTCCTGCTAGAGCATCAAATGGATTTTAAAAATGGATTTAAAAAGCATTGCATGTGTTTGATGATGCTGTTACAGCTCCTTTGCATACTGTGAATCACTTCTAATAGTGCTATTTATATATATTTAGATTATATATATGTATCATAGAATAAGATGCTTATATGTCCCATCTATTTCAGAATAACCCCTTTAATGCAGGACCTGCTTCCATTTCTAGGAAGCATCTCACATCTCAAGCATAGTTGCAATTTAAATAATTAAGAAGAATATTAGTAAGTAGCATATGACTAAATGCATCTCAGGAGATGTGGAACTAATATAATGAATAACAAAATAGAATTAATTTTAAAAAATTAAACATCACGAATTTAATCCTCATAACAAATTTATGAGGCTAAAATCTCTTCTCTCCAAAACTCAGTCACCTGGTTTAAATTAACATCTGAGGAAAGTCCATGGTGGAGAGTTTCTGAGCCTGTGCTTTGGCATCATTCTGTTTAGAGAGTGAGGGGACAAGCCAGGGGCACCATTGTGACCCCCCCATCAAAAGTCACAAGAGCTGTGTCCCTGAAGGGTCCCATCTGAGCCGCCCCTTTCTGCCACTGCAGGTGATCTTGCAAGACACAGTAGGTCGAGCAGGTCCATCCTAATAAATACTAAAAAGTGCCAGAGCTTTACTGCTGGGATTCCTCCAGTCAGGAGCAGTGACAGGGATACGAGAGAGATGTGTTCAGCTCTGGCAGTGTCAGGGAATTCCCTAAATAATAACTCACAGTTGAGGCTGGGAAGGGGACAGTCCTTCACTCTGCAGAGGAAGGGAAGAAATTCCTCCCCGACCCAGCACCTGGCAGTGAGTTTAACCAGGTGCATATGATACTCAGGCTTGGCTTGGTATGGCTTGACCCTTTCAGGCAATCTGTATGTCCCATCTCCAGCTGCAATCAAGCTTTTAATCTTCAGAGGAAGGTGAAAGAAAGACAAAAAGGGCAGCCTAAAAGCCAAGTAAGGTCTCAATGGAAGAACATTAATGTTCTTCTTATTAAATTATTACATAGCTTTAATAAATGGACTTTGTTTGTAATATTTTGCTTCATTTCCTGAGGAAATGAGTATTATGCAGCTGTGCTCTGGTTGTTTGTCTGTCAAGTTTACCCCCATTTTATAATTATTCAGACTGTTGGTTGTCAGTTCCAGTGTAGTTTGAAGGAAGGAAAAGGCATCACAGTATTGTGTTTTAAAATATTTAGGAAAATTAGTGGTGGGGTACAGGACACAGACTAAGCTAGTGGAAAAGGTCACAACATGAGTTCAGCACAGTTATTCAACGTGAGAGAATCCACATGGAAGGGAGCCACAGGAAGCCCAAGAAATATTCCCTAAGTCCCTTAAGGAACAACATGTTAATGGATGTTTTATAAGCCCATTAGAATTCTAATTAAACTGGTCCATTCCCCGGGATTTCTTTTAACTCCCTATTTTATGTTCCAGCAACTCCACTTCTACCCATTGCATCCCCTGCCCAGTCCCATGACCTCTCCATCTATCTGCTACCCCAAACCAAACCCTACTTTTGACCCTGTAGGTCACCTGAAGGGATAGCCCTGGATGCAACAACATATTTGCCTTTATCCTGATGTTCAGTGAGTGAGAAAAAAAAAATAAAGAAAAATCCTTTTATTGTACATTTTTGAAAAATAACTTGTTTTGTTTTGTTTTTCCCCAGCTTGTTGACACCAATGCTTTTTTCCCTGTTGGAAAAATTGATTTTAGATGGTAATGAAAAACATGGCCCAATTTTCCCACCTCGATCTGGGTAAAACAAGGCGTTTGAGTCAGTGCAGTCAATCCAGAGTCTCCTGCACTCCTTTAGAGTTGTCCAGATTGTCCTGCTTGGCTCATGGCACAGAGATGGTAACTCCAAAATGTGAAGTAGCTGCCACGCTTAACAAGGGCTCTCCAAGGCACCAGAACATGGGTTTTCCCTATGGAAAACTTTTAATGGACTTCAAAAAGAGGAGGAGGAGGTCCAACTGGGCAGATATTTCTCAGCTTTGGTTCATGTGAAGAAAAGAAGGTGTTTGTAGCTCCCTGTAGAATTTTCACAGCGTGAAAACATACATATGTGCCCACATATCCACTCACCTGGACAAAAGGTTTCAGGGAAACACCAGAAGGAAGAAGAGCTGTTTCAAACAACATCAGTATGAGAATTGGTAAATAAGCTCACGCCTGGAAATTGGACGTCAGAACACTGAGGTTTCTCAGCAGCATCTCCATGGAGAGAACAGAGGAAAACATCTTGTTGCACTGTGGGGCTGGATGATGGGATGGAAGTGAGAAATGGAGCTGTGCCTACTCTGATGCTCAGAAGAAGCTGGAATGATGAGAAAAAACCTATATATTTGCCACTTGATGTAGCAAGTATTAAGCCCTAATTTAACCTCTTGACAACTGTGTTTGTTTTTAATGTAACTATATAGTTAATCCTGCTGACTCAATTTCTTGTAGAGGCCAGAACACTCTGGAAGGCATGGCAGGGATGGCTCTGGGCTTTTCTGCTAGAGTGGAGGACATGGTCACCACTCCTAAGATCTCTCCCCTGATTGATACATTGCTGATATTTTTGCAGGAGGCAGAAGATCTTCTTCCACTGGGACATAAAGCACTGTAGTGCACTTTTCTTTTTCTCCCACTTTTCTCACTTCATTGTAAACACAATACGAAAAGAAAAATGTTCGTCTTATCCCTCTGGAGGAGCAGAAGAACAGAGGATCCCAATAACTGACAGAGCAAAACCCTGCCATAATGCACAGCATGCCTCTGGCAGTCATCTCTCTCCCTCTGCCAACAGCAGGATCTAGATCAAATCTGCAGTACCATTATCCTACATTGGGCTGACTTGTGTCACCTCTACCTGCTGGCTGTCCCATGGATGCATCTTCTTCCTTTTATGTTATTGCACCAGGAAAAGGGAGAAGGGCGGGGAAGGATAATACCACATAAACTTACAATTAAAAGCATCCTCATCCTCTCTAAGCCAGGCAAGCAGGGCAGTGAGCAGGACAGCTGTCTTTCAGTGCTTTCAAGATACATTTCAAGCTGTGCACAGCTGGAGCTATTCAGTAGCACACGAAGGAACTCTGTACCCTTGCCAAGGCTCCGCAGCTGCCAAATCTGCCTTTATTAGCAGCAGCATTTCTCGTTCTCCATAGCTGAATACAGAACAAGTCTGACATTATTTTTCATTCAACCTTCCCAAGCATGCTAAGGACATCACAATAATCACTTTGTGTGTGTTTGTGTGTGCATGTTTTATAAGTGTTTTCTTCTGCCTGTATACATGCAAACACTCTTCCCCCCACACGTACAATGGGCAGGATGCAGAGCCACGCTAAAGCACTGAGCATCTCTTTCCTATTCTGGTCAGTCATACATCTCAGCTGCATTTAAACCTCTTGTTGCTCATTATCTGTGAGCTCTCCCATGAACAGGTCTTTGTCTGGGCCATGCTGCTCTTTGTAGGTGGCATTCTCATCCACACAGATGGCTGGAACAGCCCTTAAGTCCCACTTAAGTCCTATTTTAAGGATCTAAGTGGTTCTCAAGTGCTCTCCACGCCTCTTCTGGAGTGAGGTGAACTTCAGTCTGTGCAAATACCTGCCCTATAGAAGTGAGACAGGGTAGTTATGTCTAATTCAGTCTTTCTTCACTTTTCCTTTGCTGACTATTTGGGATTCATTGCTGGTCACGTACCAATCATCAGATTTTAAGGTATCTCTTCAGTCAATGACCAGAAATAAAATGAGCCTACTTAGATACCAGTCATGTACTCCAAACAGTGGGAATTTCCTTATTTGTCTAAGGACCTGTTTTGCCTTCATTTGGCACCTGAAAACTTTCAGACCAGGTTTCAAGCAGGCTTGATGTAATGGGGCATGTGAAGGCATGAGAGTCACCTCTTTTGGGGAAACAGACTTCACAGATGAGTCACAGGCAACCCAGAGCTTGTCCCAGCTCTTCAGGCAATGGTTGAAGGACATCAACAGGAATTATAACCCAGTTTCCAATGGACAGAACATGTATGATTTCTAAAAACAAGTTCAAGTGTTTCTCTTACTATTTAATGGTTATTCATAATGTGTTTAAATGTGTGTATGATATCAGTCCTCTACATACCTGGAGCACCTGGCAGACAATGATGGTCTACACTACACAAATGCCACTATGATTAGACAAATGATTTAGTTTTCATTTTTCACACAGGAAAATAAAAACTGAGAATTTCTCTGGCTTTCCTGTCTCTATCAGAGAAGTCTGTTTAAGAACTCGGAATACATTCTACTGAATTAAATAAATATCATCACCGAGTCATGGAAGAACAACAGTGTATGTTTGGAAGAGACTTTTGAACATCACATAATCTGACCACTTGCTCAAAAAAAAGTCAGCTTAGATCAGGTTGCTCAGGACTTATTCCAGCTGAGTTCTAAGTATCCTCAGGGACAAATATTGCACAACCTCACTGGGCAAATTGCTCAAATATCTGACTACCCTTACTGGGAGATTTTTTTTCCTAATACCTGCCTGGAAATTCTACTCTAGTGAGTTGTCTCCATGGCCTCTTGCCCACTGCACACCTCTAGGAAGAGGCTGGCTCAGTCTTCACTATACTGTTTTCTCATAAAAATGAACCATGACCACTTATGTCACCACCTCATAAGATTTTTTTGCTTTATTGCTACATTTTTAACAGCTATGGTAAAGTCTTCATTTTGTTAAGAATTACTTTTGATGACACAGCTAAGTACGTTCCAGATACTGTAGAAGAAATTGTATTTAGTGTAGTCACTCCCTTCTCTCAGTGAAGCAGAAAATCAATGCAATATGTGCATCTTGTTAGGGCCTACACTTGCTTGTGCAGGTTTTCCTGATAAACTCTGGCCACGCTAGCACTTTTCTCCAGAGGAAGTTTCTCTTTCTCCTGGGAATCGTCCTCTACAGATGCAAATTGTCATCACCCTATTAAGTCAACAGGACCATAATGACTGCACTTGCCAAGCTGAGTTGAATAAAGCCTTACCAAAAAAAAAAAAAGGGCATTAAACCATATGGAAAGGATGTTATAAACACCATGGAACCTGCAAAGAGTGTATGTCTTTCTTTTGGTGCAATAAAGTCACTCCTGCTGTCTGTGGTGAGGTGTCATACAATATTAAACTTGTAGAACTGTCAAGTAAGATATTAGTGCTGGAATTAAAATCTACTGAATTTCTGTTTCCTATGCTAATTCTATACCAATTGGCAATTATGTACATGTAGGAGTATGCTTGCTGTAAGCCTGTAGATAAGTGTCTGCATGGTGTGTATAGAAGATATCATGCATGTCTCTGAGGAATGTTTAATTTACCTTCTGTGGATGTAAAAATACACTTTTGGATGAAGGGATGAATAGAAAATGACAAAGTGTTTTTCATTAGGTCATAATCTTTCTCATGTTAAAAAAAGTCAAAACCTGATATACATATTATAGTCACATGAAAAAATAGTGACACCCCAGATCTGGAGGGAACCTAAAGGTATTCACATCTTCTTTCCTACTTTATGCAACAAACTCAGATGGAAAAAGTATGGCAGGGAGGAGCTAATCTGCAGTGTAATTTCTGCAAACAGCATCTCTTGGTTTTGCTGGTACACAGGGCACAGGAGAACCACATTCAAGGAATATGGGTGTTCTTCTATCATCATGTGCTAACAGGGGCATTAATGCAAGCCAGGTTTGCCCCTGTGCCTTTTTAGCTCACCCTCCTAATGCAGGGAATTATTCTGACAACAAGTATTTCTGTGCCTGCTGTGGTGGTGTCCTCCAACTGCCTTTATCCTGCTGTTCAAAATTAGTGGCACAGAGAGAAAGAATAACTGCAACAAGCTAAACACGTTATAGGACAAGTTTGCTCTGAGAAAATGCTCCAGAGCTGCTTTTAATTGCAGTTTCATTCCATCCATAAAAAGCTGAGCAAGCTAGACCCTTCTCAGATGCTTGCAGCATAGTTGCCCTTTGCTATTAATTTTTTGAATAGCTTTTCTTTGGTCCAAGAAACAAATTTA
Organism: Regulus satrapa; assembly: GCA_013396955.1. Classification (NCBI taxonomy): domain Eukaryota; kingdom Metazoa; phylum Chordata; class Aves; order Passeriformes; family Regulidae; genus Regulus; species Regulus satrapa. The sequence continues at coordinate 212,674 of VWZN01017944.1, read as the reverse complement.
TTGCAACAGACGTCCTTCAGATTAGGAATGAAATTCCATCAGACTTCAAATGAACTCTAATTACAGTGCAAATAGGTGGCAGGAGTGTTCCCAACTTTAGCACTACAGCTCTGCAACCAGCCAAAGAGTGATGTGGATTTAATTTTAGTCCATGTATGAATTGTTTGGAGTGCTTTTATTATTTTATTTTACAGCTATTTCTAAAAACATTTTTAAAAAGGGGAAAATTCATAACAGCAAACACATCTGTGCTACATATTTTCCCTGTGTGGCACTGCAACAGCTTCAGTCTACAAAAATTAATGGACTGTAACAATATGGTTGGAATTTAAATGCAGAGTTGGCGCCAGAATCAGGAAACAGACAACATTCCCTGATTGTAGCAATGTGCAGATCACCTTTTCTCACTTATGCAGCTTTAAAAGGAAAGATATCCCTATGGGTGTCCAATTTATATTGTCAGCGTTCAATCCACCCATCCAGTGTATTGTGCTGTTCTGCTCCCTCTACTAAGATGCACTGAACTGATTCCCTCCAATGATGGCATACTTTTTCCTCAATTACTAAACATAAAAATTTGTCCAAGAGTGTAGCTTTCATGGAAGAGAGTTTGGCAGAGAGAGAATTTCAACAGATTTTTCTAATCCAAGTCATACATTGTGTGCATGAGCGGCCTCATGCGTGAGATGCTGATCTCCCAACCTGTGATCATGGGTTCAGCTCCCACGTGGGTAACACTTCTTTCTCCCAATAAAAAAGTGCAAGGAAAAGGCTGCTTAATGTACAAAGAAGCACAAAGGTGTTCATTAAGTGAATGCAGTGTGGAGACATTTCAGACATTCACACATTTGTTGAGAACTCTAGTGGTGACTATGACAAGCTATTGGTTTGAAGGAGGTCAATAAAGACTTTCACATGCCTTTTCAGGTAAAAATAGTCTTTCTAAGGAAAAAAAACAGAGATGGACTTATCTGGGTTGTTTGAGTGGGCTGCACATATTCTGTCACCAAGGGGCTTTAAAGATGGAACAGTCAAGCCTGTGGGGAATTAACAGATACTGGACAACCAGACAAAGACTAACAGCCCTTCCCCAACTGTGGTTCAACAGTCAAAGACTCTCTAATAATTTTTTTCTTGCAAAATGTATACAGACATTAAAGGATTAGAATAAATTTTTGATTGCTGCACAAGGATGGCAATAAATCACTGATAATCTCCAAGAATAGAATCTCCAAGACATAGAGAGTGTTACTTGTTATAGGTGCACGTTTTGTCCTCATACAACAGCTCTGTCAGTGTGACTATCTCTAGGACAACAGGGTGAGATTAGCAGAATGAGGTGTTCACTTCTGTTAGATAATATAGTACAGCTGAAAAAATTAAACAAGTGTTTATGTTCACTGGCCCTGTCCCCCACATCTAAAATAGAAGGGGCAATTCAAAGCCTAACAAATATGGGCAACACTTCCTTTACTGAATATCATAGGTCATTCCTGAAAGAAAACATATCAGACACTTGTAGAGAAAAGATGTAAAGAGAAGGAGCTAGAGAGACAGAAATTATAAGGTAACTCCTAGGAGCCAGGTGAAGAGCCCATGGTTATTGAAACTGTGAGTTTTATCTGCCAGGTCAGATATTTCTGTAGATTCCCTTGCAGATCATGGAAAGTTTGAATGCTGAGTTGAACTTCCCTAAACTGGGGTTGTAGAGGGCTGGAAGTAGTTTCTCAGCTTTGAATTATTTATTTCATTTCCAGAGGTGGTGTCCCTTCGTTCTGCTGAAATCAAGTGGTGACGTCCAGCAGTATAATCAGTGGATCAGCTGCATCTCCCAAAGTGACAGCAAGTCATCTGAGACACAGAGGATAGCCCTGACTACCCTGTTAACCTTCAGTGAAGGGGAAATAAAACACATCAGCCTAAACCTCAGCGAGAGCCCTAGAGGATGGTAGTTAAGCTGTCATCTGCAGCAGCCTCAGAAAGCATGCCAGACACATTACCATGGCTCAGCTGGTGCTCAGGGAGAGAATTCCATATCTGAATCTTATAAAGCATTTTAAATCTATCATATGCAGGAGACATTAATCTTTGAGATTTTCAGTGTCGCCTTTCCACTGGGAAGGAGTGAATGGAAGGCACAGATCACATCCCATAGGTAGGACTGGGCATGAATTTGCAAGCTTGCCTGTGTTAATTAAACTTCCCTTCCTTTGATCTCATCAAGAGCCTTGATGGTGCCAGATTCTCATATCCAAAGGACCAAGTGAGGCTCTGTCTGTGGAGACCATGAAGCAAGAGAAGCCAGAGATGTGAAGTGAGAAAAGTGCTCACAAAGAACGGCCTTGGGACATTTGGCTTTTTGCTAGGACACTGTCAATATTTTTTTTCCAAACTGAATTATCACAGACATTGGGAAGGACAACTTCATTCCTATCCATGTGAATAATCATTAGAATTGGTCTGGATTTGAGGTAATTGTTCATGATGCTTATTTTACCAATTCCTTGTCTTTTCTCTCTGTTGCAGACTTGCTAACTTCAGTCACCTGTAGAGTCCTAATTTGGAGATTCCAGGGAGAGGCACCCCAGAAGAGACTTGAAATTTCTCCTATATGGATTTAATTCAGTGTATTTTATAAAAATATGTGCTTCCTGTCTGCAGAAAAGGAGCCCTGTGGGCCATCAACTTCCATTAATAAGTTGATCTTCGGCTTCTGAAAAAGTCTCCATAAAGTTTGTAGGTGGACAAGAAACATATTTTTCAAAATATTGCTAAAGACTACAAGATGTTGTTCATTTTAATTCTATTTTTCAATATGAATTAATTGCTAACCTTTCCACATGTCATTTCACAGCTTCAGCTTACACTCAGACCTCTGGGACACCTCGGCTGTTGATTCATCCATTTGAGGGTTTAACTGGTGTCAATTTATTGTTTCAATGGGCAGGGCAGCCTGCCAGCTCCTTCTATGACAAACTGATTTTAACACTGCAACATTCTCGTTTCTGCAGCAGTGTATGAAGTACTTTATTGCTGAAATATCTGCAATGACACTAATGATGGATTTACTGTTCCTCTGTGGTGTGTAGGTGGGAAAAAAAATTACCAGGCCTTGTTTGGCTGGAAAATTTCAGCATCTCACTTGTGTCTGGGTACATGAATGCTTTGCCCAGGATTGGTCCATTACAGATTTGCACCTTTGAGTACAAGAATGGCCCATAACACCAATCTCAGGTACTACAGGTACAACAGGGAATGAAGAGGGGCAAGTAGCTCTGAAAATGAAGGTGCAAGAGAGCAAAGTGAGTAAGAGGAAGGTGGCAGAAATTCTGAATAATTTATCTTCTCCTGGGCTGAAACACTTCCAGCTCCTCAACCAAGTGAGGATGCACAGCAGCAGATGATCAACACAATTCCTCAGTTTCCCTCTACTGCACAACTGGAACATGGTGAGAAATTGTCTCCATAAAATGGTAGAGCAGAGGTCTAGGTCTGTGGCAAACCCTAGTGCTTATTTTCTGGAGCTCTCCACATCTCTGAACACCAAAGTTGTCAAACAAGAAAGACATCAGTTTTCCTATCCCCTACTTCCCCCTTGATATTCACAGAATCACAGACTAGGAGTTAGAAGGGAGCTATTCAGTATTTCAATTTTTTTTTTTTTCTTTTGCTGATTTGTGGTTTTGGAGTGAATCTGCAGTCCTCTGGCATTCAGAGAGTTTGAATTTTAAAAAGCTAGGTGCCCAGGCTCCTGTCACTGAGCCTTCTATCGCTGCTGAGTTAGTGGTTTGGCACGTGCCAGAGCAAAACTTGGTTCTGTGTGGCTGAGGGATGAAAACACCCTCATCTGCGAGCAGGTGGTGGACCAAGTGGAACATCCTAAAGGGAGAATTTTTAACATGTGCTTAATTCCCAGTGAAGTGGAGCTAAGCACATTCTTAAAGGACTTCTGAGTAAGGACAAATATATGGCTATTCTTAAGAGATTTCCTGAATCTTTCCATAAGATGGCTTTTCACTGGGTTCAATAAGATTAGACTGGAAACCAGAAACCTTTTTTCTAAGTTTTGGTGATTGTATATTTGTTCAAACTTTGCCAGTGTAGGGAGGTAGAACAACATTTAAACATGAAGAAAATTAATGAAACAAGATACCAATTGAAAACAGAGGCTCAGCCATGGAGAAAATGGTCATTTAATTTTTCCTTCATATGCTTTTGAATGCAAGAAAGCAATAAAGTAATAAACCCACCAAATTTCATTAGGTGGTTGAAATAAATGTATATCATCAGTGGAGATATTGGGTTGCACGAGTGTCATCACCAAGCTCTTTTAACAGCCTTGCACTACTAAAAGGCAGAGTGTTTTATTCTGGGTGCATTTCCCCAGCTCCATTTAATTTCAGTGGACACATGCTCTCCATCTGTGTGTCTGGGATACTTCCTACCAATGGCTTCCAAAAGGAACATTTCCCACATGCGTTCTTCTGAGCTGTCAGAAACAGCCCTGTAATTTATTGGGCTGACCCAATCAACTTAAATGGGTTCAGCTCCAGCCAGGGAAGGTTCAGTAAAGACTGGGTACAGTGCAAGAGGAAATATGTGCAGAAGGCTCCTGAAATAAGGTGCAGGAGCAAAATGTTTCTGGCAATGCGTTCGCACAGTTGCAAGAAAAAGGACAGCAGAGCTCAGCAAATTAATTGCTGCAGTAAGGGGTCAAACAGGCACCTTTAGCCCTCTCCAGCTAAAAGAGCACTTGCAAAGACATAAATGTTTATGGGTGTTGAGATTCGGCTAGATCCAGGGTAACAGGGTGCATTATGAGTGTATTTGTAACATTTAGAAGAGAACTAACTTACTACTTCTTACAATAAAAGCACCCATGGCAAGGGATTCTCTCTTTTGAGGAAGTTTACAGCAGGGTGTGTGTGCTCTGCATATCTGTCCTTTGTACACAAAACTTTGTTTCCCACAGCATCTCTGTGGGACAAGGTAGTGTTGTATCTGATGACTGAACACAGAGAGGATTTTATAAAGCCATAAGGATTTATTTTTGAATTGAGAAGTAGGTACACATTACCTATTTTGTTGATGCACTGTTGTAAAGGCATGCAATGCAATTTCTCTGTGGACATAATAATAATATAGCAAAATCCATGTCTATTTTTTTTTTCTTCTGAATCATTATGCCCAAAGCTTCCTTCATGCCAGGTGTGGAGCCTTGGGCATCAGTCTATTATTTCTGTACGTTTTGCTTTTAAGTGCAGTTTTGGTGTTTTCCTGCCTTCTAAATTCAATTCAGTGAAATATTTAGAATGGTTTAGCAAAAAAAGGAAAGAAAGGAAAATTGGACAGAAGAAGAGAAATAAAAGGAAAACATTATTAAATGTTTGTGAAAATAACTTTTGTTTCTGTATTTCAAAGAGTCTGCCAAACTGAATTATACTCAATGTCTTCTCTGACTTGAGTTTGATGAAGTTACTTTGGGATGACACAGAAGTCCCTCATCTAGAAATTGATTTTTTTTTTGCACTCTGATAGTAGCAAACAAAAACAAAACAAAACAAAACAACAACAAAGCCTCAATCCTATGAAAGTGGTAAAGAAACCAAAGAAACCACAACTATCTAATAAGCACAGGCAGACAGCTGAGCAGTGTGAGAGTGATTTAAGTTTTATAGGATGTATTTGAAAACCTTTCTTGACAATGATCCTTCTCAGGAGCCAGAACTTGACCAGCAGCAACCACATCCCCAAGAACCACAGCAACCACCTCCCCATATCTTACTTAAAAGTGTTAAAGTGTTATCTTCCCATCCTGGCAGATGAGGGATGGGTCAGGGAGACTGTCTCTGGAAAAGTCCTCAAAAATCCCATCAGGTACAGGGTGAAAGCCCCGTGCCTGGGTGACAGAGAGATACTGAGGATGGCAGCATCATGTGCTTTTGAATGAAGGGGATTGTCAGAATTGTCTGCTGAGGTCCATCGAGAGCTGCTTTCAGGAGGTCATTTGTAGCACAAAATGATGAGGTAGTTTAATTTAATTTACTGGCAGACATACTTGGGTTCTAAGGGTTAGATTTATTTTTGTTAATTGGTTCTCCCTGCAGGCTCACAAGGAGAAGATTCTCTCTTTTATGGAGACACCAGTAAAATGTTCTGCACATAAATGGTCAACATAACCAGTGTTAGCACGCAATGAACAAAAGGTGCAGTGCTGTAATTATACTAGAGATGATCTTTGCCTGGATTATTGTTATTTTTTGCTGTATGAATAGTCCATGAACATAATACTTATATTTGCTTGGTGATCTCATGAAAGAATTATTGTTCCTTCATTCTGGCAGCACTGCCAATGAACAGTCCTGTACAAGGAAGAAGCAACATGCAATTCTGGTTGGTGAAAGTAACTTGAATTTTAAACACAGCTCACAGTTTAAACTTCTAAGTTTGCTTTCACAAAATAGCTGAACATTTGCTGTTAACAAACTTTCATGCTCACATAGTTTGGCTGTGGAATAATCACAAAAAAGTGACTGTGGTCAAGTCCAAATTAATTCTTTAACATAAATGAATATAAAAGACTGTTTTTCTGCCCTCCTCAGCCCTGCATATTCATGTGCAGTGCTCTAAGCAAGACACTTCCTTATCCACCTAATTTCCACTGAGTTTCAGGTATGTGCTCATGTTGAACAACTATTTACATATGTTTTTCTTGAACAAGGGAGTCGATCCTTGGCCCCAGAGCAGGGAGGGCGCAGTCTGAGTGGAATTCCCAAGGTTTTGCTGCCTTCAAATCCAGTGGAAAGTCAGGGCTGAGCTCCCTGTATTGCCAGTGGAAAGAGATAACTCCCCAAAGACAGAGGGCAGAGCACCTTTTGCCTCTTGCTGTGTCTACAAAGGGAGCTGAAGGAATCAGTTGGGAATTGAACCTGAGTTTAGAGGAGACTTGGGTTAGGGGGAGGAATGTTAAAACATACTTTCTAAGCACTCAGAGCAGAATAGATTGTAAGCATTATTTAAATTCCCTCCTTATACTAGTTGCAACTGTATTTTCTCTATACTTAGTGAGTAAATATGAAAGTTGTAATGGTTATATCTTATACTGTCATTCCTGGAAGAGAATACTGTATGCTGCAGCTTTCAGAAAGGGCTTATTTTTAAAATCTTTGCTTATTTGTGAATCTTTTCATAGAAATGTACTATTTTATTTACCTGAGTTAAGTTCTGGCTTGTGCCCAGATTTTTCTCTTTGACTTCACTAACAGTGCGTTTCTGTCTGATCCTACAATCCCTCTGTGTTCTGCTCAGAGAAATACCTTCCCAGAGCAAGCCCCGTGTTTGTGGAAGATCTTGCCTCTGGAATAGGGGTCCATGATTTCTCACGGTCAGTGATTAAGATGGCATCTACTTCAAATCCACCTGTGGAAACAAACAACACTGCAGCTGTGGGTTTGCCATTGAAATGGAACACCATGCTCTCCAAATACGGGGGGGAGGACTGGATATCCATGATAACACTTGGGGAAAGGAGTTTCTTCTGCACAAGGACTTCAAAATTCTTTCCAAGTACCCATGTACTGAACAAACACACAGGAAAAACATAGGGAGAAATATCCTCATCCTCCTGTAACAGAGGTGAGGTGTAGGAAAATCAGAGGTTTTATTTGGGTGTTTAAGCTAAGATCCCTCTCATATTGATGTAGATGTCTAAAGTTAGATACCTGGTTTTGATTCAATCTACCATAATTTAAATCCTTTTTTTAGGATTAAATTAATTACCACCTGAAACTACTCATGTGTCCCCAGTTAAGTACTTTTTGCTCAGGCCTAGACCTTTATTTTTCACATATCCTTAATATTTTCTGACTGTAGATGCAGTGGTTTTTAATGCCTACTACTTGTTACAGTCTGAGAGGATTAGGGGAAACCCACACCATGTCCCAGAAATTGAGAGCCATGGCTGACTTGCTTTTTTCTGCAATGAGGTCTCCCTAGTTTTGTCTTCATACACGTGATTTCGCTGTGATCACAGGGTAATGGTGTTGTGGTCTCAGTAGCCCACTCCCCTTCCTGAGAGTTTATGCTTTCAGAAATTTTAAAATTGCTTTTTCCTCTCTATCTATAAAACCTGGATAAAAAAAAGATGGACAGGGACAATTTAGGGGATTGCAACATAGACTGTTATAGGAATCCTTGTTCTCTGGTTTTCCCATGTCAGCTGTGGTCTGTGATTTTCAGTCCCCGTGTGACACAGCATAGTAGTAAAATCCAGATAATGGCCTTTCTTGTGAAAAGCAATTTTGTATTTTGTATTTTTTCCTGTATCTAATGTGTGATATATAAAAGGGTAGATATACTATGTGGAGAAGAGCTACCATCATACAATTGGGCTTACTAAAGGTTTTAATAATGCACTTTGCTTTTTCCGAATTGGACACCATTAGCACATTCAAATTAGAAATAAAATTCTTCCATATGCAACAGTCAAGAGCCTGATGAAATATTTAATCTGATAAAAAGATTCTTCTTGATGACAATCCACTCTCAGCTATCACACACCCACACTCACCTTCCAAGTTTACATCAGGGATGATATGGTCTGAATTAGATGATGCAGGATGAAATCAGTAAGTACATGAATTTTGATTCAGGTTAGCTGGAAAAGCCCAAGACTTGATGGGAACCACAGCAAAACCCCTAAACTGCCTTTTATTTACTGTTGATAATAAAAGTGGCTTCACTGTCCTGGTGCAATAACAAGCAAGGGAAGATCAGTCTAGCCTGGGAATGCTCTTCCCATCTGGCAAACCTGAGTCAAGGATGCCCTGTTTGACAGAGATTAGTTTTATTTTCTTTGGCTGGCAAATACAAAAAACATAAACCTTGTACTCGTTGGAGGAAGGGCAGAATACAGGGCTGCAAGAAAGTGCCAGAACAGCCCTGTTAAAACCCAGGGCCTTTTGTGCAAACTGGTGTAAAGTAAACAACTAACCAGTTCTTGTGTCTGAGGAAAAATTATTCAGGGCCAGAATGAATTAGAAGCAGGTACTGTCTGTGGAAAATGGCCAAGAATTAAACTGAAGGCCAGAGTGTGAAGAATTTTTTACTCACTCTGAGGTGTCCTGCACGTCAGGATCGAGTCGAAACACACGGAGACCAAAACATGTCCACAATGTTGGAACAGCTGCATCTTAACTCTTATTCTTAGGTTTACTTGAATAAATATCACCAGGGCCAAGACCTATCATAAAAGGCTTTAGAAAGCTGACAAAGTAACAAAGACACCTCACAAAATAGGTCTCAGGCTGAAAGCCGGGCTAATATTCCCTAATCCCAAAGGACTTTTCAAACAAACATATCCCCACAGAGGTCTGTTTACTCAACAACTGGCATTTAAAATAGGTATATTACCAAGATCCAGCATTCTGTGGCTCTGTTTATATTATGAAAATCAATATCACAAGACGAGGAAAGGGACTTTGGTTCTTATTATCTTCATGGCTTTACAATTCCATCTTTTCCCATTCCCTCCTGAGATGTCTGTGAATAGCTAGGAATGAATAATGTCTTAATTGCCCATGAAAAGTATACTTAGCTGCTAATATAAATATATACTCAGAACAAGAACTTCAGGCTACAGAATGACTTGTTATTTAGAAACTGTAATTATTAACTAAGTGGAGAAATGAAGTTAAGATTTTTCTTGGTTTCTCAAATTTACAGCTGTATCAGGTTATTGATAGGAATAATACAAATTTTACTTTGGTTTTAATTTATTTTTGTTTGTCTCCTCCCCCTGATTCTAAATACACTTGTTAAAGGGAAAAGAAAGATGATGATGAAAGAAAAAAAAAATGCTCTATTTCACTGCAGCTTTCAAAGTGAGTCTATAGATGAGTGTAAGAGATAAATAATTAAGTTACCAGGGTTTCCCATCCATTGCTCAGGGGCTTGTTTCATAAAGTTTTAGGTATTTGAAACTTTGGGTTTGAGTCTATCCTTGTCTACCTGTTTGTCTTTCATCAGGTCTCCTGACAGGACACAATATCTCAGTGAACAAGGGTCTGCAAGCCAGGGAGGTGCCATGGTGATAGGCTTCAGGAGACATTCCAGATGATTTTGTCTCCTGCTCATTCCTAACATCCACTTTGCTTAACTTCATGAAGCATCCTGTGGTCATGGGGAGCTGAAGACAAATTTGGGTTTACTTTTTGTCTCTGACACTGAGCAGGATCAAGGCGTTCCCATGCATCTTCAGACCTTCTTAACACTGTCCTGTGGATATCAGGATATTATCCTGTCCCTGAGGCAACACCACTGATGTTGGTGCCCCACCAGCCCATCAGCTAGCAACTGCTTCTGCACTTCTTCCCAGCTGCCTCTCCCTCGGAGAGGATGCAGGTTCCAGCTGCTTGGCGATCAGGTGGTCTGCTTGGGGGTGCCAGAACATGGCTCTTCTCCAATGTAAGAAGTGTATTTATAGGGGATTTATCTGGTTTTATTTTTCTTACCCCAGGGATGTGTTTGAGCAACAAAGCTCATTGTAACCGTGCTATCCCCATTATCAGCTCTTCTTGGCAGCAGAGTTCAAAGGCGTTCACAGAGCTGGAAAGCATCACTACCCTTGGATTTGGGCATATGGAAACTGAAGCATGGAGATAACAGCATTCAGTTCAACAAACACCATCCACAGTGCTACACCAATAATCTTGTGTAATCCTGCAGAAACCAACAGCAGTGCAAAAGCAAAACTCTTATGAAAGGCTGCTGGAAAGTCCCCACTCAAATGATAGGAGTGTATAGCACACAAAGCATGAACACCTCAGAGTAGCCCTGTTCCGGTTGATAACCCCAGAGAGGAGCAGCACTTTTTTATGCCAGAAGATCTGGCGTTTGCACATGTTCAATCTTACCTGTGTTAAGGGCTGAAGGAAGCAGAGAGAACATTTCCAGTGTGCTGTGTGATGTCAAAGTGACTGCAGTGATTTACATGGCCAAGCCCTGTTTGTGTGACCTGAGAGGAGCATGCCAGAGTTAACTGAGATAATTCAGGGATGTTCTGATGCGTGAGCTGAAGGGACAGACTGCCTAATTGTTGAATCCGGAGTCAAAAGGCAGCATGGTGACAAATGGCTGCAACCACTGAGCCCTGGAATCATGGAATCATTAAGGTTGGATAAGACCCTTAAGATCACAGAATTCAACCACAAAGACATAACACTGCCAGTCCACCACTTCAAGGCTGAACTTGAGCACAAGGTTTCTGAGGCAACAGACACGTGGTGAAGATCTACAGACCAAGCCAGCAGCAGCTTTTCACTTATTGACACCATTCTCCATGGATTATGATAGCTCACAAGGCCACGTTGATTGAGCTGTGCACATGCTGACAGCTTCATTGCATGCAAAATTGTGTTGTTCTGGGCTTTGCCTTCCAGATGTGGAAGCATTGTGTATGCAGGAGCAATGGGGGGTTAACACCAAGAACAGCCTAATGTGGGGACAGCCATATGGGCCATCCCTTCCTTCTCCAGGGGATTTCATGATTCCATGTAACTCCAGGTTATGTTCACATCTTCCTATCTCCCATTATAATACTGAGAACTGTGGCTGCAAGTCTCACGGGGAATGAAAAAATTGCAAGAATATTACCCCTTCATGTTATTCCAAATGATGTTCCAAAGATGATCCAAAATCTAAGAGGAGGGTTAAGTTCTGTTGTGACTTGTGGTTTCAGAGATTCTGCAGTGAGGTTTTGATCTACACTACATGGATTAGGAAAGTTATCTGTAAATAAATAATTCTTTGAAGACAGAGTCCTCTCAATTCAGTCTACACAGCCAATGTATACTGAGGGCGAGCCTGACTTTTCCTCTGGCTGAATCAGGCTTCTTCTCAAAATTAAACTTGTTGAGATAGTTTCTTGAAGATTCAGATTGCTCAGTGCAAGCATTTCACAAATAAAATAATGGGAAGGACCTGGTAGAAGTGCAGCAGAGAGAAATCCCAGAGTCAGATCACCTGCCATCACCTCTGCCCATCATACCTGCAGCAGTGGATGCATTAATGCTCATAGTTTGTCTGAAAATTTCCTTTATATTGGAGGAAGTTACAGAAAGGCAAAATAGAAAGTGAACGTTGTCAATACTCTAAGTTTCCTTGATATTACAGAATTTGCAGAGCAGAAATCTCACCCAGATTTGTTTATAACTTTCCAAGTTAAATATAATTTCAAAAATCACAGACTAAAAGAAGAAAGATTTGGGAAGAAAAAAATCACTAAATTTTAGTGTTCCCTTCAGTGGTCATGAAAGGGAGAGGAATAGTACATTAATAAAAAAATAATTCTTTAATTTAAAATAGTAATGATCCCTGACATGATACACAAAAAATTAAAAAAATTTAATTGAAAAAGAGTTATTCTATTGCTTTAATTTCAGATTGAAACTTTGTGTTACAAGTCTTGTTATTAAAATAAATATTCATTTCTTAGCAAGACACATTTTCCAAGGAAAATATATCCACAACATACTTCATGCAAGTAAAGAACACGAGCATATTATCATTTTCTTTGAAGCATCCCATCACTGGATATAGATATCTTTAATGTTTGCTTGCAGCCATGGAAACGACACATGTTTCCCCTTTTGGCACTGTAATGACTTTATCAAGACTCTAAAACTAGGGAACTACAGTGTTTTAAAAAAACAAAAAGGAATTCAGCTGCTCTTGTAAGTCTTTTGTGTTATCTCTGTAACAGGTCTAACACCCTTCTGCTTCAGAGAGGTGAAAGCACTGACATCTTTCCAATACTCCCTGAAGTGTGGCGAGTTCACGAACAAATAGAGACACAGGTATCTCCCATGTTGCAGGAGAGTTGATGGAGATGGATGGCAATGAGAACAGGGGAGTAGTGAGAGGTCACATATTTTCTTAGACTTGCTTGTACAGGTGGAAAGAAACTGAAAATTCCCCATCTAAGTTTTGAAGAGCCCAGAACTGAAAATAAGAAAATACCAGTACTGACAAGCCTCATCTCACAGGTGGATCCTGCTTTTCTAAGTGTGGGAAATACCTGAGCATTTGCAAAGTGGCTGAAAGACTGAGTTGGCCAAAGCCTGTAAAAGTGGGAGAGAAGCTTCTAATAGGAGAGTGATGACTGAGAGAAAACTCCTCATCTGTTGCTAAAAGAAAGGAAGGGGAGGTCTTTATACTTTCTTTCTGGGTTATGCACCCCAAAGGGCCATTCCACATTTTGGACACAAATCCAGATAAACAGGATCTAAATTGGTCACTGTGAAACTACCTCTGAGATTATTCATCTCAATGGATCACTGTTTTCTGAACTTCATGAAATGGCAGTTGCTTTGACTGACACTTAGAGAGGAGCTGGATGATTTGTTGTTGCAGTTGTTAGAGAGTTAACATCAATAAAGAAAATGTCAGCATTATGGTTAAGATCCAGATTCCTTAACTGAGGCTTCTAACTGCCATTTTTGTGACACCAGCTTCCATCCAGCAGCTGCTACCAAGATCAGTTTGCTGTGATTTGCTCAGTGTGAGCAATCCTGATAATACAACATTGTGGCCTGTCACAGCACTGGAAAATTCAGACGTGGAAACAGAAATCCTCAGTCCTTGTGCCATTGTGCCACAACAAGCTCCTGCCTTTGGTGCACACAGCTGCTCCCAGACCTACCCAGAGGAAATAGATTGCCTGTGTGGCAGCTTCCCAGCTGCATCCTGGCAGGTTATTCCATCCTCTCAGGACCTCCATCCAAGGGCAGTGCAAAGATACTGGTGCTGATGCAGTGGCAGGCAGCTGAAGCAAAGCTACAAAGCCCATTTCATCTATCAGGGGCTATGCCAGCAGCTCCTGGTGTGCAGCACTCCTCCTAGCACTGTGGGCACGGAGCGATACCCCCCTGCTGCCCTTCATCCTGCTTTTTTCAGGCAGAGCTGAACAGTCAGCAATGTGACATGTCCAAGGCCACCCAGAATGAGCACAGAGCTTGGAATAGGATCCATGTCTCCTCAGTCCCAAGCTCAAGGGGGGCGGTTTTGGATTTTTTTTTTTTTTTTTTAAGAACAAGACCTTCCTTCCTGTAGGTTGCTGAGCTCCCTGGCACCAGCCATTGCAAACAGCCCCAGCTTCAGCTCTCTACAAGAATGGACTGGGCACAATTTCCAAGTGATCCAAAGGCTGTCTGCTGGGACACAGGGAGAGAGGCTTCCAATCCAAACAATGCAGGCAAAGCGTTATGCAAAACTGCTTCTCCATCCCCTTCCTTCCCACTCTCTCTCTTTGCATCTTGTTGACAGAGGATGTTTCTCCTGGCTGTGGCCTGGCTTCTGCTGCACTCTGTGTAGAATTATGCAGCCCCCCGGGGGAGAAAGGTTGTTTCATAGAGAGCTTCAGCATTTAATAAATTGGCCTGATTTCCCATGGGTGTGAAACGCAGCCTTCTCTTAAATGTTCCATAAAGGAAGCTTGCCCAACCCATTAAAATAGATAGAGAGAGAAACAGGGAGTTAATTCAATATTTTTTCTTTAGCAGTTCCAAGCTGGTTTGTTTCAAGGGAATGGCTTTTTGTTCCCTTTTAGATATTTAGTGCTTCTACAGAATCTGCCTGTGGGTGAAGGGGTTGGAGGGTAACACCCACCTGCTCCAGCACAGCTCCACCAGCTGTGTGGTAGGGATGCCACAGTCAGCTTGATAACTGTGTGGCACAGGAAGAGAAAAGTTAAATCCAAAGTTACATTCAAAAGAAAAGCCAAAGAAAATTTTCAATTTGTCAAAATAGCATATTTTGATACTGTCAGAACTTTTCTTTGCTCTTTCATATGGTTGAGGTAAAGTTTTCAGTAAAGGTGACATTTTAATCTTTGAGAATAAAGGCCTCCCTCAAAGCTTTTTCAAATAGTCCCGGAGGACATAATTAATTTCCCAACGAAATCCATTTTCTAGTGAATTAAATACTACTCTCTTGATTTTTAAAACACCGGAGGAGAACTAGGGAAAAGGAACAACTCCAGGTGCACACAGGCCTGAATCCTGGTAACAGCTTTGCCACTTGGTCTGTTGAACTTGAAAATGTCCCCTGGCACAGCCACATTTTCCTGTTAAAAACAACAGAAAAACCTTTTAAAAGAACCTGTTTATGGTGCTGACAGGAAGCACCAGGTTAACCAAAAATTCGTGTGTGCTGTACAGGAGCAGTGCACCTCCACCCTTTGCTGTGTCTGCAGTTGTGCTTGGCAGAGCGTGGTCAAAGCTTTTGCTCTGCTTTTCTACCACATGTACTTTTTCTAAATCAGAGAGCATGAATGACTAGGCATACCAGGGTCTTGAGATGCACAAAAGATATTTGACTTCTTACAAGAGCACCCAATCTCAAAAATCAGGCCCTACTCCAGGGTTTGAAATTTGGCATCAAAAGACCAGACCACCATAAATCATTAGTCACTTCTGGAAATCTCTGCCAATTCTTCACAAAATAAGAAAACCTTACACTGAAAGTTAAAAGAACAATCCACAAGTGGTTTTAGCAGCTACTGTGCATCCCGGCTGTACTAAGTTATTTAACCTGAGACTAAGTTTCTTCCCAGGCTTCTAACCCAACATGGCATGTTTTCTCTGCTGGAGATTCAGTTCTTGTACATCATGTAGTAAATATAAAAAAGGAGGTTTACAGCCCAGTGAATAGAGAAATCTCTTTCCAGGTCAGTGCAAGAAATTATAGAGCATTGGAAAGCCCTAGTTTTATCTCCTGCCAAAGGAGGGATTAAGCTACAATGATTCCCAGGCCCAGGGTCTTTTTTTTTCCCCTTTGCCTCTGCCTTCTTTGAGTGCAAATTGACAGAGACGAGTTTTCACTCCAAACAGCTGTCTGTTATTTGAATGGAGTCAGTTCCTAATCCCACACATGACTGCCATCAGAGGCTGCTGTAGTGGAAATGTTTCTAGTATCAAAACAAAGCCTCTGGCACAAAGATCTGTTTGAGAGGGCTCTGTGTGTAACCTCTGCTTTCAAATACTATCTTTTCTCTGAAGGCACTTCTCTGCTGGCTACCAAACCAGTCATTACCCATTTAATGGGTAGACTGTGGGGCAGTTCATGCAGGAGGGAGTGCAGGAAAGGCGCTGGAGCCCTGCCAGCTCCACAGGGAGCCATGGGCAGCAAGCACTGCACCCACAAGTGAGGCAGCTGCCCAGGCAGAGCTCTGGTGGGGACACGCTGTCACCAGGGAGCCAGGCTGCAGGGAGGGCCAGCACTGGCCAGCGGCAGTGAGCACACCTGGGGAAGGAACCCCTCCACTCAGTGAGAGAGCAAAAACCAAAGACTGTTCATGCTCTCTGGGCAGACTTTACTAAAGCCTTTGACATTGTTTTCCAAATTATTCTCCTGGAGACAATTGGTTGCTCATGGCTCAGACAGGTGCACTGTTCACTGGGCAGAAAACTGGCTGGATGGCTGAGCCCAGAGAGTGGCTGGTTACATTCAGCTGAAGTCATCACTAGTGATGTCCCCCAGGGCTCAGCGTCGGGGCCAGTCCTGTTTAATATCTTTATTGATGATCTGGACAAGGGGATTGAGTGCATACTCAGTTTGGAGATGACACCAGAGGGCTCTGGACAGGCTGGATCAGAGGGCCCAAGGGTCTGGGGTTCAGCAAGGCCAAGTGCCAGGTCCTGGCCCTGGGTCACAAGGAGCCCTGCAGTGCTGCAGGCTGGGGCAGAGTGGCCGGGCAGGGCCCGGTGGAAAAGGACCTGGGGGTGCTGACTGAGAGTGGTTGAACGTGAGCCAGGTGGCCAGGAAGGCCAGGGGGGCCTGGATCAGCAGCAGTGTGCCAGCAGGAGCAGGGCAGTGACTGTCACCCTCAGCACTGCTGAGGAGACCTCACCTCCAGTCCTGGTGCTCAGCTCTCAGCTGCTCACTGCAAGGAGGTCACTGAGGTCCAGAGGAGGGACACAGAGCTGGTGAGGGCTCTAGAGGACAAGGCCCGTGAAGAGTGGCTGAGGATGATGGGGGTGCTGAGCCTGGAGGAAAAGAGGCTCAAAGGAGACTTTATTGCTGTCTACAGCTCCCTAAGAGGAGGCTGTAGCCAGGTGGGAATTGGCCTCCTCTCGCAAGTAACAAGTGACAGAACAAGAGGAAATGACCCCAAGTTGTGACAGGGAAGGTTTAGATTTGATTTTAGGAACAATTTATTCATGGACTGGGTTGTCAAACATTGGGACAGGCTTTCAAGGCAAAGGTGGAGTCACCAAACATTTAAAAGATGTAGATGTTGCTTGGGGACATAGTCTAGTAGTGGCAGTGCTGGGTTAATGTTTGGAGTCAATAATCCTAAAGGTCTTTTCCAACTGTAATGATTCTATGACTCTATGAATTAAGAAAAGATGCACTCTACATTGCATAATTATAAAGGAGAAAAATCAATATAAGATGCCCAAATGAAAATCAGTTGCTGGAATCCTTCTATTTACTTTTTCTTTTAATGTGTTTTCCCTCCTTCAATTTTCATTTGGAAATTGGAGCTTAAGTGAAGTGGGCTGAAATAATGAATGGGATTGTTCTGAGAATTGTAATTCCCAAAGATCAGTTGCTGGAAATGCTCATACCAACCATTAATACTAAAATGTCTGGGAGTTTAGGCAAAATAAACACTCTTGGTATTTCTCTAGTTACTTGCCAATCCATACTCGCTTCTCAAAAATTCAGAAGATTGAATTGAAAATGCTGATCTATGCAGCATTTGATTCCAAAATATTGTCACCTTTACTTGCCTCAAGTTAGGCAAGAATATCTCAGATGATGCCTCTTGCTTTGAGATGTCATGAAAGAGCTAAGCTCTCTTCACTGCTCATGATGACAATTTCCTTCCTGAATTTTGGCAAAGGACTTCCTGTTTGCCTCATGCCCTATTTGTTAGACCATGACAGCAGCACTTCTGTTGTTAAAAATTCTGTTCACTGATTCCATCAGGACCTGTTTCTCAGTATGTGTTCACACAGCAGTGAGGACACTGCACCTTGTCTTGGTCACACTGATAAAAAGAAGACTTGACATCGAGCTAAAAAGATGCAGAAGGAGACTGACCTTTCATTGCATTGGCCTGGTGCTGCAGAAGACCAGCATGCCAAGTTTCTTAATAGATGCTGAAAGCAGGACTGAGCTAGTCAAATTTAAGTATTAAAACCTGTAGATTTTCAGCTAGGAGAGAGTATGAAAATTGCATCACAACATCACAGATCAGGGTTCAAGGAACTCAAGGGACTCACTGAGAGCTGCACTGAAACTTCAGACCAGGAGTAGGTACATGCCTGGATTCCAAATATGAGGCTGTAATTTCTGCTAGAAAGCACAGAAAGAGGAGATGCATCCTCCAATTGCAGAACAGCTCTGCTGAGCTGCAGTGCCTTCGCCTTCCTCAGAAAATCCTTCACATCAAAGTACAGCAGCATGACTCCCACAGCCAGATTTGCTTTGGTTCAGAGTGTATCAGGAAAATATTCACTGTAGCTTCAGCTATCTGGATCTGAAAGATCCAGATCTTCCCCAGCCTTTGCTGGGTTTGCTGGAATTAAATGACCTTCAAGGTCCTTCCAACACAAACCATTTTAGAATTCTATGCAAGCAAGCATGCTGAAGATCAGCACTGCAAGGGAAAAGAGAACAGTGAGGGTACCTGAATTGGCAAAACACACACAGTGGGAAGGGCTGGAGTTTGATGGGCCTTGACAGTGCTAGCACAGCCCCCACAAAGGCATGTTGAGCGCTTTAGATAATGAAAAGCTTGGAGCTGAAGCATGTCTCTCTAATTAATTACTGCGTTTGGCAGCGTAATCCCTCTCAAATTGACTTAATGCTCAGTTCAATAACCTTTGGAAATTCTGGCAGGGTCTTTTCACCCCACTGGTGGCTGCTGTTGGGACTCCCTGAGGTGCCTGGCTGGCTGTCCCCGCCTGCTGGGGGCACACGGTGGCTGGGGCCAGCCAAACATCCATGGTGGAAGGGAGGGCCTGCCAAAGCAGAAAGCATGGAGAGACAGCTTGGAGAGGTTGGTAAGTAGACACTGGCTTGCTGCTGTGGTGCACCTTTAGTTTAAAATGGATATTCCCTCCCCTCTTCATCCGCAGCTCTCAAACACACTAAACTCCTATTTGTAATAACACATCCCTTGTAGGGAAACACCAGCTAGAAACAGTTTTCAATCCAAACTGAAAAGCTGCTGTCAGAAGTCCTAAAACAGCTAACATCCCCTGGGAGCTGTTGTGAGGAGGGAAGGGCAGCAGTGTGAGGGCAGATTGAGATGATGGGCTCCAGAGTCTGTCCTCGGATCAGGATGCATAATCCAATGATCTGTGGTGCAAATACAAGGAGAAAAGCCTCTCAGGGTGGTGGGACACAAAGGTGCAGATGGAGGGATGAGGAGTCAGCACAGACTGTGACTTTGCACAGTCAACACAGTCTTTTCTGTGGCTTTGTGCAGGCAGAGAGGCAACAAAACCAGAAATGTACATTTGCATGTTTGTTCTTGTAGGAAAAGAGAAATTTTCCTTTTTGTTACTGAAATAACCAACCATCTGGAGACATGATCCATCCTGCTCTCAAAACCACCGAGGTGACTTCAGTCCAAAACCATCAAGTCCTTTGTATGGGAATTTTGCTCAGATCTCTGTCCTGCAAGACCTGAAGCATCTGTCCTGACACATCAGGAGCAACGCCTAATGGTAGCACTTGGGCAAGAACAAGAGGGATTTCTGGAAAACAGGGACATCTCAGGTCAGCCTCTCCACCACATCCAGGATTTTAAAAAACTGTCCTTTAGCTGTTCTTTAGCTTAGGGGATTCTCCATCTTCCTGTGTGAAGTGTAAATAAAACCCTTCTGCATTTGACAGATTCTGTCTGAAGGGAGGTAGTGGTGTCTATTGATCAATTGCCTCAGCAGGTCACACCATCTGGAAAAGATTATTTACATCTTCATTTTCTCACAGTTTGGGACAAGGTGATAGTTATGGGAGAGCATCCTTAGAAGTCAATGGAAACTTCAGACTTTACTTGCTATCACAACTGTAGAAGTGGGACATTATCTCTAACAAATGCTTTTTTAATTGACAGGAAGTTTTTCTTTCCAAGTAAGCAGCAATGTTCACTATGATGGCTTACTTGGGAGGTAAGTTTCAGCAGTTTTAATTTTAACATTTTTCAGAATTTTATAGAGACATTTATTAAACACAGCAAAAAAGGTTGAAGGAATAATTTAAATGAAAAAATCTTTTTTTGGATGATTCTCCAACTCCTCTACCAGAGAAGACTTATCTTAATCCACTCTCTTTCCAAGTCAGAAACTGATTGTCCTTTTGTATCACTTAAAAGAACAGAAAATAGGCAAAGCCTCTGCAGAGTGGGTAGGAAGAGAAAAACTGATCTATAGTATTTGAAATCTAAATTTCACCATTGTAAGACAGGGAAGAAACTTGTCCTATTCATGGTAGTTCTAGACTGAAAGGTTGGCTTATATTTTTATTTCATTCCCAAGCAGCTTTGCTGGTCCATAAACTTTTACAAATCATGTTCAAAATTGCTGTAACTGATATGCAGTTTGTGAGGTATCCCACAGGCTGAGTCTACACTGCCATTATTTTGGGGCCATTTGCCTTTCCTGGGCTTTGCCAGGAACTAAAAAGTAGAGATGGAGGGGATAGCATGAAATGCTTTAAGCAAATGCTTGCGCTAAATCACATCCCACAAGCCACGAATGCTCCAGGGGACCTTTGCCAAGGGCTATTTTTAAAAGTTTTTCTTTTTTTTTTTCTGAGAAACCACCCCTTTTCACCATCATCCTGGCCCCTCACAGCCCAGCAGAGAGTTTAGGGGGACCTGGAAGGCACTGTGCCCTTGGGGGCATTGGACAAGGGAAGAACAAGGACTGGAAATTTCTGGCTGGGTGGTCGTGCATGACCATGGAGGGTGGGAGGACCCCTGTCCCCCCTCTGGGTGTGTTGTGTGCACACACACAGAAGGAAATGCCTGGGTGAGAAAATAAAGAACTGGACCCTCACTGTTCAATATGATCCAAGGAAATGCTGATTCTTTATTCACACAACTTATTTTCATATGTTTTTTACAAACCTCACATATAACTCCAATTAGTTAATAGTTTTCTTGCCAATTGCTCTATTGGATAGTGAAAGATGTTTTACTTGTCTATCAAATCTTTCTATTCTTGGTTAGTTTACATATTTTGTTCACTGATTCTCATGAGACAAATTTCTTGCTTAATGCAGGTGCCGATTGTTTTTCACACAGAAATAATTTGTTAACAAACTCTCATTTTCAGGATGGTTTTCACATGGGAATTTACAAGCCACTTAGCTGGACACAGAAGTGACAAGCCAGCTATTAATTTAGCAGATCAAGTCTGATTTTTTGCAGCCTTTCTTTTATAATATGTCCATTTTGCTCTGAGAACATTCCCGCACCTTCCAGAAGGGACATGCAGGAACACAGGCTGCTGTGAGTAGGAACCTTCAGATAAGGATGGCCCAGCTCTGCTTTGCTCCATGACCATCAACCCATCTGTGAGCCTCTCCCTTGCTTTCCTGGCCTCAGAACAAAAAGTTCACTCAGGGAATGCCAAAGTGCAAGTGGATAAAAATGGGGGAAAAAAAAAA
>VWZN01017944.1:143087-190955 GCA_013396955.1 Regulus satrapa | reverse complement strand
AAGAGAGAAAAAAAAAAGAGGAAAAAAAGCCATCATCTTTCCCTTTGCTCCTCTTAGTGTGTCTGAAAGGGCATGCTCAGCTTAAAAAAAAAAACAAAACAAACCACCAAAAAAAAAACCCAAAAATCCCCAAACCTGCTGAATTCACACTCTGTTGAAGAAGGCGATTTAAAACCAACAAAAATAATTGTCACTGTGTTTAGCCAGAGTCAATAAAAGCACTAAGGGCCTGGCAGTGTCAAACCCAGGAGAAAATAAATTGCCAGTTCATGAGCACTCCTTACAATGTGTCCTGAAAAGAAGTTTTCTTTCTCCTCAGAAGAAAAAAGAGGGAGAGAAGCGAGATGGGGGAGGGCCTAGCAACATATATTTCATGTCTAATGATATTGTTTTAGTGGTGAGCAATAAAATGTGGGGTCTTGAATGATCGCGTAGGAAAAAATGATTAAAAACCCTGCTCACACTGACTGCCTGTTGGATCACCTAGTAAATCTGAGGTAAACTGTCTTATTCCTAGGGACAGGCAAAAAAGTTGCAAAAGCAAAGGGAGTGACACTATTATTTCCAAAAGAAAAAATTTTTGGATGCCTAGCCTGAGACACAGTCAGGTTTGACTTCAGAAGTGGGAAGAACTCAGCAAAGTCTCCAAATTGCTAACATGTTTTTGCTCTGAAAAATGAAGATGCCTAGTGCTACACCTAGAGGGGATCAGACCTGGGGGAATTGGACTCTATCTCCATAATCATGCTTGGTTTTATTCCCTAGCTCCACCAACTTTCCTAATAGCACTGGCCCCCACCTTCAGAAATCTCGCCTCAGCTAAAGCCACCAGCCACCTTTAAAAACCAAAGCCAAAACCAGAGTTCTAATAGTTTCCAGAGATTATGAAAGCATGAGGAAAAGCCATGTTCAAGAGATTTTTTATTGAATGTTGTAACAAAATTAAACAGAGTATGGTAGAATGCAGAGATTAAAAAGTCAGGCAGAAAATACAGTGCTATTTGTGTTTCCTTTTCTGTGTTGTTTACTCTTACACTGGTAACCTCCTAATTTAGCCCTGTTTGTCTTAGCACTTAGCACAAAAAGGGGGACTTAATTTTCCACTCAAAGCTAGGCCCTGGATGTTGTTAGACATCTATGCAGACCTTAAACATCTGTGGTATTTATGGGCCCACAACTGTGCAGTGTACAAAACCGTCTTCTCTTTGAAGAAGGACACACTGCCCCAATGTTATTTACCTGTCATGTTGTAATTGTTTTAAGCAAAAAAAATGTTCATTCAGTGAGTTCAGAGTGATCCAATGAGCATGAAGGCAGCAGTTAACCTAGAGAGATGAGGAAAATTGGCAACAAGCAGAGGTGGGGATGGGCTTGAAATGAAGTAGATCAGCCAGTGATCACTTTTTCATTGGAAACATCCAACTGGCTAGCACACAAGGAGGGGAGAAGGGTTCATGTGTCTCTGTGGCCCATCTATCACAGAGACCTTGGTGCTCCCAGGAAGGGAGAAATGTCCTCAGTGAACAGACAGAAGTAGAACGCCAACTTTTCTCTCCTAGGGTAAGAGGCTTAAACAAGGTGACCACCATTTTCACCCTTGAGACTGGACATGTCCTGAAGACTGAACCAAAAAGTTGGTTTTTTTTCCTGTTCACATCTGCCATCCCTTGGCTACAAACCCAGCTGGATTTCACAATGGCAAAATGAGTTTTCATAGGGAAGGACAGAGTGCTGAACACACAGCTGCCTGTCGCTGGAAAATACTCGCTGCTGCATGCAAAACCTCGTATCACATTTTTAATTAGACGTGACAGCTCGTGGTTCAAGCATGTGAGGAATTCCGGGCTGGATGAAAAGGGACCAGGCTGAGATCAATAGGGATAAAGAGGCAGCGATAAGGAGAAGGACCTGTTTAATCTTGTTTATATCTCTGTTTATTTATCGTCTGTCACTGGTGCTCTCCTGATCAAACACACAGGCATGTAGAATCCAGTGCACTTACTCCTCACGACATGACAATAACAACAGAGCTGGCACTCACACCCCTGTCCACTCCATGCCTTGGCAAACAAGGTCGTCTGCTGGCTGACACACAGCCCTCGCTGCCCTGTTTGCTCCCCGGCACTTATCAGCTTGCCACGGCACTCAGCCCCAGCCTAGCTCCTTTCCCTGCCTTCCCAGAGATAATGAGTGTTGCTGCTCTCCCACACCTTCCCACTTGACAACTCGCGCAGTGCCCGGGCTGGAGAGCAGCGAGGCTGATCCAGGAGGTGTCAGAGAACGGAGGTGCTTCGGCCCTGTCTCCTATTTTTACTCTGCAATTCATCTAATAATTTTAAGGTGTACAAATCCTAGTTTTCACTGCCCTTCAAAGAAGTCTCTCTGCAGTTGAGAGGGCGAGAATCTGGGGGTTCTGGTGGAGCTCAACGGGGGAGCACTGCGTTGCAAGTCAAGACAGGGCTGGGCACTTATTCATTAGACCTCATTGTCAGGGTTAAGTGGGGATTTCATCTCTGATTTACACTCTTTCTGATGGCTCTGCTCTATTTCAACTCCGAATTTGGACCCAAAGTATATTTCTCTGCTCCTGGGGTTTCACCAGCCTGTTTATAGAAAGCTGGCCAGCCTCTGGAGTGGACAGACATGCAGGAAAACATGGCTGGGATTTTCATGGGAAGTGGGGCCCAATATTGTTCTCTGTACCAGTGCCCTTTTCACTGTCTGAGTACATAAGCAAACCAAGCCCCAGGGTAATTGCTTGATTTAGAGCAGCTGAGGGTAGAGCTGGATTTTTGGACAGCACACATGCTGTGATTCCAGAGGAGAAATAAGCCTCTAAAGAAAAGAATATATGGCAACCCATACGTAGCTATATATCCTCTGAGCTATCCCCAGCCCTCCAGGCTTGTTGAATAAACACAATTCAACCAAGGCTATTTTAAATATCATTGTATCTATTTCCAGGATGATTTGTCTGCCAAAAGTGTGACATGCCTTGCCTTCCATTCAAGGGTTTTCCTACTCCAATACTGCACAAGACAAAATATTTCTACCATTGTCCTAATTCCTATCAATCCCTACCTCCAAATTAGCAATTCTTGGTAAGGCACTAGGAAACATTAATCATCACAAACACTGGTGCATCATAGCTTCCAGTCTTGGTCAACATAAAGTGAAGATTTTGATGACATATTTAAGCAGTTGCACTGGCAGTGACATTACCAAAAAGTGAACATAGTACTTCCACAAATCCAGATTACTTTCTTTCCAAGCCTAGCTTTTCATTGGAATATCTAATCTGAATTTACTCAGTTTAGGCTGCTGCTGTAGTGGCAGAGATTGGCCAGATTGAGCCGCTCTCCCTTACATCTTTTGGTGATGCCTCATTCTTTCTGCTATCTTAGGAGAAGACCTGAGTGATTGTGTCCCTTGCTTAAATAGCAGCATTGGCAACATGGAAATAAGGCCAAGGTATTTTTACAAATTACTTTTAACTTCCTTGGCACCTTTGAGATGAGCAAAGGCTTCACAGGTGTTCTGTAGCAAGTGAGAAATTCTGTTTGCTGTAACAGTTTCCCAGTGTTCTGCAGACAGTCAGAATTTTGGTGATCTGTTCAAAATAACTTTAAAAAAATCTCCTGTCAGGATCCCTAGCCAACAAAGAGCAGCATGTTTAAAACATATAAAACTCCTAGGGCTTCTTTCATAGATGAGGCCTGCAGTGAATGATGAACTTCCTGGGGTCTGGAGACACTGGGAAGGAGCTGGGGGATTTATGCTTGCACTGTTTCTTACCAATCTACCTTTCCTATCCTTCCAAAAATCCTAATTAAGTGACTTTGAGCATTAGTTAGCCCTTGTCTGATGACAAATACAAGAATCAGATCTGATATTTAACCTTAGCATACAGGTTGAAATCTGGCCTGTGCTCTCCCACAGTCTGAGTGCATTGTCCTTCAGAGTTCCCTGCTAGAAAAAACAGAAGCAAGTGGTGAAATACGGATTTGAATTCAGGTTCAGATCCAGAACTCTTGGTGTATTCAAATCCAAGAGCTGCAGAAACAAGGGGAAGAAAGAAACAGAGAGAGAGGGGGAAAATAAAGGAAAGCAAAGTGAAGATGAAAGTGTCTTTTCTACTGAAGAAGGCAAGGAAGAGCACTTTATTAAATGTTAATAGTACAATAGTTTTTAAGTGAATGATTCTTTTGGCTTTATGTCCTAACACCTTTGCCTGTTGTTACCCCATTGTTCAATCTAGCAATCTTTAAGTCTGCTAAAGAAATACAGCTTCACAATGGTCTTTATGTCTAAGGTACAGCTATAAATGTCTGCCAACACTTTTTGCTCTCCCCAGGGGCTGCAGTCTGGGTTCCTGTTGGCAAGTTCTCCTCTTGGGTCTTCATCCATGGCTGATATCTGTGAATGCGCCAAGTGAGAGAAAAGTGTATTTTTGGTTGCCGTCGTACAACAGCACTTCTTGTCTCAGACACTCTGTGGCCACTTCTATTTTCTGATCTGGCATCTCTTCTCATCTTTTGCCCAGTTTGGAGCAGGCAACAGCTTTTCATTACAAGTGAGTGGTGGTACAACATGTTCAGCACAGACCAGAGCTGTGCTGACAAAACAGGCAAGGGTGTACACGATCATCTCTCCTGTGGAACTGGAGCCAGACAGGGACTGAGAAGGTCTTTTAAGAAGTATGTTTGTATTTCTGATGACCTTTAGAAGAAATGCCTCTCCTGTCCCATTTCTTCAACCAAATTTGGCCTGCCTTTATGAGTGTGCAGCTGGGGTGATTGCTTTGCATCCAGTGGCAAGAGAAGACTGACACTCCACAGCTGAATATGGTATTTGGAGAACTAATTTCCTTATTTTCCTGAGAAGTCATTTTCTTTCCAGTGCTGCCTGTGCAAATGGAGGAAAGAATTNGTTGATGATGCACAGGTGGTCTCACATGGGAAAGGTGAGGAGCTTGTGTGTAAACATGGTATTTTCATTTTAACACCTACCAGAAGAAGGATCCTAAGGAAAGTATATTTATATTGAAGTTTCTCCTAGATAAAGCAGAACTAAAAGGAGGAGCTTTAATTCCTAGTGTTATGGGTGCTCTGAATATTGACCCCATTGCTGATCACCTTAAATTGAACTGGTTTGGGGTTTAGAAGATCTGGTTCTTCACTTTTCACTGCCTTCCCACTATGTACATCTGGGAGTGTTCCCCCAAGAGAGTCCCCCCAAGCCCAGCTCCTAGACTTGCCAGTGGACTGTCTGGTGCTTCTTGCACAGAAATTGTGACCCTGTGGTACACCCTCCTCCTTCATGAGGAGAAAAAAATAGTACATCAATGAGTATGGTTCACCTGCTGTCATGTGAACATTTTAAAAAATGCTCCAGAGCTCTTCAAAAACCGTATATCAAGCCAAAGATGGGTAAGTTCTAATTAGGTGCAGGTATTTCTACTGCAGATGTCTAAAGGAAAGTGAGATTATTCCTGGCTCCTGAGCCTGTCATTGTTACTCTGATTAACTACCTGATAATATCCAGATTTAAGATTTTCAAGGTAGGGGTGGCAGATGTGTTCTGCATCTATTAAACATCAGCTTCTGACAGGGATCAAATGTCTGCAGGAGGATGCTAGATTAAACAGTTTAAAGACTAAATAAAAATATTGTTCAGGCTTGTTGATTTTAGCTTTTTTAAAAAAAAATCTTTTATTTTGAGGTAGTTCTAAAATCAGTGAAGTACCTTTGCCTTCTCTTGTCTCTGAAACTGAAGGAAATATTTGAAAATACTGAAATGGAGGGGCCACACTACCCCAGCACATAAACTGGGCAGCGATGTCCAAGTGAGCAGACTGATCTTGAGAAACTGAACTGATAAAGAATGAGCTTAAGAACTTTACACTAGAGATAAAGAGGGATCTTCAAATTATTCAATAAATCTCAAGATTCCTGGTGATCCAGATGGCCTCTTTGCTCTTTTACTGATGTGTGACCATTACCAGAGATGTGTAGCCCTCAGTAAATCAACCTAAATACTTTGTTATAATAGTCCTCATTACAGAACATTGATAGATTAACTGTGCTCCATTTCAGTTTATGAGCAAAGCGCTTTGCTCTCCCTGGCAGTGTGATTAATGTGAGGTTCACATACTTAACATTAGAGACCAGTATTTATGGCCTTAAAAACATCAAGAAAAAAGCAAAATGTTTGCTGTGACAGCATATATAGTACAAGTGTCAAATCTTATCAAGGATACTCTCATCCATTATAGCTTCAAGAGGTGCTATCATTTACCAAGCTGACCCGGCAGACCTCGGAGCCTCATTGTAACATTCTCTGTATGGTAATCCAGTTAAGAGCAGAATGCAGCCTAAGTGAGACATAGCTTAACACTTTCATATGATCAATAAAAACATTACTGGGAAAGAAATCATCAGCAAGCCAAACAAAGTCATCCTTCTCAAGGGGGAAGAATGGAGTAAAACTTAACCAAGTAAAATGATTTTCTACCGCCCTTGTGGTAGCAACAAATTGAAGGCAGTGGTGCTGCTAGGGATGTGGGGGTGGTGCAAATTTGAGGGTGAGGTTGAGGCATGGTCCAAGCCAAGCCACAACAACTTTTGCAATGACTAGAGCTGTTTTCAGTGTTGCTATTCTTTAATCAAGGAGGTTGAAACTTAGCAGGGGCTTACAAAATAGTTATAATGCATGTGCAATGCAGCTTGAAAGCTTCAAGGAGCACAGTCCCATTTATGCTGAATTAATTTCTTTTGTAGGACTCAGAATACAAAATATGGAGTGAACGAAACAGATGATTCTCAAGTTTGTACATCCTGTTTCAAAGTCAAACTTCTCAGAAAGTCCTGGAATGCTCTTCACCTCCCACATATCAGGGATGTACCTGTAATAGCCAGAATCTGCTTGAGGAGCTGCACTCTCAGTGGTTGCCATCACAACATACTTTATAGATGAGCTCAGAGACAGCTTGACCAGGTTGATTTATTATTTGTCCAGCAATAGGACAGGTGTTACTGAATGACTAATGCTGGCCCTATTCAAGACATCAGTTGAGCACTCAAAGGCACTTAAACATGCACATAATCACAGGCACACCTCAGTATCACTGACTTCAAGGAGACACCAGTGTGCAGTCAGAGCCAAGCACATACTTAAGTGCCTTAATGAATTGGGGCCATTATTTGACCAAACTACTTGTGGTATTTGTGAAAATACTGACAGATTGCAAAAGTTTCATTGACATAAGGCTGAGTGATTGTTTGTCCAGAGACATGAAGGACTGTCACACAGCTTTCTCTCTTTGTCTGAACTGGTTCAAGAGACGTGTCCCTCCTGTGCTGAAGGTGAGAAACTGCAAAGTGACCCAGTGTGCCTAGGTTTCAGTGTACATTTCAGTGGATTTAAGGCATGCAATGACAGAGAAGTTCAGGAATTGTCATTTCTGGACATGTTTTGCCGTGTCTAAACCCAAAGAAACTATGTGCAGGATCAGGTTGCAAACCAATAAAGAACAAACAGTAGATAGGACTCAGTTTGGAGGGAAACCAAAATGCCTTTGAAAATTTAACCAGCTTTATCCATAGGCCTACACACCAAATGAACAGTTTGCTTCTCAAAGGGGACAACTTAGAGGATTTAACTGGCATCATGCTATGCTACCCAACTTTCATCGAACAGTAGATCCCATGCCAGAGCCTGCAGGCAGTGCTGTTCCACATTAGCCCCATAATTTGAGGGTTAAAATGCTATCTACTACTAGCTGGAAAAAGTTTGGATGCTTTCTGGTTTGGAAAAGTTTCTTTTTGGTGATAAAGAGCTCTCAAATTCAGCTGTGTGTTGTACTTAAATCACTGCCTCTAAGCGCCTGGGGTCAGTGGCAGCTTCCCTGAGCTGTGTGGAGATGGGAGCTTACAAAATGTCTCCATTTGAGGTGAGGGGGAGGGAATTGTTGAGGAGTACACATTTACCCGGAGATTTATTGGGGGAGAGGGCAGGCTTGTGCCAGACTTGAAAGAGAACATGCTTCTGTGAGATAAATTCATTTTCATGTTTATTTATCTAGAGTAGAAAAACGGTTCTGCCTAGTAGAGCATATGCTGGGCATAATGAAAGACAAACGTCAGCTTTTGAAGGAAAACACCCATTCATCAAAGGACATGAAAGAACAAACAACTTGTTCATTAAAACACAATTGAAAGGTGGTTTCTCCCCTCCACTCCACCTGCTTTCCCAAGTTGGGGGCTGCATGGGAGACTGCTGCTGTCTCCTTGCTCTTTCTACTTACTCTCTCTCTTGG
This sequence comes from Regulus satrapa, assembly GCA_013396955.1. Lineage (NCBI taxonomy): Eukaryota > Metazoa > Chordata > Aves > Passeriformes > Regulidae > Regulus > Regulus satrapa. Next base: position 182,638 of record VWZN01017944.1, on the reverse strand, counting down.
AGCAGATGAAAGGCTTTTCCCATCTCAGAGGTGGGGAAAAAAACCCTCAATACTTAGGTCCACAGTACTTCACCAGCTTTTTCTTCACTGTTCTTAAGAAGGCCATATCTACAATCAGCTCAAGTTTGTTGAGACAGATCTTGGCTGAAGGACTGACTCCGTACCTCGACCAAACTCTGGTCAGCACTCTCTGCTCTCATCGAGTCCTTGTGGTGGGTGCTGGAAGATGGTAATAGGATATATCCCAAGGATCCCTCTGAATAGGAGGAAGCAATCAAAACCTTCTACATTTTCCCAGGGTGGGAAAGCAATTTCCTCCTCCAGCTGTAAGACTGGGGCAGATTGAAAGGTCTCAGGGAAAGTAATTATGCCCTTTGATGAGTCTATCAGGAAGCTGAGACTGGCTCATTAGTGTGAGTAAACATTTTTGTCTTTGACCTAAGTGTCTGTATAAACCAACAAAAGGAAATCATCTTAGTGTGTCTACTGTCTATATTCCTGCATGTGAGTTAGTTTTCTTTTATGAAACATCATCCATATATATGGGCATAAGTAGTAAGGAAAAGAATAAGGGCAATAGCCAACCTATGTGGTAGGTATTCCAGATAAATCTACCAGTGTTTGAGCTCTGGATGATTTAAATTGTTTGCTCCTGCTCTGTTCATTTTCTGTGATTTTTTTGGCCAGTCTTTTGACTGGGATGAGAGGTTTTTATTGTGTCTGTCATGATATCGTTCATCTGCATCTCTGGAAGCCACAATTAATTAATTAATTAATTTCTGTAAAATCATGATCGAGAGATAGAAGCTGTCCCTCCAGACTGATTTTTATTACTGTACATGAAAGTTTGAGAACAGAAAATTACTTAATCACTGGTTCATTTTTGCACACTTTTAATGTGAAGACACAGTTCAGCTGAGTTTTTTAAAAACAAAACAACTGAGCCCAAAAGATCCTGTTTGCAGTTCCAACTTGTCAGCAATGACTTGATGCTTAAAAGGATCCAGGAGATTTTAAGGGTCCTCTTAAAGAGTAGATTAGATATGAAAAGAAATGACTGGAAAAAAGACATTCTGCCTTGCACTTGGAATCTGCAAACTGGACCTGAGAAGAAACAATACAACTCCAATCCAGGAACACCTTGTAAAACCAAAGTCTAGAAAAATGTGCGTAGGTAAAATTACTCACCATCCCAATCGCAAAACATCACTGTTGACATTTCTTTGGATGTAACTGGAAACTTAACAACGATGATCCACTTTAGCTGGGGATTTTCTTAACCTATAAAGTTCAAGTAGCTGTTTCTTCTCCCCAGACCACTGATCTGGCTTTGCCGACTCTGAGACTAAATAGACGCCTTGTGCGAGTGACCTTATGTACGACGCCTGGCACATAAGCTTTATTTTCAAAAAGTGAGCAAGCAGACACCCAGGTTTAACTTGTGACCTATTAATATATCTAGATGGGACACAGCAGGGGCCACAGGCTTCTCAAATGGTGCATTGGTTTGTTTGAACAGCATACTGCTCTGTGCCCATGCACAATCCTAGCCTGAGACCTGTGGGCCAGGAGGCAGCGGCAGTGTAAGATGAACTGCCTGGGAGAGAGCTGGGGCAGGAAGATGCAGACTCCTCTTATTTTTCCTGTATTTTCTTTCCTTTTCTTTTCTCTTTGTTTAGCTCTTTTTTCTGGTTCTTGATCTGGGGAGGAATAACCTGCATGAACTCTCCAGCTGCTCATTGTGTGTATGGGGTCACAAGCTCATCCCATTATACCTGTATGGAAAGGAGTAGCAGCACCTTCCATACCTCTCCTTCCACTTCTCTTCAGCTCATCTGCTGATCACCCAGGATGCTGTTAGAGAGAGGGAAGAATTAACAACTCTCTTTAGTTTATAGTAGTAAGTGTGTTTAAGGAAAAAGCATTTCCACCCATCCATTCCTTCCATGTCCCATGGCAGCTACAGAGGATTCATACTGGATGGTATTCCAGTCTGCTTTCATGCTGCTAAAAAGTGTGCTGCCATACATATCTGAGGTCTTATAGTGCCAATTCATGACCAAATGAGTCTAAGCACAAAAAAGAGCTTGATCTTTGGTCGAACAAGTCCCTATAATCAATGGAAGGACAGACATTTTTCCAGCATACAGTAATACCCATCTCTCTCAGGAGGGGATGATGAGTACTTCAGCACCCTTTACTGAATAGAAAATACCAGAAATCATTAACCTCCAAAGAGCAGAGGTTGTTTTGTTTTGCCTTTTATTGACAAGCACACCAGACTGAGCTATGCTGGTAGATAATGTCCTCTGTCACAGAGGCTGCCAGGGGTAACCCCCCAAGCCCCCTTTGCAGAGCAGTTCACATGGATGACCTGTTGACAACCCCTAGGAAAATTAGCTTAAGTGACTGATTCAGCCTTTTCAAATACTGGGCTCAGGTAACAGGGCTGAGCTTGTTGAAGTGTCATAGACCAAATTTAAATGCTCTGATTTGCTGGAAGACGCTCGGGCATGGCAATGTAGCAGAGCTAGAGGGATGATCTCGTGGGGATTTGAACCATTTCCAGAGGTATAGCTGGGGCCAGGAAGGTGTGTACACAGCAGCAAAACAGGCTAAAGGACTTCCAGCTTTTTCTCCAGTTGATCAGAAACTAAAAGCCATTACAAGATTCTAGAGCTAAAGCTTGTCTGCTTCAGTAACTCTGCTCTGTTTCTCTTGTGCCAAGCAAAATGAAAATGGCAATCTTAGAGATAACCAAGCAGTCAAATTATTGTGGGTTAGGTATTTATGCATGCAGACACATATCTAGTTTTTAAAGAAAGTCAGGAAGTTCCACTCCTTGGAAAAAAGATTAGGGATATGTCAGGCAGAGCAGACAGAGTGCTGGAAACAGCCACTTAAAGGCAAATAAATGAATGAGAAATGTCCCAGGTAGAAGATAACACACTAAAAAAAGAATTAATTGCAAAGGAAGGTCTATCAGAGGTCACTGAATTTCTGCTAGTTGTCAGGAGTCCTGCCCACAGAGCTGACATAGCTGAAGGGTCCTGGAACTGCAGTGGAGTTGGATCCAGCTCCAGCACAAACCCAGGTGCCTGCTTAATTCCTTGGGATGAAGCTGCTCATGCTGAGCAGCAGAACCAGTACCAGAAGTGCCTTTCCATTCCCATGCACAGCCACCCATCCCCTCTCTCTCCTCTTACCACAAGTTGCCATCTTCTCTCTCATGACTGTTTGGTTGTTATCCCAGATCAAGTCTAGGTCAGTGAAAGTCCAAAGGAGTGAAGAATGGATCTCTTGCCACAAACACAACATGATTTTTGGAGGAAAAATTATGATTAATGTTTACCTCCCTGACCCTCTTCCCTCTGTTCCCTTGCTCCCTACATGCCAACAGAAGGAATATTGTGATATATTTCTCAAGACACATGGAGCAGAGACAAAAGATGGGAAAGTTCACAGAAAATTTTGGATCAGATTCCACCACTCAGCTACTGTGATCTGGCCAGTACAGATGAAGAAGCAAATCTCCAAGGATTTTTTTTTGGTGATTTGGCAAGATAAAATCCTTTTGTCTTGAGAGCAGTGCTGTATGAGAGTGTTTAGGTCATTTGGCACATCCCAGCTGCTTCTGCTCCATAGAAGAGATTACATGCTTCTACCCTGAAGAAGTTTTGGTGTTGTGATTCAGAGCTGTAAGCTCCCAGCACAGTGGTGGACCAGGATAAGCTCATTGCACTGTGGGCACGAGGCTGACTTGAACCAGGCTCGTTCCTATGGGATGCAGATCTCCCCCACTGGATACCTCACAGGATTCCAGATTCCTCACCAATCATCTGGCCAGCACTTTGGGTTTTCACAGACCCAAAAAATCTGTTACTATTTCTATGTAAAAGTGGTTTATCACATTGGAGTTCCTTCCTCCAGATGGAAGAAGCAGCACCACAGTCAGAACAAAAATACAGCATGAGAGCAATGAGGGTGGAATTTTTTAACTATTTCACCTGTGGGTGCCTCCAGCTGCTTCACAGGTAACCAGAACAGCTGTCCTTGCTTATCACTAACAGCACAGCAGTAATGAGATGTGAGGATTTATCCTATGGGAAATGGATGATTGAAACAAGGTTAGAGACAAGGCCATTGCAGGTCCAAATCTGCTCCTTAGCCTTTGCTTCACCTCCTTGTTTTGTATCAAAATGTCCACAAACAAATAAAAAAAAATACATTCTCTGTACAATAACTCTTTGTCCACTGATAAGCAATTTTCTCTGTTTCCCATCATGGCAACCTAGAGCAAACTTTCCTGGAGTAGTAACTAAACCTGTTTCCTCCCACTCACAATGCTAGGGTTTGCTTTGTGAGTCCAAAGAAAGGTTCAACTCAGTATTTTACATAAAATTTAATGTACACAACTGGCCTGAGTTCACAACAAAAATGTATGGAATGAAACTAGAACCATTTCAAAAACCTGAAAAATACACATTCAATTAGAGGTGGATTGAGATGATTTATTTGTGCAGCAGTGTTGAGGGTATGTGTTGGAGAATACTGCAGTACAGTTCATCTTACTGCTAGAGGTGAATCTGAGTCACCGTGCCTGGAACTCAGAGTGAACTTTCCCAGAATTTAAGAGGAAGCCTTTAGATCTCACCAGGGAGCTTTAACTTCAGTTTGCAAAGCTGCTTTGTTGGTGGCATGACTTTTTAAAAAAAATAAATCTGCTACCTGGAAACACCATAGCCTCATTCATGCCATCTCCTATGACAGTATCCAGCTGGTGCAGGAATGCTTCTCCTCTCCCTTTGTCCTGTTGTGCCAGAGAAGGGTGGGAGAAGATGGAAGTGGCTGTTTGTCCAAAGCAGAGAAGACTCAAGCCTCTGTCACCTCTCTCTCTACCACTCACCATTAGCACACAGGGCCTGTAAGATCTTCTCACCATCCTGACCTTTGCTGATGGCAGTGATCCTCCAAGATGTGGAGCAAGAGGGAATTTATCACTTCTGCAATGACAGCTGAGGTATTCACACCCAGACTCCTCCAGCTAAGCCAAACACACCCCTGCACATGTCTGCAGATACAGACTTGGCTGTTTGGTGCATTCTTCAACCAACCCTGTCTTCCCAGAGTGAAGCCACTTCACCATCTCCCATTTCCCAGGTTGGACTGTGCAACCTATTAATTTCAAAGCCACCTTCAACTGATATAAAGCAAGTTTCTCTTCTCATTTCCACCTTACAGACATTTCTTCCATCAGATAGCTACCATGGGAAATTAGGCATCAGTTAGCATTTGTTTTGGGTTAATATGTGTTTGTTTGAAGGTTAAAATCTCAGCCTGCACTTCATTTTAACCTGTTTTGTCATTTGCCCGTAACTTCCTCTGACATGTTTTATAGCTGGCATTTTAGGACTCTAGGAAAAAAGCAAATCTCTTGTTCAGATGCTGTTCAGATTGTGACCTTTAGCATGATAGGGGTTGCAAACATGAAGGCTTGGACCAAGCTTCTGAAGTAAGGTTTGTGTTATATGTGTATCAATTCAGTAGAGGATATGTGAAATCCCACGGGAACACACCATTCATAGTTTCTTCTCTGTCAATGTGGTGCCAAGATCAAACTGGTGTTTGAAGACAATCTTGTATGAGCCAGAGGGTTGGACTCAATGATCTTTACAGGACCTTCCAACTCAAGATACTCCGATGCTATGATTCTATGCCTTAGAGAGACTCATTAACCAAGAGAGATTTCTATATCCCAGCAAGATTTTGCTGTTTAATAGAACATGCTCCACATTAGGATGAACAAGAGATCATTCTGAGCAGCTACAGGCAGCATTTTATCTGCAGAATATGTCTTAGTCTGGCACAGGAACACTGTCATGGGATGCAGGATCCCAGTGCACAAATTCTGTGCAAATATTTTTATTAAACTGTACTTTTGCCCTATGTGAATTATTGCTTCTTAATTATGGTTTGTTGTGTTTTCTTTCTCTTTTAAATGTAGAGCAGTATTTCAAAGAAAGCAGCTTTCTGTCTTATAAGCATGGGGAGTAACAAAAATTTTAAAATAAGGAAATTAAAATAAGACAAAGTAATTTCAATTTCCTAGGCATGGTGGCACAATAGTCATTATATCAAAATGATGTCATTATTGTAATAATTGTTCCTGTTATAAGAAAATCATGAGATATTTTAAAGAAGACCATTGGTATGTTTATAAAGCAGAGAAGAAGGATGTGACTTGTCCCAGGCTGTGCCCCAGTGACAGCTGGTAGCAGAGCCTGAGCATTTTAAGGCTCACTCTAAGAATTTCCTTGCCCCAGCAAGGAGTGCATGTGACCCTTAGTGCCAAGGACTCCACATCCACACTGCTCCATGTTTGAGGGCATTCACTCTGGAGTAGCTCCAGTCCATGTCTGAGGACAGAGCTTTCCTTGGCTGTTGGAGCAGCACTCCTGACCCACAGTTTGCCAAGCCATGCCCAGCATTTAGGTGGAAAGCAGCTCTTGGCCAGGACTGCATCAAGGTTGCTATGATGTATGAAGGCTGAGGCAGCATTTTGCACTGTCTCCAATTTTTTGCCTTTTTATTTTACATTTGTGTTCCATTTTGCTTCTTTGTGTTTCTTGAAAGCCCTGCTGATGGACTGTGGCAAGTGCCACAAAAATTTGTAATTTGGAGGCAGAAGAAGCTCCTGGGAAACTGTGACTTGTGCCATGGGTCCTGGACAATGTCCTTTAGGCTGCCAAGCTCAACAATACTCCTGTTCTGTGGCAAGGGAAGGCCAGGAATTTCTCTCACAAAACTCAAAGGATGATGATCCAGCTGTGAAAAACAGCTGTTTCTCCTGGATTCTGGTAAGCACTAAATAGAAAAGGACTGTTGAATGTGGTCTGAGCATTTTTCACGGCTTTTTCAATAACTGCAGTATGTGAAGTTGCAATCTCAGCTACCCAAGCGTAGGTGAAAAATGCCTAGCTCATAAAAAATCGATTTAACTAAACCCAACCATGATATACACAGCAAAGACCAGTCCCTGGAGGTTTCTACATGCTGCCATAACTTCAGGCTAAACAAGTCTGAACCAAGAAGTGTTTTGTCCCAAGACTGTATATTTTATGGGAAGTTGATGCTTATTTTCCATGGGAAGCTAATTTTTCCAAAGGACAGTTTCAGCCTGGCAGCTCAGCACAGTGCTGCTGTGACAAGCTGCTCTTTTAGCAGCGCTGACAGATTTTTTTTGAGAAGTATTTATTTTTTCAGCTAAGTCATGAGGCCAGTGACAGGTACATGTGGAATGAAACAGAATGCATGGAAACACACCAGAAAACATGGAAGTTGGAGCACAGCCTTTTTTCACCAACATAGGACACATGTTGAAGCCACATTTGTGTAACTCAGTAGAAAGACATTAATTATGGTGTAGTCCAAGTTTGCTGACCAAAATAAAGATCCTGAGTGGAAAAGTTTGTGTCAGGTAGTTATTTTTTGGGAAGACTTTTTGGCCAATATGTAAGATTTTGCTCGATCCAGACCTGTGTTTTTTAGGCTAAAAATATATATACCAAGGGAAAAATACCTTCCACCTCCAATCCTGACCTTTGGAAGAGAGAAAAATTTGATGCCAGTGAAAAAAAAAGCTCCTGTTCAGCTTTTAACCATGCTGGCACTTCTGAAGGCTCATCAAATGCATCTCAAAATAAAGAATTAAGTTGAAAATAGTTCAAAAGGCTGAAAGGCACAGTCACACAAATTAAATATTATCTGGGATTAGTGTCTCTAAAAGTGTCTTATTCTAGTAAGTATGAAACAAGACATCTGAGCTTGAACAGATACTCAAAATACTGTCTAATAAAATGGATTTATCAGATGAATCAGGCCATAAACATCTCATAATGCATTGCCTGGTATTTTGATTTCTCCTTCCTCAGTTTCCCCATGTGCCATGAGCCTTCAGCCATTGCCAGTTGCAGTGGTGTTCTCTGGGAAACAATGACCAGAAATAACCTTGTCATTGCACATCCTAGAGGACTTTTTAAAAGATAACTTCCAAGGAAATGGATGTCAGTCACTGAGAGATACCCAGAACCAACAGATAAATGGCACAAAGTGTACCCGAGTCACAAAGATCAGCTTCAGAACACCAGCTCATCCCAAATCCCTTCCCATAAACTGCCAGTGACCCCAGTCATTAGTCTCCCACAGAACTGTGTCTCATGGATGGAAACTGGCATATGCTTTTTACTTCCCATGTTTGTTGCTGAATATGGCCAATTCATCCACAAAATTCTCTGTGGGCTTAATAAACTAATTGCCTCCAATGTTATAGTCCCCTCATGTGCTGCAGATTATTTCAGCACTGTTAAAAGTTTATGCAAAACCACAAATCCTTGGGGAATAGAATTCAAGAGATACCAAATGATCACAGTCTCTATAAACTGATCTGGATTTTGAATGACTGGCTTGTAAGAAGAACATCCCTTTAATGAAAAAAAAAGGGAAACTTTCAAACACTTTATGTGAATGAATATTTATAAAAACTTCCCTCTAGTCCCTTAATCATACATTTCTGTAAATTTATAGCAGCATTGCAAAACCAGTTATGACCAAAATAGGCCACCAGCTTAATTTAGGACTGTATCCTCTGTGAGGGCCGAAAATTGTAACACATAAAGAGTTGTTTGTAGCTGCTGAATTGGTTCGCACCCCGCTGTATTGACTTCACACAGCTGCTACTTGGAAAATCACTCATGCACATTGGAAAAGCAATGAAGTCAGTGGTTAAACATGATGCAGGTTTTACAGGACACAATTGTTTAGGCAATTCCATTGGTTTTTCTGTCAATGAGGCACCAGAAAGCGGCGGAGTTCATGAGCAGGTGAATGCATTCCTCACCACTCAGGAAGCCCGATGTGCCCAGCATGATCAAATGTTTATTTCTGTTGGTTCAGGTATAAAAGTGGTGGTGAGTAGGGTCCTGTGCCTTTCCATTCATGCCATCCTGCAGGGAGGACCCTTCTCCTGGACTGTGGCCATGCCCACACTTAAATGAAATGTAATCATTCACCCTGTAAAGTCACCAAAACAGTCCTTAGTGAAGGTTCTCCCCATGGCAATGACAACTTTCCCATCTGGTGCCCCACTATGGCTGGGGAGATAGAGCACTCCAGAAGCTGTTCCCAGCAGGCAGCTGGTCCTGGGGACAGGGACATCCCCAGGGTCGTTTCCTTGACTGGTACAGGCACAGCTTCAGCATACAGATTTCCAAATGGTGTAGAAGAGTCATGCTGGGGCCTGCAGGATCCCAGAACTGTAAAATGATACATTTTCTGCAGAAGTACTTCCACTCATTTTCCAGGCTCATGAGATTGTACCAGGAATGTGGCAGATTGTCCCAGCAGAACATAATACTACTGTTGCAGTGACCCCTTGAAAGCCCCGAAGTGCAAAATACTTTGCAAACATATTGCTAAAAAGAATGTTCCCTCCTCTAAAATATTTATAATATAAGCAGGACAAGAACCAACATGGATATAGATGGACAGGAAGCAATGAAATTAATTTGGAAGGCACCTCAGGAAGGGCACTGCTCAGCTGTAAGCACTGCCACATTTTTTGTGGCATGACAGGGATTTTTTTTTTTCCAAAAGGTGGAGAGACATTTTCACATCTGAGCAAGGGTATCACGATGCTTGTAGATCAATTTTCACCCATTTTCTCAAATAGAGCAAAGCATGCTGAGATGCATAAAGGAAGAGCCATCGATGCAAAACTCTTCTCTCCCCTTAACAGCAAATGTCAGGACTCGCCTCCTGGGACTCCTTGTTCTTGGTCTCTCCCTACATTTTGCAGCAAATGCTTTACATTTGGACATTTTTTCCTTCCCCTGGCAGCCCTGCCAACTCCCTGTTGTGTCCTGTTCCTCTTTTGCCTCATCACAACCAGTGGTGGAGGCCAAACACTCTTCATTATGTGCAGGCTCATGATGTCCAGATTTAGTCCTTGCTGACGTTTTTGCAGCTCCATTACTTCAGATGGGCTTAGACAAGTCCAGCAAAACATAACTGCCTCTGAGGATGAAATCATGACTCAGTGTTTGAGAATAGAGCAGAACTCAGAGCTGCAGCTCTTGGAAACATGTAATGAGATCACTTTTTAAAAGTATGATCCTAACTCTCACTTTTGCAGAGTAAGGCAACCCTTCAGATTCAACTGTTCTTTAATTTCTTCAAAGCCAACTTTATAATTGTTGATGCCCAACTCTGAGTTTTTTCATAGATAAATACAAATTTATTAACCCTTAAAGTTGTAAATTATATTTGTATATCTGTCCCAGAAACAATCTCAAAAATCCTTCTGACTTTACTCCAGTATAGCTAGCCACCCTCAGCTTGTTTTATGCTCCATGGAGAAAAATAGGAACTTCAACAGCTTATGACATTAAATTCATCTGGTGCTTTCTAGCAAAATGAATATTGTCCTAGAAAAGTCTTTTTCTTTCCGTGAGGAGAGCCAAGGGCAACTCACCATGTAGTCTACACCTAAAGTTAGGTGAAATTCAGTTTATTCAAGAAGTACCATGGCTGAGTTTGGTTATTAAATTTCATGTTTATTCCATTTTTGCTGACTAGAGATGTGACCAGCCTAGTCACACCTGTGAGCACAGATGAGTGGTTTGATATCTTGTTGGTATCTTGATATCTCTGCCATTCTGCAGTTGTGCTCTTCACCCCAAAGTGTTCCTTCCTTTTTCCCATTCCCTTCTGCTTTCCTTGTTAAAAAACAAGAGATTGTGATATTGCTTATCCTGGTCAAGCCAGGAATAACCTCATACACAGATTTCCAAAAGATTTCTACTGGTTTTCTCCACTTCTCATTTGAATCCTCAATGAATTCAGCAAACTCCGTCTTAGGAGCTAAGAGAGTGAGGTAGTTCTGGGCAAGTAGGAGCTGTGAAGACAGGTAAAGCATCCCCAAAAAACTCCATGGTTAATGCTCTTTGTAGAAGGGGTTAGCTCCTCCTGCATGCACACGAGAGATGAAAAAAGAACTGGAAGCTTTTCAGCCTTAGATATGCTGAATTGTATACATAAGTGCATTTTATAATTAACCTCTTTCCAAGTATCCATCCCACTTTTATTCTCAAATAATTTTTCTAAGTGACACATTTAATGTGTAATAACACATATTGACTTCCTTATGAATCTAAGCCAGGATGAAGGATGCCTTCATCTGGTTTCCTCCCCAAACTGCCTTAAAGCCCAATAAATCTGTGACTATTTCCTTTCTGAAGCCTCAGAGGATATAGAATTACTTCACAATTCCTCAAGCTCAGAGCCTTCAGTGTGCCTGATGGAGAGCCAAGATCAGAATGGAATTGCTGTAATTGGAAAGTGAAACAAAAATAGTCCCATGGAAAGGAGGAAAGCACAATGACAAAAGCAAGTCCCATTTGGAACTGCAGCATGATGGCTATCAGACATCATGGTGAAGCGTGTGTTTGCCTCAACAAACTGTTCAAACAGTAGTGACTGTCATATGGCTCCCGTCATAACCCATCATTGACAAAAACTCTGTAACAACACTTGATGTAGTCAGGGCCCCAATGCAGTTTAGTTTTCTCATTGTACAGTCAGCAGTTCCTTACTTTTCCCAGAAAAGGGATAAATTATGTTTCGGCTTTAATTTTATGTAGTCACTTATCCTCCCCACATGGTGTTTTACTGTGGGATTTGTGTCATATTAAGCTCCCTGCCTGGCATAACTTTTATTGAGCATTACATTACTGCTGGCTTTGGAGGACAATTTTCTATGCACTAACAGGTTCAGTGTAAGGGGAGCAAGGAGCTGCTCTGGCCACTGCCCACCTTTGCAGGGATCTGTGACTGCCATACATGGTGTGGCGTGTGTAGTTTCAGTTTCCAACACCAAAAGAACAGGTTTGTGTTGCATTCCCCTTTCTAACTACGGAGAAATAAAAGCAGTGTGTTTGGCCGCTCTTTCATTTGTGTTCACATGAGGATCAAAGTGCATTTGCATAAATCCAATGTCTGTGCAAAACCACCTGCTCCTGCTCTCCCTTGCAGGGAATTTCCAAGGGCAGAGACTGTTAATTTTAGTTGCTCCGTGCATAGCAACAGAGATGGAGCTCAGGCAAAGTGTTTAGCAAAAGTGCCCCTATATAAGACCTCAAATATGTGCCTCAATGATCCAGGTTTTTCACAGCTTATGGCCATGTATCTATTTGCAGACAGACTAGTAATGACAGGGATAGGAAATAAGGCCTTTGTGATATGTTAAACAGGTTGATGTTAGAAAGAAATTAAGATTATCTTTCTTCGTTGAGATCATAATGTGATAGTGGTGCTCAGGGAGATCTCTGGTGTTGCAGAAATGAGGGCAATAAATCCATCCCTGTAAGAATCTATCCCAGGATTCCACCATCCCTGAATATCCTGATCTGCCATCCAGATCTTTGCTTAGGTCTGTGGCTATGTCACATTAGAGTCTTTTCAGGCATTTCAAGACCTCACTGCACAGAGCCAGATGCTGCACAGATACCCTGCATGCCACTGTCCTACTCACTGCTTCTACAGCTCTTCCTCTAAACAGAAGGAAGAAAAATTACTTGGTTTGAGAGAGCCCTTATCAAATTCACTTTGCTTAACATCCTTATAGATTCAAAGCAAGATCTGTAGGCATATCACTGAGGTTTAACAATCCCTCTCCTTTCTGCTACACACTCCAAACTTTGCAGAAGCTAAACCATTAAAACATGTGTTTCTCTCACAGCATGGACACTTGGCTCTAAGCATTACTTAAAGAACATGGGTAAACACAGGAAAAGATGTTCCAGCAGGAGGGAATTGATTGTGGGGACAGTATGTTCTGACAGCAATTCAGACTACAGAGGTGGTAGTGGTAGATAATGAGTTGTTTTATTTAAATAGTCAGCAGGTTTCAGTCCAGAGAACAATGGAGTCTGCTCCCACAGCGCTGCTGTACACATGCAGAGAGCTTCATTTGGTCAAGCCAACAGAGACAAGAAAAAGCAGATAACATCTCTGAGAGAGGCACCGGGCTGAGATTGGCCCTGGCTCTCCTTTTGCCCACAGCACAGAAAGTCACGTAAGGTGAGTGGCAATACTCCATGGCAAAACTGGAAAGCAGAGAGGCAAGTTTGGGCTTTTCCAGCCTCAGGGTAGTTCTTATTTTTCATTTAAACACCTGTGAGTTCTCAGGCCAAGATCCATAGCCATGCTGGGTTGGGAGGGAGACACGGCACAGGAACTGGTAAGGGCAGTGAAGCACCCTGCTCTTGATAAAGATCCAGCCCTTGGCTCTGCAGGGGTACAAAAAAGGGTCCAGCATCAGATGGACAAGAAGAGGCATTCCTATGGAAGAATGGGACTATTCTAAATAGACTTTTTTTTTTTCTGCCTTCTTTATTTCTCTTTTAATCCCACATTTCTTTTCCTTCCATATCCGTCTCCATCTCCAGCCTCTCATCCATCTGTATGCCCTCTGGGCAGCCCACATTCTCTGCCCACACTCTTTGCTGCTTTCTTGAAGCAGCTTCCAGCACCAGTGGCTGTGCCCAAGCCATAGGCGGGTGTGCCTTGCACACCTGAGCTTGCACTTGGATTCCTGGTACACCTTTGGCATCAGCATATCCCACCCACTAAAGTTCCATGGGCTTTAGGCCTCCTCTGTGAGGAATGAGGATTTGGAAAAGGATCAATTTGCCCATTGACTATTCTTTTAAGAAAAGCAGATAACTGGTGGACGCAGAAGTAGGTTTTCAGGTCTTGAGGAATCTTCAAAACTAAGCAGGCGCTGGCAGTAATTTATGTCTTCTTCCATCCAGTTTAGCTTAATTAGAAGAAAGGATTTGAGAGAAAAAGTGTGTTTTCTAGCAAGTGAGGCAGAAAGTTCATAAACCCTTGAGATAGACAAGATCACCTATGAATTCAAGAAAATAATCTGGAGAAGGATTGTAGAGAAAAGTGAAGTAGATTAAAGAGTCTTAATCTCTGTGAAATCTGTGATTTTCAGCATCCAGTTGAGTAGTAAACATAGTTTACATAAATGAACTCTCATACTGATTACATTTGCTCATGGCAGTATCCCAACTCTACCTGTTTTCTAGGAAGGTGGTTTACTTACATATCTGTAAGTAAACCAATTTTCTCAGCATTTGGTTGAGCTCTGACTGAGGGAAGACTTCTTAAGAAAAGCAATAAGCCATTCTCCGTGTTTCTCTGGGAACAAGAAGAGGAAGGTTGACCCTGCAAGTAGAAAGATTCTGGATAGGTGTTAGAAGAAAGGCCAGTGGCTGAGTTTGGACAAGGCACACAGTGCCTATCACAGAAAACTTTCAAAATGAGATTAGAGAAATCTCTGTAAGAACTTGGCCAGGTTTAGCTGATCTTGCCTTGGGGCAGGGAAAGATGAAATCCTTCTGAAGCACTCTTCCAGCCTTGTTTTCTATTTGTCCACTTACAACATACTTCCAAACAGCTGTGATGTCTCTCTTACCTGTGCTCCCTCAAGAAGTTGGGAAGCTGACTGTCCACTCAGCAGAAAGTTGCCTTTCAAACTTTCCAACTTTCAAATGGCAGCCATCCATTTTGACTGAGACTCTCAAAGAGGAGATGGGTGACTTGCAGTCCGATGAGTTTACCAGCCAGCAGGGGTGCTCTTGGATGAGGGGAGTGTGCTACTCTCCTCCGGGAGTGGAAAATGTTTGTGCACTTCACAGATACCACCAAAAAAGCCCCCCAGGGGAACAATTACAATGCCTATGATGGCTGATGTTTATGATCAACAAAATTGATTGGGGTAGTTCTCAGAGAAGTGAATCCGAGATGAAAGATTCCATATCACATTACCAACCACCCAACCCAAGTGTGCCAACACTGGCAGACACCCTTTGGAAACACATAGAATTCAATTATTTTGGCAAAATTACCACATCCATGGCAAATTACAGGCTGTCTATTGGAAAATATCTCCTCTCGATCCTGCTGGTTTTGTTCTTCAGTTATGTTTATGTTCCCAGCATTTTTCCTTCCTGGCAAAGGCTCAGTTTTTTGGGGGAAGGACTAAAGATAGGCTTTATCTCCACAGAACACTAATTAGTGGTTGGACAAGGTTGCAATTAGACGGTGTGGTCTTCAATTCCACTGCAGACCTGTGATATCAAGCTTTCAGCATGACCCACAATATTGGATCCAGACCTGAGCCTTGCCAGACCAAAGCAGAGCAGAAAATCTGACTGCTGTTGGAGGCAAGTGATAAGAGATGTGTGGCTGCAGGCTATCAGAAGCTGCTCCTTGTCAGGAGTGTCTTCAAGGGGCTTGGGGAGAGATGGAGGAATTCACTGACTTTGAACTCTAAAGGACAGGAGACTCCATTTCTGCCTATAAATGCACCAGAAGAACAGGGCAAGAAGTCTGGAAGTGAAGTGAAGTGAAGTGAAGTGAAGTGAAGTGAAGTGAAGTGACGTGAAGATCATACTTTGCTGAAAAATGGAAGCTCTGCCCAGAGGCACCAGCTTGGCTGTCCAAAGCTGGGTATGTGTGTTAGCCCAGGACCCAGGAAGTCTCCTCAGGCAAAAAACAGGGGGGGTATAAAACTCTCCAACCTTTCCAAACAGTGTAGAGACACTAGAGATGCAGCCAAAAATTTTAAGCAGGGATGTAAGTACCAGCTCCTTTTCTCATAACTCTTGCACATTTGAGATTTGTTTTTTGTGTTTCATTCTGCGCAGGAGAGGTCACTTAAAACCCGTGCTCACCCTGATACACGTCCCACATCAAACATTTCACAGCCTGGAGAGGTGAGCTGAGAGCTCACATTCACTTTTAGAGATCACTGACCTTCTTGGAGCAGAACAGGAACATCTCAGAGTCAGTGCTGTCCCACTGACTCATGCCTCTGGTGCCTGTGCTGGGACCTGTCCTGTGCCTTGTGGGGAGGGGCAAACCCCCCTCTTCCAGTTCTGTACTGTCTAATCATTTCCCAGCTTTTGATGTGTTTGTCATCACATCACTCTGATACAGAGTTAGAGGTGAGAAACTGAGGCACAAAGTCTCAGGTCAGGTTTTGAAAAGATTATGAATGGATAGACATCTTGTCTCCATTTTAAAAATCCTGTCCTACAGAAATTACCCAAGAAGGTTACACTAGAACAGAGATTTTTGCTCCCAAATCCCTCTCTAAAGACACAACACTACTCCTGACTTTTACAGGCTTTTTCATCATTTTAATGCAGGGAAATTACCATCCTAGAGTTCAAAACATTTACAAAATCATATAAATACTTCTGAACCAAATGACAACCATAATAAAATTAAAGGGAGTTTTCTAATATTATAGCTAAGATTTCCTTAGCAGACATGTCACTATGATATGTGTCTCTCACTGCATATGAAAAGGTCTGGAGAGGGAAAAAGAGAATATAGTAAAAAACAGACAAATTAAACAAGAGCCACAGAATTCTTTTGGCAGTATCTAAACTATTTAAACTCAATTACATTACATAATGAGATACTGCTCAATTTATTTCTTTTTTCCCAGGTTTTCTAATTCCTAACTCGGATTCCCTCTAAATAATCACAGCTCTCTTTAACAGTTCTGTCACATGTAAAACAAGTAAGGTTAAAAAAAAAAAAAAAAGGATTGAACAAAGTTATTAAGAAAGGTAAACTTTTAAATCCATAATCTGTGCAGGTTGTATTATTTCTTGATGGCCACAGGCTTGTTTGAAAGCATACAGAAGGGATGAATGAACCCCATAGAGAAGTTTCGGTTCAATCAGTTCAGCTTTCAAAGCCAGATGAAACCTGAAAAAGTTTCATTTACTTCAGGGAATTTGTGAAGAGAGAGATTCTCACCAAAGACAGTGATTTTACATTAACCTTTAGGTCAGACCAATGTTGCACTATTAGCATTATTTAATTAACAAAACTCATGCTTTAAAACTTTAAATATTTGCAAATACATCCCCTATAATGACTTTCATTCATTATTATTTATCTAGGGCTAGAGTTGGCCTGTAGCAGCTCTTATTTCCCGCCACAGGAACAGCTGGGGGAGACAATCCAGTCACTTTCTTTAGGTGTTTAAAGGGGAGCAGAGCTCCTCCAGAAATCTGGCTCCAATTATGAGCACTGCATGCTTTGAAAATCTGACCCTCGCCTTCAGGGTCAGCAAGACGTTTCCCAAACAAGCCTGATGATAATGCAGAGTCATGCAGGCAAAGCTCTCCTGGCAGACACACAGGACCCTGGGGTGGGATCACACCTCTCCACACCACCAGCCAGCACAGGCACAGCAACCAGCCAAAGACCTCCAGCTGGCCATCAGATCCACACCAATTTGCCACCAAAATTATAATTTTATGTTATCATTTTGGAAAAAAAAACCACACTCAAACAGTGTCATTTAACTTAAAGGATTTTTGTTTCTCACATTTGCAAGTGACTCCATCTTTGTCCTCATTCCTCTGGATGGCCTGAAGGAGAACACTTTACTTCTTTCCAGCTTTCCAGCTCTGTTCTGTTGGTGGTTAAAAGGGAAAGTGATGCTGATCTGCTTTGCAAATGCCTGGAGATTAAAGAGCTCACACTCCTGGCAGATGGACAGAGTCTATGGTTTTGTACACAAGAACTAATAAAGCTTTCAGTACTGCACTCTGCCACCTTGTAACTGCAGCACTTGGGAAAATATCCACTGATTGTTTTTTGAAGCAGTGTTTCTCATATCGGTCCATCTCCCTGCCAAGTCTTCATGACCAAGGGGAAGTAATTGAAACGTGCATGACTGGTTCCTGTGAGCACAGCAGCAGCAGGAAACAGGTCTGGGTATTGACATCTCATAAAGACTGCTCTAAGCTCAAAAATCTCCAGTCTGCTGTCCCTTTCCTCTGCCTTTTCCTCCTTTATCAGAGTCACATGGCAAATCTAGAGATTAATTTCATTCCCCTTCCTGGTATGAGTGTGATCAGGTTTTAGGGAGAAGCAGAGAAGGGCAAGAGAAGGCTTGGCTCATCCTTGTGCCAAAACACAGGGGCAAAAGCAGTACCAGGAAGGGGGTGGAGAGTTTTGCATGGACTCAGTGTGAGAACTGACCATTACACAGGGTGACAAATGAATCAGATAGATGGGTAGATATACTTTCTCCAGAAAAGCCATGCTTCTCCTGTGGGTCTTAATAAAGGACTTGTAGAGTTGGCACCCCAGAGATGGGGCTGCACTTTCTCCTGCCACTGACAGAGCTTTCAGGGAGGCCTGCATGGATGTGCACCTACACACACCAGTCCTGCCTTGAGGTGCCAGTGGGGGCACAGACTGTGGTGTCCCTTTGCTGTGCAGGCTGTCTGTGCATCCATCCTTGCCATCCTGCCTCTGGAATCACCCCATCTGCTTCCCAGAGCCAGCAGTGCTGGCATTTCGGTGGGAAGTACAAGAAACCCTCTAGTGGACACTTAGAGGGAGCAGGTTTGGGCTCTAAGTGTGAATATTTTTGTTGCATTTTTGATTTTATGCCATTTTGGTCTTGTAAAGACTGTTCTCTAGGGAGACACCTAAATCCTTATCATCTGGGGGTTTTTTGGCTTTCAGCCACAACTCAAGACAATGCCCTGAGCTGGGCACAGATACTTGTCTCACCAGGGTTGGAAGGTGTGCCACAGGTAGTGAAGGCCAAGAATCATAGAAATGTAGAATCATTAAGGTTGGAAAATAATTCTGCCATCATCAAGTTCAAACATTAACTGAGCACCGGCCTGTTCTCCACTGTACCATGTCCCCCAGGTGCCCCATCCATACACATTTTTTTAACACTTTCACAGATGGCAATGCCACCACTTCCCTGGAGAGGCTCTTCCATGCTTTCAATGAATAAATTTTTTTTAATATCTGACCTAAACCTCTCCTGGTGCTATTTGGGGACATTTCCTCTTTTCTTCTTTCTTGTCACTTGGGGAAAAAGGTCAACCCTCACCTCACTAGAACCTCCCATCAGAGAGCAAGAAGGTCCCCATGAGCCTCCCTTTCTCCAGGCTGAACATCCCCAGATCCCTCAGCCATTCCTCATAAAACCTGTGCTCCAGACCCTTCCCCAGCTCCATTCCTTACTCAGGACATGCTCCAGCTCCTTCACGTCCTTCTTGTAGGGCAGGGCACAAAACTGGGCACAGAATTTGAGGTGCAGCCAGGGGCTAATATCCAGGTGGCAACGTGGAGACCTGGGCTGCTCTCTACTACTGCAGACTAAACAGGGAATTTTTAGAGCTACTCAGGCATGTAACTACATAAGTACCTAAGATTTCCCCTCTGCATCCCTTCAAATCCAAATACCTTGGAGACTTTCCCAAAAATCTTTTAGTAGTTTAAGAGCCTTTATAGCTTGTTCAGTGCTAGGTAAGAGCCTTGCCAGGGTCCCAAGCTGAAGCATTATCTCTCAGGCCAATGGTAAGAGCTGGATAGGATAAGGATTTCACGATATGAAGTTTCTAGTGTTGCAAAGCCCAGCTTTTCCTGGTCATTTGAATTCCTGCAGATTTTATTTTTGGCTGAGGGACACATCTGTCTGAGCTGCTGCTTCCTCAGCCTAAAGCCCTCCTAGAAAAGTCGTGACTATCAGGGTGCCTTCACACTGAGAGCAAATGCAAAATCTGCAAGGTTGTGTGACTCTCCTTTCCCCGGCAGGGAGCTGGTAAGTATCAACCCCACAGCTCAGCCCTCCTATCCTGCAGAGAGGATGCTGCAAAGGGCCACTGCTTTGGACACTGCAGGGGCTGAGGCCTGCACAAAGATGCCAGGTGAGTTTTAGCTTGGTCTCTCAGAGGGTTGCACACAGTCCCCATGTGCAAGTCACTACGCCTCCTCTATTCCAGCAGCAAATGAAGAGCTGGAAGTTTCTTTGGCTGTACTTGTCCAAGATACATCACACACAGTACTTGAAGCAAAAAACCAGCTGGAGGTATCCAGCTAGGAATGTCAGTGGCAGAGCCTTGGCAGGGCCCAG
Organism: Regulus satrapa; assembly: GCA_013396955.1. Classification (NCBI taxonomy): domain Eukaryota; kingdom Metazoa; phylum Chordata; class Aves; order Passeriformes; family Regulidae; genus Regulus; species Regulus satrapa. Next base: position 162,603 of record VWZN01017944.1, on the reverse strand, counting down.
GGGTGCTGGAACAGTGTGCTGGGGGTGCTGCTGGAGGAAGGAGAGGTTAAAGCAGGGTTTTAATGGATGTTCCAAATGCAGCTTTAAGATTTGCCACTTTTTGGTACCTCAATGCCCTCCTCTGTTCTGTGCCGATTCCAGAGCTGGCCCTGACTAGCTCAGCAAAGAGCTCTTGGCTTGAGGCTCCCCAGGGAGATGGAGCTGTGCTTCCTGTGTGCAGAGCCTCATCCTCCTTGTGCCCATTCAAACCAGACTCCCAAAGCACACTGGGAGCACATCCTTCGCAGGGTCACCCTTCCCTCTTGCTGCCCATCCCTTGTCCATCACCTGGATTCTTTTTCAGGAGTTGAGATACCCATGGTCTTTTGGCTTACAGCATGTAAATGTTCCTTTTTCCATCTCTGGGGGCACTCCTGCCTCCCCCAGGCCATGTGGGGGGACAAGGGCCTATTTCAACTCTTTTGAATACAACTGCTCCAGTGTGGGCAAAGCACTTAAACTGCATTGCAGTAGTGAGTCACACCCAGCAGCACCACACCTCTGTGCTCTATGGCTGGGGCTCCTCTAGAGGAAGCAAAAGGTGTTTTTTCCTCTTTGAGTTTGTTCCTGAATTTTAGCCTATTCCTATTTTAAGCAAATACATGCGCTAGTCCAAATGGGTACAGAAGTCTGCTGCACCAGAGCAGACTTAACAGGGGTCTCTTAGTTTTGCAAAGGCATTAAGGTGGCGAGTGAGCTGCCACGGCTCAGTGAGAACCTTAGAAAGGATACTTGTCAAGCATAAAATAATGTTAACAAATTAGAGCAATTAAATTTAGGATGTGGCGTGTCAGAAACCAAAGAAAAATGCAGCTGCTGGCATTGCACTGGGGTGCATTTGTCACATAATGTCAAGGGGAATCCCGATAGATAGAGGGATCTTTCACTGCGCACAGAAAATGAAACTTTCATGGTCCTCACAGGTTATAAATGGGACTGTTGTTGACTTTCTTCATGCAAAGCTTGCCTGCTCCCCAACAAAATCTCAACAGCCCCAGAAAAAAAATCACTCAAGTAGATATTTTCCCCATTGAGACCCACTTTTCAGGCATAGCCATGTTCTCTCCCAGCCAGTGCTGCAGTCAAAGTGCCTTTTGTACGTCCCTCCAAAATAGTTTATTCTTCTCTAGCAAACAACATCATTTAGCACTAGCTGGAGGAGCTGAGCGGTCTCAAGTTAGGCAAACCAGATGTATTTGAATCATCTGTCAAAATCAGAGGCCAACACTTGATCTATGGCAAGGTAATGAAAAGAGTCACTCATTCATTAATAGTGTGGAGCCGTAGGAGCGCTGCAAATCACGGAGTGGGATATTGTATGAATGTGTCAATGTTAGTGATATCCAGGGGCCCGTTACTGAAACATGCACTGGTGAAAGGCTTCATGTGTGCACCCAGAAACAAGCCAATAAAGTCATGCTCCTTGCAGGAAAACAAAAACAAGATCTGAAAAGGCTGCACGGAGTTAGAACAACAGTCTCCTGTTACCCTTTTTGCTATCACTGGAGCAAGACACTGGACTTGAGAGACCTCTTTTTTCATTATTTTTCTAAACATTTTTTACAGACTTAACAGCCTACCTCCAAGGTCATGCCATCAAGAGGCCGAAGTGATGACTCAGATGCCATCAGTGAGTTTAACACCCTGTCTTGTGCTGTTATTTATAGCTGGTTTTATAGCTGTGTTTTTGAGGCCCCAGCTGAGGCAGAGCCTCTGCACATGAAGTCTTATACAAACACAGGGAGGACAGCCCTGGCCAAGGGCTCACAGTCTGTAAAAGGGCAAAGTGCCTCTGGGGCATGGCCAGTGGCACACAGAACATTTCTAGAAGACACACAGGGTCACCTCTGCAGCCTGGAGAAGACAGTTCCTGTGCAGCCACGAAATCACCACCACAAAGACTAATGGGGGTGCCGCTGAGAGGGAATGTACAGGGGAAACACTTGGAGGCATTGGCCAGAAATCTGCACTCAGAGGCAGATTAGACAGTCTTGTGTTTGTGCAATGGATCATCTTGACTGAGGGCATTCTCTGCTCCATCTGGTGACCTGAAGTTTGATTTCTCTGGTCTGAATGCTGATGGTGAGAAAGGTGGTGAAGGACATGCTCAAGGCTCCAGTGAATTAGAGGTTCAGACAGGAATAAACCCAGACCTCCTCAGCCCCACCTAGATGACAGGGCAAATAGTGCTGGAGGATGCAGATGGCCAATAATAAACACCCTCATGATATTCTTACAGGATTATTCGAATGGTCTCCTGATGAAAAGATTATAAAATGTACAGAATCAGATCTATAGCTAGCACCCAACAGAAAAGGTTGGATTTAGCTGTCAAAATTCCACACCAGCCTACACCAACTATTCTTGGGAAGCTATTTACAGTGGAAGAATGTGCATACACTTAGGCAGCTTGCTCTTTTTTTTTTTTTTTTTTTTTTTTTTAAGACCAAGATTTGTTCCAGATTGGTAATTAAGTTTAGCTCTTTCAGTGACAGGAACTGCTCTGACAGCTGCAAATCATAATAATATGCATTTGTGTACATTTGTGCCTACATGCTTGCGCATTTTTGCTGTTGTAGCTAAGAATACAGTCAGTGACTTATGTACATTATGCTGCATCTTGAAATTCTTTTTGCAAACAGACAGAGATTGCATGGTGAAGAGGGCTGTGTTCTGCTAACAACAACTTCAACTTCCTCACAAGAAACCACTGTCCAGGTACGAACCTCTCCACCGAGGATGTTGGTCAGATCAGGCCTAACATTATCCTAGGACTATAAACCCAAAATTAAGTGCTTGTTTCTCTTGACATGCTGCCTTCATGCTTTAGTTCATGCCGACTGCTCTGGGGGAGTTAGTTCCAGCAAACTGGGACTATTCTCCTGGGTGTAAGCATGGAGGCTGGGGAAGGCATGTAAGAGTTATTAGGAGCTGAGAAGTGCAGTCCAAATCTTGCCGGGAGTGGTGGCAGATTGTTAAGTGAAAGCAAAAGAAATGCTCTAGGCAATGCATCCTACTGGGGCAGCTTGTCCCAGCTGGCAGCACCAGCTAACCAGGACTGTGTTCTCAGTGGGGACAATGAAAAGGTTGGGAGCAACTCCTGAGCTGGGGCTTGTGCTAGCCTTGATGTGAGGACATGCCCGAAAGAGCCCACCCACCTTCTCAAACATGTGCTTCAAGGCTTACACTCGTGTTTGGATGCTGATCACAAGTAGAAATGCCATCAAAATGTTGCTTTAGTTCTGGAAATTCAGCATAATTCAAAGACGGTTTTATGATGCTGCCAGCCCCAATTCTGTTGATGGAAATCAAAGCTTCCCCAAAACCAAGCTACAAGTGCCAGGTTTATTCCTCCTAGGTGGTGGCACTGCTTGCTGAGTCTGATATGTGGGCATGCAGCAGAGATTCTCCACAGCTTCCCATTTGGATCTAGAGACTGATGGCCACATCCTTGAACCCCACACAACCCAGTCTGCTTGTCTCTGATAGAGCCACATGATAAAATCCAGCTTTGGTGGGATTTATTTTCATCCCTCTAATGAAAGTGTTTTGATTCAGTTTGCAGCATGGTTTAGAGAGGAGGAAATTTAAAACCAGCTCAATGTGCTGTCAGCTTGAACGCAGTGATTTGCTGTCAGCCCACCCAACTGGGGTGCAAGCTGGTGAGCGATGGAAAAGGCAATCTGGGGGCTTCAGAAACATTTTCCTCACTACAGCAGTGATTCGTTCTCAAAGAGCAGTCATCTAAAGTACCTCTCCCTAGCTGTGGCTGAAAGCCTGTCAAGCAATTCAGTATTCCCAAAAACGTGACTGATATACTCCTGCAGGCTCAAAAAGTGCAAGTAAAATGCAGCATGACTGCTCAAATAGGAAAATGGCAGCATTTACAGTATGTATGAAATGTAATGGTATTTTTAAAATCTTTTGTCACTTAATGTGTTGATCAGGCCTCTATTCAGGCTCTAAATGTTGCTCTTAAGGGGTTGGTCTCAGCAAGTCGCAGAGTTGGGGGCACAGAGTTGAGTCACAGAGTTGAGTTGGGGTAGGTGAAGGAAGATGTATAGGAGCTGAGTCTCCAAAAACACTTCTAGAATGCATGTGACATGACCATGGCTGCTGGCGCTGGACTGTTGGAGAGCTAAGCCCAGGCTGCTTGAGGAACAACGGCTTCTAACCTGGGAATTATTTTCTGAATGTGTCTTGCTAGACCTGATGGAGCACAGCTAGAGAAGAGAGACGAGAATGCCCCAAACTTGCTTGGTCACAGACAAGAAGGAAAGCACATCACAGATCCTGCTCTGCATCTGCCAGAAGAAAGATTTGAATCTGAACCCAAAACTGTGGGAAGCACCAGGCTGTTGTATGTAAAGTGAGGGGTGAGGTCACCTGGTGGGGAACACATCCTCCTGCTTCTGCTGCAGTGAAAAGGATATAGTCAGGCTTCCCCTCAAAGCACCTGCTGTGGATTTCAGCCCCTACCAGGTGTCTCACTCCAGCCCAGAACAAAGCACTTTTTCTCCCTGTCTAGTACAGAGGTGGCATCACACCATGACCACCAGCACAGCTTTTGGCTGGCCCAGGCAGATCCCTGCCCAGCAGAATTTCACCATGGCCCTTGTCTCAAGGTGCCTGTGGCTACCTTACAGTTTTTCTGTGTCAAACACATCCCTTGGTTCATCAGGGGCAGGGGGAAAGGTGGTATGAGTGTATCTTACCTTCCTATGCCATTGCCCACATCTCCCAGCCAGTTGTTTCCACTCTTAAATGTGAAATAAATTATGAAATCCTGTTTTTTCCCTGTCAGAGCATCAGCTAAATTTGTATGGAGTTTAAGACGCTAACAGGAGCACTGGTTTTAATTTTAGGGGAGAAAAAAACAAGCCTCCTAAGCTAGAATATGTTTTCTAACTTCCACGACAGCAACCACATCCTCCTTGTTTTACTGTTTCTCCTTATCTGAGAGACGGGGTCATGCCACAGGGATAAAACAATATATATTCAACACAGAGGCCTCACATGTTTATGGGGAACAGCTCCATCCCTGGCCTCCTCAATGCGATTTTGAAAATAACTTTTTACTTTGGTGTTTCTTTGATGGCTGGTATTGGGGTTGGGTCTCTCACTTCTTCAGAGAAAAGTGACCTTTAAGGCTCCAATTTTGAAAGCTGTTCCAAACCATGGAGCCTGGAGTGCCAAAACCTTTTCACATTCAAATCTCTTTCAAGCAGAACAGGAGAGGAAGACCAGAGTTAGTGCACTCAAATGACCTCATTTGCCACATCAGAGCATAGAGCATTTATTCTATAAAGACCATCAGTATGTGTGCAGTATCCAGGATATCTTGTTAGCCAGTTATATTTTTTTTATATTGCTAGTAATAAGCCAGCTTTTATATGGTATGGTTTGGCTGGGGACAAATGTATAAATTCTGCAACATGCAAAGTTTTGAGGTTCTGCTCAGCAAAGCCACATTAGCAAAAATGTAATTTGAAGTACACAAATATGGAGAGCATCAAAACTTTCCACAAAAGATGTTTTCCAGTAAAAAATTAGCTGTCAGGAATTTTGGGGTGAGAGGTCATTTTTTTTTTTCTTTTTCAGAATTAATTTATTTGTGAAAGTTCTGCTTTTGGAGGAAAATACCAAATATTCCTTCATAATTCAAATACTTACTTTGAAAATAAAATGCTTAAATTCAGTTTGCTTTCCACAACAAATGGTGGAAGTTTCAGATGCCTTTATATTCCCATTTTCTTTTATGGGCTTGGCCAAGTATTATCTCCCAGAACACAACTGGTTTTTCACATCATGAGAGAAGGCTGTGGTGTATCACAGGAAAGAGGATCTGAGCGAGTGTGGTCAATTGAGGCAAATGTAAGTATAAGGCACTTAAATGGCAATTCCTGCAGGGCAGCACATTAGCATTTTTAACTTAAAAAGAAAAGAAAAGGAAAAAAGATTTAAACCCCCCCCAGCTTTCAACAGCAAAAAACTTGGCCTTTATTGAGAAAAGCCTAAACTTTTCTCTGGAAAATACTAATGAAAGCAGCAGTGCTTTCATTTTTGTTAAAATACCCAAGGGAAAATAAAGAAAGCATTTCCAAAAAATTTCTGAAGAAAAAAGGAAAGAAATTTTCTGAGGAAAGTCAAATTGGGTCAGAGAAAAGGGGTTCTTTCTGGGTAAGTCAAAATAATGAATTTTTAAATTATGTGTCAAGCAGCAGCTTTGTCTCACAAAAGTCCTGTCAGCAGAAGTACCTCACAACAAATCAGCATTTTTCTAATCTTTGAACTGTGCAAGTTCTTTGCCAAGAGTGTCAGTCTAATGGACAAAGGTTTGTCTGTAGGGGAGAGAAGCAATTTCTAATCAAAAAGTGCATCATATGCTTTGGGACCATCCACACTCACGGCTCTGAGTCTTCAGAAACAAATATGGATGGAGATGCTTTTCCTGTAGAAATGTATTTATGGTTCTGCACTGAACCAAGCATGGGCAGCATCCCACATTTCCCTGTGGGCTCCAAGGAAGGGATAGGGCAGATGGCAAACATTTCCCTGCAGGGACAGATGAAAGTCTGGCCATTCCTCACTCTTAATGCAGTGTTTACTGTGCATTTGAGAATTTATGATGGTTTGTCTGTGTTTCTACCAACCCTGTGACTCAGGATGTAGCAAATGGGTACAATATAAAATGATGGCATCAAAGTTTGGGCTTGCACAGTCAGCAAGCTGGGTGCAGATTGTTCTAGGGAAAGTAAAATTGTCTGCTGGAAAAACTGTCCTTTAATGTAGGAACATCTTACTTCCAGGACACTCCTTAAAGTGCTCAACATTGTCCAGGTTACCTGGGCAGGTGGGCTGCCAGTGTATCTGATATGAAGTCAGAAGGACATAATTCAGCACTACCCATGTGGATAATGCAGAATTTTGCTTTTTTTGTTTTCATGTTTCAGGTTGGGGGAAAAAAAAAACCAAACCCAAACTATCAAAATTTTAAGCCTGCAGCCCTGCAACCAGATGCACTGTACAGCTTCCAGCTCTTCTGCAGTTTACAGCAGGAGACTGAATTTTCTAGAATAGCTATTCATTCCAAGCAATGCTCCAGTCTCCTCTAAAAGTCTAGGACACTTTACCCAACCCAAACTCCCACTCTGTGGGGGCACAGGACACAACGCTGCCCTTTACAGGTTGTGCCTTACTTTGCTGTGAGCTCTCTCTGGGTACATGGTGCATTAATCTCTGCACCTTTTTCTGCTGCAACTATTGCGCTGGCACAAACCCCTTGATTTAATCACACGGTGAAACACAGATGTGCATAAAAGGGGTGTGATGGGAACAGCAGACATAACCCTTCAGAGCTTGGACTGCCTCGTTCCCCCCCCGGAGATATGTGAAAAAAACAACCTCAAAAAACTAAAACCAGAGTGTCAGGGCCAAAAGTGTCCCACACCTCATTCCCATGGTGTACAATGTACCTAACAAGCAGATCTTTCAGAGCACAACCATTAAAATAAAAAACCTTCATCAGCTTTGCTGGCAGAGAACACAATGTTTTCCAGGTATTGCTGATAGCTGGCTGACATTCTAGCTCTCTGTGCTTCTGAGAAACACTGGACTCTTTTTTTCTTTTAATTGGAACTGCTGAAAGTTTATTTTGTTGTCGTTATCATTTTCTGCTAGGTGTTGAGCAAAATGACACAGAGCCAAGCAGGGGGGGCTCCTGGAGAGAAGTGAGGATGCCAAATGCCTTCCTCCCCTTCTGCTTTGGCTCAAACTGAGCTGCTGGGGGTACAGGGTGGGGAGATCACTAAACTGGATCATCCCCTAAAGCTTTTGGAGAAGCATTTTCTTTCCTTCTTTAACTATCTAGGGAGAACTATACAGGGGACAGCTACAAACCTGAGATGCTCCCAGGAAAAAGCACTCTCACTCTCTCTCAAGGAATGCAATTTCAGAAGAAAAAGTGGTATTTTACTCAAATCCTTGATCAATCTTCTGTCTCAGCCTCATATGGGACCATCCTCAAGAGTGTGTGACCATCCCTGAAAGGCACTGGGGCATTATCACTGATAAGGAAACCTGACACATTAACGGGCAGGGGGAGGAGTGGGATAAAAACAGAGAACAAATTATTAGCGTTTGGGCACATAAACAAAACATCTAAGAAAAATGTTTTCTTTCCACATAGAGAAGATTTGCTTCTGAAATTGATTTTAATGTAACCTGTGCTCACTTCTTTATTTTACTACAACAGTTAGCAGTTTTGTGTTAAGTATCTCCAGTGTTATCCAGGGTTTGGATTTGCACAAATTTCTTAATGATACTTTTCTCAGAATCAGCATTATGTAGTAAACAGTACTAAATGTAATCTGTTTTTTAAAAGTTATTTAGAAAGGAGGCATATCTCAGGACAAAAATTATTTACAAAGCATGGAGATGAAAGGGAGCTTTAGGGATTGCATTTTTCTGTCAAGGACAAAACCAGGAGAGAGTCTGAATAGGATTGAAACAAACAATTAAGACTGCAAAGAAATCCTTCATCTCTGCACTCTGGAAGGTCCTAACTGAGCAAAGTACTGCAGTGTGTGCTGGATTTTTAGGAACAATTTCAGTGTTTCAAGTCTGGCATAAACCTCAGTGTCCTGACGAATGGATTTTCCATGGAGGTTGAATGGTCTTTGCAAAGATCCTTTAGTTCAGATTTTCATAGTGCTCGTTTCTGTGGTCCAAAAGAACAGCACACAAACATGCACACACAAAAACACAGGGAGTCACCAGGTTAAATTCTTAGACCTGTTTTAAATGGGAGATCAGTTCACCACCTTCTGGAGATGCCTGCCTCTCTCCATCCGCTCCGGGGGGAGCTCAGGTTGGGTTTCTTTCTCTTTTTTAAGTAGCAAACAATGAAAACAAAAAAGACCACCATGACCTGTTGGAAATCTTGCAATATCTCCTGTTCCCCCAGCTCCTAGGTGGGAGTTCCCATTAGGGCTGGATTAAGCTAAATCAGATTATGCACCACAGACAATGGTGTCTGCAAGCTATGGACAAAAGGTGTCAGGGCAAATCTCTCCTCAAACCCACTAATATTGTCCTGCAACAGGACTGTGAAACGAGCCCCCTAAATCAATGCTCCTTTTGTGGGCAGGCTGCGGTGTAACAGATCAGATGCAGGCTGGGAGTATTTTGTGTTAATTGAAATAACATTTGCAAATACACCTACATCTGTCCCAGGGGGGAAACAGGGCGAATGCCAGCTCTACCAACCAGCATCTTTCCCTAGATTCTTTTCCTGTTCTCCTTTATTTCATTTATTCTACCTTCTTTTGGCAGCCACAGAGCAAAGCTGCAGTGCAAATGCACATTTTTTGTAGAAGTACTAAATTGGGTCAATCCTAAATAAGACAAAGCCCAGCCTTACCAGTCTCACCAAACTGGCACTTCCAGTGCCAGGTTTAGATTGGATATTAGGAAAAATTTATTCACTGAAATAGGAATAGGCATTGGAGCAGACTTCCCAGGAAAATGATGGAAACACCATTCCTGGAAGTGTTCAAAAAATGTGGAGATGTGGCACTGGGGACATGATTTAGGAGTGGACTTGACAACACTGGAATCATAGTTGGACTCAATGATCTTAAAAGTATTTTCCAACCTTGATAATTCTATGAATTATTATAATGCCTGGATGTGCCAGAGCAATGCAGGAGAAGCATTTCAAGCTTCTCTTCTGTGAAGAGCTCTGTGGTGTTTGGTGGCATGGCACCAATTTGAAACACCTGCAGCTGGAGATAAAATCCCTGTGCCTGTGTGTATGTGTGTGTGCACTGCATGCATGAAGCCTTCTTTCTGAAGTTCCCCAGATAATTGCAGAAAATATGAAACTTTGCAGGCCTTGATGAACCAAAACTTCTATATTGTTTTTCTTTTCCTTTTTAAAACACACTTTTTGGTTTTGCAATTTATAGTTTCACATTAAGATAGCCATGAACTATTTGGGCTAGTTTTTCAGACTAGAGCCATTTATATGCAGTTTTCCAGACAGATCTTCCTCCCCTAACAAATGATGCTCCGAGCAGGCATGGGCTACTAGATTAGGCAGCTGAAAACTGTGGACTTTAGCAGTGCCTAGGATAGAAAATCCCACTTGATTTAAGTGCTTACAATTGCCTAGTCATAACTGTTAGCATAAGAGAAGTTACTTCAGACTAACCCTCTCTTTAAAAGAAGATGCCCTTATTAAGGCATTTGGAAGCCAGCACAGTTTTTTCTGTCCTCTCTCAGATTTTACACTGCTGAATCCTGACCTACATTACATCACCCAACCTTGAATTTGATGCAGAGCAGGGTGAAAGCTGGCTTATCGCCTGTCTTATAAACAAGGAAGGCCTGGGAGCATTTCTCCCTCAGACCTGGGCTGATGTCACTGTGTTGTGTGTATTGTCTGTATTACTCATGTCAGAGACTTCTGTGAAGAAACTTGATGCCCAAGAAGACTGGAAGGCAAAATGTACCAGTCACTAAACCTGTCCTTTTGCTGGAGAGTGCTAAAAAATAGAGTCTATTATCACTATCAATACCACAAGGAAATCAATACTCAGTGCAGAATTTCTTCTCCCTCTTATTTATTTAAATAAGATAATTTATTATCTTATCTCCTACATTATTTAAAATAAAAAAAACCAAACCCAAAACAATCAAAAGAACCTTTAGCAGTAAAGCAACTTTGTATATTCCAGACCAAATGCAGCCCACATAAAATGTACTTCTATTAACAGATGCCAGAATGTAGCTGCATCTGGAATAATTATGAGATAATACCGACCCTTCAGTGGCAAAACAACTGTGGAAAAAGAATTCTGAAGTAACTTTGTGAAGTTTTCTTCACTCTTTCTGAGAAGGTAAATACACCACAGAGTAGGCCAGGGTGTGGTCCTGCAAAGCTCCTATTTTCCTGGAAATGCCCACACACAAACGGCCAATGGGTGACGTGTCACCAGAAGTGGCTGAGAAAGCATTTTTCACAAATTTCACTAGAAATTCATGGCAAATGTTTTAGGCATCAGCAAGATTGACACTGTGGCATGTCCATGCTGAGGCATTGTTGACTTCTCCCTCTGGAAATAGGTGGGAGGTTTGCAGGAGCAGAATGGAAAACTCAATGTGGAGAAATTTCCGATCTCTCCCAGGTAGTCAGAATAGCCCTGTTGAAGAACTAGATCAATATTAGAGGTTAGGAAGAAATTGTTTATTCAGAGTGTGGTGAAGCACTAGAACAAATTGCCCAGAGAAGTTGGGGCTGCCCCATCTCTGGAAGTGTTCAAGGCCAGGTTGGACAGGGCCCTGAGCACCCTGGTCTGATGAAAGGTGCCCATAGCAGAGGGACTTTTAAGGCCCCTTCACACCCAGATCATTCTGTGATTCTGTGATTCTAAGAAGGATATGGACTAAACCCAAAATATAACCAAATAAATCCGTTTATATCCCAATCCAGTAAACTCACATTTTTAATTTCATTTCTGAAGAAGGCTTTCCCAGTGATCACAGCTGTACCTCTATCCTCACAGCCTGTGACACTGAGGACTATGCCCTACCACCCTAGCGTGGAGCAGAAGGCCTCTGTGCATTAGTGCAAAATACTGCACTTTGCCAAACAGAACACATCTTTTTCATCATTTTTCACTCTGAAAAATGTGCTTTGGCAAAGACATCCCCTTTATTTGTGTGAAACCCAACTGAAGAAACAAAAGATTAATGAGTATGTATAATACTGCAGCACAGTTTAGAAATAAGGTCCAGTCTAGCCCCTGATGCAAGAGTGCACCATTTTTAAACCTTGGCTAGAGATGCTAGATTGTCAAATATACACACAGAGAGGTCAGTAGAGTTCAGTCTGATTTTTTTTTTCCCCTCTCTAGCCACTATTTAGATTGCTGCTCAAAAGATTTACTGCTTTATGCTCAAATTATATTTACATTTGAGCATAGAATTTCAGCATGGGCAGGGGAGGAGAGTGTATTTTCTTTATTGCCAGCTGTCGATGGTTTTTCAAAATGCTTATTTCTCAGAAAATTTCCACAAACTTTCCATTGTGATCAAGAGACACTTATATCAAACCACTTAAAAATTGACAGGACTGCACAGTAGGTTGCTCTGACCACATAAGACTATTTAGCCAGGAAGTATGAGGGGGAGAATTATGACTCTGTCTTTGATACTACTGACATGCCAGCCTTTGTACAATGTGTCCTTCAGAGTATTTACATTCCTGAAAATAAAGGCTGTTTAAGATGTGTTTTAAGCAATTTGTTGGAATTTGGTAAAAGAAAAATAATTTAACAGATTGACTGCAGTAATTCTTATTTCTTTTATCTTCCATTTTATTATTTTGCAGAATTGTGAATGTTGATGCTGAGATAGAAACAGGACTTTATTGGCATTGCCAGTGCTTCAAAGACAAAAAGGCCTCCAGAGGCCTTTTGTTATCAAATTCCACTTGCTCTCCCTGTTGTAATTTTCATCACAGCTGAAGGGATGGTGCCAAAATATGACTTCACTTCAGAAAGTGCCAGGAGACACCACTGGCGTTGCAACAGAAGAAAGAGAGGGGGAAGGAGACAAACTTCAATGCTGACAGTGGTCTGGGAGAAGGGGAAATGGCTGAGGGAGAAAGAAAATGGCTTAGTGAAAAAACTTCCCAAACTTTCCCTGAAGTTGCTAAGCAGGTGGGGGAGAAGAGGCCAGATCCATGCTGTCCAAGAAGTGCTATACAGACAGTTTCCCTGCCAAATGGGGAAAATGAAGAGTTCCCACCAAATGACTGCAAAGTCTGCCCTCATTTTTCCACCAGCTCCTTCCTCTTGTCTAAAGCAGATGAGAAAATAAAGCCCAAGAGCAGCTGAGCAGGCAGCACACTGCCACTTCCCTGAGCATCTCAGAAATAGACAAATCTGATTTTCCTTTGCCTCGATTTCTGCCCAGTGTCTCTCCAGGAATTGTTTGTTCCTGCCTGAAGAACAAGCTTTTGGGGCCAGGCACCACTGTGCCATATGTTTGAAAAATGTGTAAGGAATGAGAACCCCAAAATCCACATTTGCATGTATCAACAAGGATATTAATATCTTCATGCCCAGAGCCAACATCTTCAGGACTGCCCAGAAAGTTTTGTTGCTTCCAGTCTTGGGTACAAACAGGGGACCTTTCAGAGGGTCTATTTTCCAAGTTTAGATGCTCACCATTATCTTAAGTTCAGTCTCTTCTTGCTCTTCATTTAGTTTTTGTTCAAAATGGAATTTCTCAGATTACTAATCATCTTGGAATATCATGCCTTATTGTGTTTGTTCCTCAGTTTTTCCTAATTGTGCAATGGAAATAGAGCTGCTTACTCCACTGTGATTTCACAAAGCACTTCTAGTGACTCCAGAAAAAGCCATTTGTGTTTATTAATATTGTGAAATGATGGATAATCAGTATATGCCAGCAGTTACCACATAAACTTGTGTCCTTGGGCCCCTTTTTACTTGACGGGTCTGTCATGTTATAGGTGAGGTAACTTCAAGAGAGCAATAGTTATTGAACAACTTCATCTTATTGACGAAGACTTTTATTTGATAAAAAGAAAGACATTTTAGACTAATCCGTCAACAGAAGATCCTGGTAATTGGGAATAAAAATGTCCATGCATGGAGTTACTCGGGGACAGTTATTTCAGTAACAGCTACTGCTTCAGGGTTATTCTGGAACAGCTTCTTGTCTACAGCAGGAGAAAACCCCTGAGTAATATCAGACACCACAGCACAAAGCATCCAGAAAACACAAAGCATCCAGAAAACACAAAGCATCCAGAAAACAGCTCTTTCAGACAGACAACCAGGACTAAGCATCCCGCTCCATTTCAGTAAAAGTAAGCTATTCTTCTTTTCTGTTGAAAAATTATGGGCAATTTTACAAGGAGCTTTCTGCCTCTATTTTGGATTCTGTAAGAATGGAGATAGAAGGAGTGGGCAGCTCACCTGGTGCCCTTCAGAGGTGGTCAGGACCAGATACTGAGAGACAAAGCCTGAGGCAGATGAGTGTGACACCTCCTGTGGCACTTCCCTGAAGCCCAGGATCTCCTGCTCTCCTGAAGACTTTTTTGCATCTGTATGTTTACTAGCTCTTGAAGAAATTGTGCTTTGTACCTCTGTCCCAACACTTTTGAATAAGTTTATACTTCCAGCATAACACTTCATGGTGGTGAGAACCACGTTTGTGGCATCACTTCAGTTGATGTCCACTGCTTCATAGGTGGTGGAGAATGGGCAAAAATGCCCAGTTCTCTCCTCAAACCACTCAGGTAGACAAGATCTTTCTCCTTACATTTACTGGGAATTGGATTGTGGTCTAAAGCTGATCATAGATTCCCTCAGGCCCAACAGGAAAAACTTGCATCTCAAGTCTTCAAGCTTCAGGACTTAGCTGGAAATTTGATCATTTTTTCCTCTGGCCCACACTTACCTGTAATCACTGGGAATCTTTTACTGCACTTTAAATCAAGCTCTTACCTGCTAACAGCACTTTCCCCACTGAGTGCATGGAATGAGCCATACAATTTGTCAGGGAACAAAAATAACAGTAAGACATATTTGGTGTCTAAAATGAGTTTATGTTCCATGTTCTCCTCCTGCTCCCTGCTGCAAAATTTACATGCTACTTCGTATTTCAGTACTTGACAGACTGGGCTGGTTTAAGGCAGCACCCAAAGAGAGAGACAAACATCTTTTGTTTGGTGCTTATCTGCTTCGCTCCTGCCCTCTCTCCACCCCTCTCTCTTGCTTGAGATAAGTTCACAGCTAATCATGAGAGATGTCAGATAAACTTACTGTGAATTGAAATCCTACAAGGCTGAAAGGGGCACTGTTGTTCCTTTCTCAAGCAGGTATTGTATTTATACAGTCAAGCGAACAGGAGATGCAAAAAAGATAATTCCCTCAAAACTTGGCTGGTAAACTCTCCAGAGAAAGATAAATTATATTTAATATTTTTTTTTCTCTCTTGATGTAGAGCCAGCGAGATGCCACTGGTGCAAAGTAGTTATTATAATCTTCTTCCCTGCCCTTGCAAATGTTTCGCGTTTTGGTCTGAAGCATCCAGGCATCCCCAGTGCCCCAGCTGGCTGCCACAGAGCCTGGGAGAGTGACCTGTGGGATGGGGATGGCCATCCTGGCAGACCAGCTGCTCCTGCATGACTTCTCTTAAACAAACTGGTGCCCAACTTTAACCATGATGCACTAACACCATTCTGTGATTGAAATCTATCACAGTGTTTTCTTTAACTTCTCCTAGGGATGCAAAACAGTTAAAGGTATGTTGCTAATATTTTACTCATGAATGTCTCTATAAACAGTCCCCCTCCACTGTAACAGATGAGTTTTGATATTATTGTTCAGTGTACAACAATGATCTCTAGTTAATTAGTAATACATGGGGTTTTTTTTCCCCCACCTGTTTGTTCAGTTTGCCTGAGCAGTGAGGAATTACTTAAAGCAGAGACAAGAAGATGAAAGACAGCCTTGCTTTCGTGGGAACCCGTGGGTCTTCCAGCTGCAATTTTGTGTTTGTAATGAATAGTGACAGGGTGTTATTACACCTAAGTCCTCCCTGTGCCAGCCAGTGCACACAGGAACACAGTCAAGGGCCGTGACTCAGACCCACACGGTCAATGAGCAGAACTGTGTGGGAACAGCAGAAACACCAGCAGAAAGGTAACACTCAACTCACATTTGCTGGCATTTGCTCCAGCTTTGCTGCACTCCCAGTGCAGTGCCGGGCTCCATGGCTTTGCATGTTGCCTGGCCTTTTCTCCATGGCCTTGTCTGCCTTTCAGCAGCCACTTTGCAATGCCCAAGCCCTGTAAGCCTTACTGAAGGAGAGTAGCTTCTTCCAGCCACAAAATTAGGCCAAGTTTCTACTCAGCTGCAGACAAAGATTCAGACCCTTGCTGATTTTTAACTGTCCTTATCTCAGTACTTTTCCAAGTGTTAGAAAAAACTCCAGGCTGTTCTTCTTAAAGAGTAGATGAAGCTACTGCCTGGCCAAATACCATCCCCAGCCTGCATTGCAAGGCTTCCCTGAGATCAAAGTGAACAGCAGGACTGAAAATATAAACATGGTCATATTAAGCAATGCGAGGAAAGACTGCTGAGATCAAATCTAGTCCTGTAGTGAGCACAAAGCCTGCGCCATTCAGGGACTGTGGGATTTCACACAGGTACTCCACTTTCTGCTGGCTGCTGCTCCGTGTCTCCAACACAGCTGGAGCTGAAGCCACTCTGTGAGCAGAGGCTGCATGGGCTGGGCACAGAATCCTCTGTAGAAGCTGCTCCCTGATCCTCTGAAAGCAACAATTTCAACTTGGACCAGCCATCCTTAATAACCACTGTATACCTGGGTCCTGGAGCTACCCTGCTATGTAATTTTATTTATGATGCAGTTTCACAGCCAAGTGAGAGAGGAGGGTGGAAAAGTGATGCCTAATTTCGATTCTTCTGGAAAATACCCTCTCAGTACACAGACTTTCTATTCCCAGCTGATATAGGGTGATGAGGTAAGGCTCTTGAGATAAAATACTTGGATAGTGTTGGAATATGGAATATGTTCAGGTAATTACTTGAAAATTACAGTCATTTCCTGTTAGATGCTCTGAATGGAGGCTCTCAGCACCCCAAAGGGAGCAGATCCCCTCTTGTCCCTGTCCCTTGTCCCATCCACCAACGGATGCTAGCCTAAATCTGCCCCTAGATTTCAATGCCAACATGTTCCCCGTCGAGCATTACTCATTAAAAGCTCATCCCTTCTCTTTTTGACCACACTCATGACACAGAGCTAACAGAGAGAAAAGGATCCTATTTATAACACATCATATCATATGGTTAATTTAAAAATGGCATTTGTCAGCAAAAGCACTAATTTTTTCAAGATGCTCACAGTGGACTCATGAACAAATAACCCCCAAAATTACAGGCCTATAAACCTCACTTTGACTCGAGTAACTTGACAATGTTCACTGCAGAACTATTTGGGGATGGCTATTTAAACACAGTGAGCAGTTCATTATCATTTGTGTTTTCCTGCTAAGCTTTCACTCTTTTGTTAAACCCACTTCAGTCCCCGATTGAGACATTCACAAACCTGCCAGGTCACTCCTGCTTATCTTTCCCATGACACCCCCCGTCCCCCAACGAGTCGAGGGCCATGTCAGTGCATTTCCACATAAAGCAATTCTTCTGGCTGAGCGGAGGCATTTCCCCCCCGCGCCTCCTTTCAGGGATGCTCGGCCCGGTTTCAGCGCAGACAGCATGACAGATGCAGGGTACATTTCCCAAGCAGAAAAGAGGTGGAGGCTGCGGGATGAATGTTAAATGTACCATACGCCCAACATAAAAACAGACCAAACATGCTTACTTTATACTAGCGCTTTACTTTCTCCGCTGGTCAAAGGTTCAGACGCTTATAATGGTTTCCCAAGGCACGTTGACTGTGACAGATTTTAAAGAAGGGACTCCTGAAGGAGTTCAAGGCATAAATTGAATTACAGTATGCTTGGCCTGCGGTTGCTAGGGAGATCCCAGATCCGAGGAGAAAGTTCCTGGTGATTTTTCACTGTTGTTTGAAGGCTGTGAAATTAAGGCTTTGTGTGGCGCTCACCAAGACAAGGCTGTGGTTGGCGTTCACCATTGACATCAAGCTGGATTGGCCCGGAGGGGGCAAATTTTTATGAAACAGATATGACAAAGCAGCATTTTGATCAAGTCATCGCTCTCTTTTAAAAGGGCCACTTTCACTTTTATTCACACTGAGTGATGGACGTTCCTATTTAAACACTTTCAGCTGCAGAGGTCTGAAGCTCAGACCAGGAGCCCAGGCTGCCCCGAGCTCTGGGAAGGTTAGGGAGTGGGATCAGGGCTTCACAGCTAATCCCGTTACCTCTGGCATGGGTGGAAGCAAATTCCCAGCATTGAGTACACCAAACTTTAAGAGAATTCATGTCTGGCACTGTGTTTTGCAGGCAGAGTCTAATCTCAGCTCACTTCATGGGCTTGAGCTTTTGCAGGATTCAGGAGGAATGAATTTCAGCTCTTTGGGATTACAGAAGCAGAGCAGAGCCCTCAGAGAAGACAAGGATTTTTTCCAAGGGAGGTGGAGGCAAAAAACAGCTTGTGCAGAGCCACCTGGAATCCCATGAACACTCTCTTCTGCTTGCACTAAGCCACACATGACCATCACCTGTGCTTAGACAACTTTTCCATGGCCTGTGCTGCCAACAGCATTATCAAATGCTTGTGCTTGCAGAGCAAGTGCTGAAGACAAGTCAAGGCTAAACAAGAAAGAGGCTGAGATATCAGGACCACTCCCAAGCAAGCCCAAATATCCTGTGTTCAGCAGTCCATCCTGAAGATTTCTCAGCTCTATACGCAAAGCTGAATGTTGTCAAATTGTGGATTCTGAGATCCTTTCCTGTGACCCTCTCAAAAGAAGGTGAGAAAGAGAAAAGGATAAACATGGAATAGGAAACTTGTAGAGCTGAGCCTGCTGCTCCTGCTCTCATGGGAGGGATGCTGTTTGGGAGAAGGAGAGACTGTCCACAGATAGTCCTTTCCCTTTTTCCTTTTCTTCCCAGAGAGCTTTGTGTCTCCTCATGGTTCTGCACTGTTCCTGAAGCCAAGAGACTCTTTCCCAGTTATGGAACATCAAGCGCCTTTCCCTTGGAGAGGAGTCACTCTAGCTGGGACAGAGTGCCTCCTTAGGGCAAGGTGATGCCACCCAGAGCCACGCGTGGAATGTGAACCCATCAGACCAGTTATAATGTCAGATGACTTTGCTCAGCTATCACTGGAGCTTAAGCAGTGCCAGTCAGCACAGTAGCTACAGGTAGTGTAGGTAGCAGCTACAAGTACTGGGAAGAGAGTTAGGATTCAAATTAAACTGCAAGATTAAAGTAAAGGAGGAATCATTTTAATAAATCTTAGCTGGAACATTTATTTGCTACAATTTCCCCAAAATCACTTTGTCTCCATCCTCTGACCCCATTCCACAGGGACTGATGCTGCCTCTTAGCTAACAACCATTTGGCCTGTTGCTTGGCATTTGAAGCCCAGCTGGACTTGCCTTCATTTTATAAAATAGTAGGGGAACTTTGGAAACACAAAAACCCTCCCAGAATAAACCCCTCTACTTCTTTGTGCCTGCTGTGCACAAAAATGTCATCTCTGTTTGCTGAAAGGAGCTAAGTGAGTTAAGCGTGGATGGGGAGAGCTTATGTTCACTCCAGCAATGTTTGCTCTGAAACATTATGCAATGCAGATTAATGCCTTAGCACAAGAGAGTTCAGATGAGATACCGTGATTATGCCTTCTCAAAAAAATAAAAAAAAAAGACAAAACCCCAAAAAACTCATTGAACAAAAAAATCAAAGAAGGAATCCAGTATGAGAGGGAGA
>VWZN01017944.1:106442-136103 GCA_013396955.1 Regulus satrapa | reverse complement strand
TTTTTTTTTTTTTTTTTTTTTGTCACTAAACACTGACACATCTTTTTGGTTGAAAGATATATAAATTTCTTCTAAAAATAACCATCTATCTGGACACTAGCCCAATTTTCCAGTGCCTCATATGATTTACAAGATATTTGTGTCTTTTTAATGACAAATGCCCAGCTTCATTCAAAAACTTGACTAATAAAAATAACAATGATGATAAAAAGTTAACAATGTGCTCATTTTATTTGTAGATTGCATCCCTATTCCCCACTACTTGTTCTTTGTGGGCAGCATCCAGAATTGCATTCAGGGACCTAAAATGAAGGTAAAGAATAGTTTAAGCTCCTATTCTGAGGTAAACAACCCAAAACAAATCCTTTGAAAGGATTAAGTTACTTTAATGGTGATTATTTTTCTGATAAAAACATTCTTAAGCTGTTTTTTAAGGGAAGGGTGGGTCTAGAGATTGCTTTCTTCTATCTTCACTGCCTGAAGTGCTTTAACTAATAGTCCTAATAAAAAAGTGAGCAGAGGAGAAAGGACCAAACACCTTTCCACAGAAAACGGGGATCCTGCCACCTACACTGAAATTATTTTACCTTGGTGCCTGCCTAAAGAAAAATTTCAGACTCTGAACTCTTATTTCATATAGGGACCATTTCAAATGGTAGCCTTCAATTATGAGCTACTTCTGGATTTTACAAAAAGATTTTTTTTTTCCTTTTTTATTGGCTCAGATATTCCTCTACCTACTCCCAGTAAACCTCTAGGCAGTAGAAATGCCAGGCTCACTCAGTAGGCCATGTTTTATCATTTTCAGATGCTACAGCTCTAAATACCCAAATGCCTATATTTCCTCTTTAGAAATGCCTGCAAGAACAGAGACCTGTGAGGGTGAGGTTTAGCTCTGCTGCAGAAATACCAGCCAGGTACAAGCCAGCCTGCACTGGGTTGAACTGTAACGAACAAATAAGCTTTTCCTTTTCTGACAGACAGAAAGCTTTTGTTCTAGTCCAGCAAGGACAAGGAATTCCCACCATTGTTTAATGCTTCCCCTTTCTTTCTTCTTTTTAAGTCCATTTTTCAAAAAGTAATTTTGAAATGTTCTGGGAAATGTAGGGGGTAGTGGTGCTAATCTATCATCCTCTTCTGATAACATTTAATTAAAACCCACAGCTATTAGTCATCTGCTACCCCACCACCAGGCTGACCTGACAATATCCTAACACACTGCTGAAAGAAAAATTGAGNTCCAAACCAGGAACAGCTACCATGGAAGAAAGCTCTTGTAATCAAAGTTGTCATCCTCCCAACAGAACCTCTATAACAAACATTTTCAGCCTCTGCAAGAGTTAGACTTTTCTCTCAATGGAATGGGAAGCCAGAAATCATCAGGTTTAATTGGAATAGAGAATATTTCTGAGACCAAATTGTTAGTTTTCCCATGGACTGGTGACATCTGGGCTCAGCTTGGCCCATCTGCTCTTAAACCTGTCTCTTCCTATACTTGAAGATGTTTTTTCTAAACCAGACTCAAATGGCTAATGATGGAAACAGCTGAATCCTTGAAGAAAGGCTCAGTGCTCCCCTCCCCTCTTGGTAGAATCTGATGAGGTTTCTGGAACTTGCCATTCCTGTCACTTATCCTGTTATTTGGGTCTAGTTTGAGGCTGCTATAAAAAGAAATTCTAGTTTTACTTTACTCACACAATTGCCAGATCATCTCAGCCTTCAGCTTTCAAGAAGCAAAAAAAAAAAAACCAGTCAGCAAAGCGTGGCCACAACCACACATGCCCTGGAAGACTATCCGTGCAATAGCTGGAATGGGAATGGATAGCTACCTACAATTACTCTTATTATGAGTCAAGCTCGGGTAACTTGTAACCTATCATTAGGAAGAGATTTCACAGCCTGCACTATCTACAGCATTCAGTCCTTACAGAAAAATGATGGAAGATCGTGACAGAGGCAAAGCCCCCTGTTTTCAAGGCTACATAAAAGTACCAAGCTGAAGTGTGAGGCTTACCTGCATTTCCCAAATTTCCAGGGCAGTTTCATGAGCAGCAGAACATGGCTTCCCAAGTCTAGTCATCATATGACCAGTGCAAGTAAAAAAAAATNCGAACAAATAAGCTTTTCCTTTTCTGACAGACAGAAAGCTTTTGCTCTAGTCCAGCAAGGACAAGGAATTCCCACCATTGTTTAATGCTTCCCCTTTCTTTCTTCTTTTTAAGTCCATTTTTCAAAAAGTAATTTTGAAATGTTCTGGGAAATGTAGGGGGTAGTGGTGCTAATCTATCATCCTCTTCTGATAACATTTAATTAAAACCCACAGCTATTAGTCATCTGCTACCCCACCACCAGGCTGACCTGACAATATCCTAACACACTGCTGAAAGAAAAATTGAGAAAATTCTTTTACATTTTATTTTATTGTACCAGCAGGGGAGCACAACATATAATTTAAGGAAGGGCAAAGGCAGATTCTTCTGCCAGTTTCTCAGGAGGTTAATCCAGCANAGACCAAATTGTTAGTTTTCCCATGGACTGGTGACATCTGGGCTCAGCTTGGCCCATCTGCTCTTAAACCTGTCTCTTCCTATACTTGAAGATGTTTTTTCTAAACCAGACTCAAATGGCTAATGATGGAAACAGCTGAATCCTTGAAGAAAGGCTCAGTGCTCCCCTCCCCTCTTGGTAGAATCTGATGAGGTTTCTGGAACTTGCCATTCCTGTCACTTATCCTGTTATTTGGGTCTAGTTTGAGGCTGCTATAAAAAGAAATTCTAGTTTTACTTTACTCACACAATTGCCAGATCATCTCAGCCTTCAGCTTTCAAGAAGCAAAAAAAAAAAACCAGTCAGCAAAGCGTGGCCACAACCACACATGCCCTGGAAGACTATCCGTGCAATAGCTGGAATGGGAATGGATAGCTACCTACAATTACTCTTATTATGAGTCAAGCTCGGGTAACTTGTAACCTATCATTAGGAAGAGATTTCACAGCCTGCACTATCTACAGCATTCAGTCCTTACAGAAAAATGATGGAAGATCGTGACAGAGGCAAAGCCCCCTGTTTTCAAGGCTACATAAAAGTACCAAGCTGAAGTGTGAGGCTTACCTGCATTTCCCAAATTTCCAGGGGAGTTTCATGAGCAGCAGAACATGGCTTCCCAAGTCTAGTCATCATATGACCAGTGCAAGTAAAAAAAAATGTGAGCTGTCAGCAATTCCAGCCTTTCCTTCTCTCCCAGGTAAGGATTCCCTGATGCGTCCTAAAATTGTGTTTCTGCTACCAACTTCTCTGATGAGAAGATGATGAGGCTCTTCTCTACAGAAACAAATTTTTTAAGGAAGCTTCTAAGACCTTGGTGTCTTCAAGACCTTAACAAACATGTCAAGCATTGACTGAAGCAGGCAAGAGAATTCAAAAGTTATTATTGATGAAAAGGGAATTAAAGAGGGCCAGTAAAAACAGACAAGATAAATATTTTTAAATGTCATCAAGAGAAGGGGATGGTGGTAACACTGCAGGGTTTCCCAGAGAGCCAGGAATGGTGTCTTCTTTTGTATCTCTATTTTGACCAAGCCTAAAATCACAGCAACAGACAGTTCAACTTGAGTGAGGGTCATTACACCACAACCCAAAAAATACCCTTCTTCCCTCTATTGATGCTGCTGAGAAAGGCATGATTATAGCAAGAGCACCCCATGTAAAGCTACCTCAGGGATGTATCTCTGAGCAGATGGCACAGTCAGGCTCCAGTGGAGGCACACCTGGAAAGGCTTTTGGAGCCTGAGGCTCTGCAGGGGCTAGTCCAGCCCATGGCATGAGCAGTGCAGGGCAAAGGCAATTCCTGCTTCTCAAACATATTACAACAGGGGCCTTGACTTGGCTTTGTACCCTTTGGGACTCCTAGCTCTTATGAAAACATTCCACCTGTGGCCTGAAGATTTTGTTTAAATGCAAAATACTAGGATTTGAATGTGCAAATTGTTTCCCCGTGTAGAAAAAGACATAATTACACATCCAGCATTTGCAATCTGCAGTTTTCAGTTGTATGTGTATCAAACCTGAAGCCTTAAAGCTCACAGATATCCTACCATGGGCACAATTCTGCCAACATGTTTGATTTCAGAGATAGTTTATTATTTAACCAACTTCAAGTCCTAAATGGGAAAAAGGTGAAGCGATGTTCTGTGTTTATTTCTCTTCTTCATTTGTTAGAGTGTGTGTTTTGGTTTGGTTAAGAAAGTAGCTATAATGAGATGAGACCACAGACCACGGGTTAAAAAGCTAAGAATAATCATGCTAATGTTTTATTCATGTGGGAATGTTAATTCAGATGCAGCTGTAATTACAGTACCATCATCATCTAGCGGCCTGGAAGCGCAAATGTTCTTCCCGACATGTGGAATAATGGAAACCAGCTCGGTACAAATGCTGCTAACCAATACCCAGACACAATCTACACTCATCTCATGGCCCCTGGGGTGTTCTTCCAAGAGGCATCAGTCACTGCCACTCACACAAATTGTAGAAGACAGAGCTGCATTTTTCTCCATCTCCAGGCTTAAAACAGATCACACAGCATCCCAGGACTGAAAATAAATAAACAGGCAGCTAGCCTCAAAGTCCTCACTGACACCACAACAAATGTTGGGAGCAAAAATTGGCTGTTGGGGCAGTTTAACAGTGCCCACCTTTGCCTGGAGAGGGTGTAGTGCTAGCCAGGATGCTGGGCAGCAGGAGCTGTGCTTTCACAGCCCTGTGGACTGCCCTGTGCGCAGCCCTGGCACATGGAATCCCTCCTGCTGAATGGCAGAGCTGATTTTTGGCTGCATCTGGTATAACCTCTCCTCCCTAAGAACAACTCTGAGCAGCACAACAGGCAGGAGCTGCTTGGCATCATTCTTCTCTGCAGCTGCTTTTTCACAATTAGCAAGAAAGCAAGGAGAGAAAATCCTCTATTGTTTGCCCTAATCTTGGCATTAAACTGAGAATTAAGTTAAATTTTACATTAGCCTACAATGTAGGAGGATGTACTTCTGCTTTCCTGAAGACCTGACTTAAACGACGTGGAGAAATCAAGAAGATTCTCTGTAATTAAGAATGTACCAAGCTCCAAAATCTCTACAAAACTTCTTTTTCTCACTGGTGCTACAAAAGCCCCTGACAATGATCACCTTTCTGGCAGGTTTATTTTGTTATAAATAATTTTGAATCAAAACATTTTCATCTCTACACATCTAGTGAATGTGTCTTAAAAATGCATATAGGTCATAAAATTTCTTGTAGTGATTTTCTTTTTACTCCATGTCCATGATTCAGTAAAAAATTATTCCATTCTTCAACAAAACATACTCACAGTGTTTCAGGGGGAAAGGTCCAAGTTTTAAATGTGGTGCATCACACAATTTGGGAGCCAGGCAGAGAGTTAAGGTTTATACTGGAACAGCTTTCAAGAGCTGGTTGAGACCCATCTGTAATAAAAGCACTCCCAGCTGTTTGGACAAACATATTTTCATTCTGCTAGAGATGTCAACATATCTAAATTACATTCTGTATGGAATGGAAATAATAATCAAAATTTTAAAATAATAACAATAATCCCAAACCAGAATGTCATCTCAGGAGCATAAAAACACACAAACATACATACATACACAAATCCTAAATAAAAATATTAAAAAAAAAAAAAAGTTTTGAATTTTGAATTTCTAAAAGCAAAAACAGCATTTTGTGGCAATGCTAAGCTCCAAACAAATTTTTGTTTAAAATGCCAGAATCCAGAAAACCTGAACATGTTATTTGAAATAGATCTCCCAGAAGAAAAACATGTGTGCCCACAACACTCTCTAGTGTTTGCTCCACAAGATACCAGCCTGGCACTGCCCTGTGTTCCAGCAGGAACATTTTGGTGCGAGGTGTTTCAGCCAGTTTGATGGAGTGTGCAAGGGAAGGACTCCTCTGTGTATTGGCTGCTTCATTAGTATTTGCTGGTCACCTGCTGTGCCTGGAGACTTTGTTCTTTGGGTGGACAGGAAAGACATGGTCATTCAGTTGTCACTGCAAATTTCTTGCCTAACAATTGCAGTGTTTAATTGTCTTAATTTCTCAGGAGTAGAGGGCTGGTGCTTAAAACGAGTTAAAGGAAATAATTAGTATAGCACTTGTCAATCACAGGGTGTGTCAAATAGGGGCTATGGCTCTCATCACTCTCCTAGAACTGGTGATGAGGAGGGAAAGGCAGCAGCTCTGGTCTTTACTGCAAAAAAAAATTTAAAAAATAACCACAATGGAGAGCCTCTGAAACAAGTTTAAAAAAAGATGTACAACAGGATGATGTTTTGCTGCGGCCTTCCATGCAAAGGCAAACGTTTTGACTGGTTTCTTTTATGTGTGTATTCAATAAATTATAATCAGTGGGTAACATTTTTTTGGCACAACAGAATTCTAATTGTGCTTTAGGCTGTTTGTTTAGGAGGAGAGCATAGTCCTTCCTTACAGACTTCCAGGACACACTGAGATGTTCAGTTCTCCTTTCCTCTAGTGCTGCTGCCCTCATGTCTGTGCTGAAGGGGATGCACTCCTTCCCACAGTTGCCTTGATCAACACAGTGACCCTCTTCCAAAACAGCCTTTTCCACTTAGGGGAAGTTCTGATTTCTACTAGAAGACACAGAAAGTCTTCAGGATAATTATGTCCCTGGTTATTTCACAGAATTGCTGAATAGTCTGTGCTGGAACAGACCCAGAGGAATCACCAATGCCATCCCAAGAGTGTAAAGAGATGAAGAAAGTGAGGGATGGATGGTTTGGAGGAGCTGTTTAAGGTAAGCCAGAAGGCAGCCCAGGCAAGGGGAATACAGCTCTGCCTGGGCAGACAAACTCATCCATAGCTTAACATTACCCAGATTTAATGTTTTGTGATTATTTTGGCAGCTGGGGTGACTGTTCTAATATTTTGAAGGAAGCCATGCATGTGAGATCTTGGACCTGATGGTGAGTGCTGTGATCCCACTGTGCTAAAACCTCCAAAAAAAGCTCATCTCACTTGCCATCAGGGGGAATTAACACTATCAGGGCAGCTTGAGGGTGAAGAACAGCTCACAAAAGGCACCTGAATGGGAAGTTGATCTAGTTCTGAGGAAAAGCAGTAGCTTCTATTAGCCTGACATTGGGGAGAGCCATCTGGCATGGCTGGCTAGTGGACAGGGAAGTGATCAGGGCACAGCATTGCTTGATGAGGAACTTGATTCTTTAATGAATGCTGAATAATTTTTTTTACCCATTTACTCTGTGGGCTTGCAGACCCTAAAATCCTCTTGATTGTGTTGGAGCTTTCCTCAAGAACCTTGACTGAACCAGCCAGCATGGACCTTTCTCCTTCCAGAGGAACGTGGGACACCCATGCAAAAGCACAGTTGGCTGCTGGGTTTCCAGCAAGGTGTGCAGATTGGGAAGATACAGATAACAACTTGAGGCACAAACAGCTCCAGGAGTTCCATTTTTGCTCTTTGAATATACAGTGCACTTACGTTGACCTTGCTGATCTAGTTAGAAGAGAAAGGAATTCTTCTATTTTCTTTTTCACAGAGTTTTATGTATCATTATGTCAAAAGGGAAAATTACAGCAGAAGAGAGTCCTGAGCAATATCCAGAGCTACAAAATTTTGTGATTTCAGCTGTTCCACTGCTGGAATTTGCTTCCACGCCTTATATACAAATAATATCAACCCCCTCATGTAATCCCCCACCCCACATGGGAGCTCAGGTTCCAGATGTATTCAGCTTGGCACAGTTAAGCCCTCACCATTCACTCCTTTCTTTGCTCAAGCAGCTGGGAAGGCCTGGACCTGTCCTTGTCATGATTCAGAGCATTCACAGGGTTTTCATGTTGCATTAAATAACTCTGTAGTGACTCTGGGTGCTTTAGCGAGGCAATCTGGATTCAGAGGAGCTATACCAACAGCTATAACCCATATGGATGTGCATGTGGAATAGAACAGAATATTTTCAGTTGGAAAAGACCTACAATGACCTTCCTGGCCAATTCAGAGCTGAGCAAAAGTTAAATAATTTTATTTACTGCATTGTCTAAATGCCCCAATTACTGACAGGTCTGGGGCATTGAGACCTCTCTGGAAAGTCTGTTCTGGTGTTTGACCAGCACCATGGTAAAGAAATGTTTCCTAATGTTCAGTCTGAACCTCTGCTGGTGCAGCATTGAAACATTCCCATGCATCCTGTTATGGATCCCAGGGAGAAAAACTCAGCACCTCCCTCTCCATTTGCCCTCCTCAGGAAGGTTTAGAGACCAAAATATATATAACTACAAATATATAAAAAATATATAACTACAATTAAATGGGCAGATATTTTTTGCAGCACTAGATTGATTTTTTTTTTCCTGAATAGAAACACTTCACTCTAACTATTAAAAAATCTTCTGTGGCTCTCTAGCTCCTAGTGATACCTCCATGATATTCAGTAAGGTAACAGCAGACACGGGAACTAAAGGAAAAGAGTGAAGGCTGAGAGCTCTGAGCAGAAGGACCTGACTGCACATCCCTTTGCTGAAAGCAGGAGGGAGATTGCACAGCTCCTGGGCAATTCAGTGCCTACAGTATCTTGTAACTCTGCCACAGGGAGCTCACCCCCACAGCAGTGCTCCCCTGTCCCAGTCCCTCCTTCAGCATCCCCAGTTCCTGTAACAAATGATGCTCCCATTTCTCTCTCACACCAACAGAGCCAGTCAAAATCCTCTCAGCTATTCCCAGGCCCTTTATAAAGAGCTAATGCATTAACACAAGTATTTCTTGCTTCTTTCATTTTCCCACTTTCTCCCCTGTTTCTAATTAAAAATTCCCTGCTCGTGAAAGTGGGGCAGGGAGGGTTTCTTTGCCTTTCTGTAAAAAAGCCCACCAAGAAAGTTTCCTTAATCTCTCACCAGTGTAAAATAAGCTTTCATTATGCCAACAAGAGAGCTTCAAAGTCTTAATTAATTTCTCTGCTTATATAAGCATAACAATATTAGTCAAGTTGGCCTATAAATTGTAGCGACCAGTGTGGATTTTTAATTAAATGAATGTCATTATTTTCAGAGGCATGAAATATATTCCACCACATGCACTATCTACTCAATACTTCTCCTCCTTAACTCCTCCTCCTCAGTTCTTTGTGGCCTACATAGGTGTGTTCAAAGCTGGGCACAGCAGAGGAGCTTACCAGCCAACCACTTAAAAATTAACAGCCATGTTTGGAAAAGGTATTCTTTCAGAGAGGGAGGACCTGTTCTCATACCCTACAAACCAAATGAAACAAGAAACCACGGGGATATGGGGGCAGTGGAGGAATGAATTTGCCCACATATAAAAGATACTCCTTTCTGTCTGTGATTTGTGAAATATTGTACAAACACAATTTTGGTTTGCTATTGTAGCAATTTACTGGTGCTTAATAAAACATTTGTTTGTGTGATGATGTCTATAACAATTCATAGGCTCATTTATTCATGGAAATGGAGGGCTCAAAGGAACCTCAAGGGATCAATTACATCCCCTGGTCCTCTCTTGAGCTATATAATAAATAATAGCAACACGAAGCAAAACCAAAATGTGTAGAGAGAGTGGGTGTGGTTTAGAGTTCAGGCCCCCTCTGTGCTAGAGGTTATCACAGATAAATTGCCCTTGGAAAATAACTCCTCTTATTTGCCACATGCTTTAGTTCAGTCGTAACTCATACCAGATGAATTAAAGCTTGACTAATAATTCTGATGTTCTTCTTACTGAGGCTTTAAGAGTGTGTACTTAATGACTAAAATGTGTTTATTTTAAAATGACATAGCAGAACCATGACAGCCTTTTGTAAACTCCAACAACCAGTCTGTTTTGCTGCCTGCAGTTCAAATAAAGAAATTGCCATCCAAAGCAGACAATAACCTTTGGTCTCTGCAGCACATCCCAGAGAAGAAACAACTTTACATTAAATACACACAGCACCACCCCACTATGGACTTACCTAAATCAACAACTGCTGAGCTGTTTTGGTCAGAGGTGCTTGGCCTAATGCAGCTCTTCCAGTGATTTCATACTGGGAGCTGTGTGTGTGTCACCAGCTCCTGAGGACACAGGATTTTGGTTTTGCTCACCCTGGGGCATGTCCCTGCAAGGGTGGAAGCAGAATTTTGGAGGGGGTGTGCTGCAGTCCCCTCTTGCTGCTCCCTGCCCCACATCTAAGGCGTGCAAAGGGTGGACTGTTCCCTGAACCCAAAGGAAAGTGCCAAAAGCCACCCACACAGCAACTGGGGAGGGCACAGACTGTGGGCAGAGCCAGTGAGGTCACCAGTGCTGGGGTGGCATGGGTCTGTGCCAGTGCAAGACGTAGATATAGATGGAGGTGTGAGTAGAGATGGACAAGGATGTGGATACACACACTCATATGCTATTATGCTGTAGGGGTTTTGTTGTTATAAAATAGTTATGAGGATGTCTCTGAATTGTTCCCTTTGCCTGTGTGTCACTAGGCACCCAGAACCAGCTGAAGAGCTGCATGACTCCCCTGTTAGTACATGAGCCCAGCCTGCACCTCTCTCTGGAAGGAGCACTGACAGGGACCCCAAGGTGTTTCTCACTGGAGAAAAAAAAAAAAAAAAAAAAGGCCCTTTCCCTCCCACAGCCAGCAGCGTGATGCACCAGCAGCAATTTTGCTTTCTGTCCTGGCAGAAGCAACTCCCCCCAGCCTCCTCCATACTTTATTTCCTGAGCTGGCATTCTTCCCATCATCTGGAGAGGACTTACCTGCTCAAGTCTCTCAGCAGGAAGCGGGAAATATTTGTTGACCAAGCCAGTAAAGTACACTCCAGCTCTTCCAGGAGCTAAGCAGGATTCGGACATCTTAGGGTAGAAACTTTATGGATGAGTGAAGGATTTAGAGGGTACTTTAGCATTGCTCTAGCTCACTGCACATTTAAGCATCACATGCAGTCTTCCCAGCCCAGGTGTGTGAGGCTCCTGGCTTTAAAGATCATTCATTCTGATAAACAAATAAATAAAATATTCAGATGGAGAAAGGCTGACAGCTAGTGTAGTCACGACCTCATCCACCGGAATATGTGTGAGGAATCAGCTGGGTCTGCCTCTCTTTGCGTATTCAGATATTAAGAAGTGGAAAAGTAGCTTCAGCTAGAGCAACCAGGAACAACTTCCAAGTGGGATAACAGGAAACCAGAAACTTCTCAGTGAGACAACAGACCTCACCAGGAGTCAGGTAGGCTCAGAGCAGAGCAGACTGTGTTAAACACCCAAGAGGAGTTCTCAAATAGGTTGGGGGTGATGGAGAAAGAGGGGTGAAGATAGTTGTTGTCCTCGTTGTTTGTGTTTTTTTTTTGGTTTGGGGTTTTTTTTTTTTTTGTTTTTTTTTTTTTTTTGTGGTGAAGATTTTTCTTTTCTTCTATTAATCTGAGCGAATGCAACATTTGGGTTTGGGGTTTTTTTAACCTTCTATCGTCTCACTCAAAACCAAAATGTCCCAAAAAGTATTTCAAACTTCAGAAAACATGGCCTTAGTGTTGAGGCCAAAGGGCCCCTAAGCAGAGGGCAGGACTTAGGATGTCATTTTTACTGGCTTTTCTCCTGAAATTGCCATGTTACAATGGCAAAACAACTCCACATGATAATATTAGACCTTAAACTACCTGGCAGTGCCCTGTACAAATCTATGCAGAAGTTTAATGGCAGGACCATGAGGGAAAGGCAGATTTGTTGAAAGACCACAGAACGTACCATAAGGCCAAACAAAATCAGGACAGAGCAAGACCTGGTCTGGAGTGTGGAGAAAAAGCTGCTGACCCAGCCTGTGTGTTACATATATATCACCTATTACTGACACACTGGGAGTCATAAAGCACTGCAGAGGTGAAAAAATGTGCTTATCTCTGAGCAGAAGTTCTGGGCTTCTTTGACTCTGCAGAACAGCCCTGTAAAGAGGTGATGGATGCACATCCTGCTAAAAGAGAGGCGGCCACCATTAGCAGCTCGGGATTCCAGATCCTTTGTGTCAAAAAATGAAAAATCAGAGTGGAAAAAACAGGCACGGGTTTAACTGAGGGATCTGCTGGAGTTTTACACCATATTTGAATGGTGGTCTTTGAAGCTGTGGATGCTGACATTGCTCTGGTATAGAAGGATACAATCCAGTAGCAGGTATGGTAGAACTAGAATATAGTATCATGGTTTTCTCATGCAAATAAGAGTACAGCTAAATATTGACATCATAGAAGCAAACCATTAACTGTATCAAAACAAAGCAAAAAACCTATTCCAGTTTAAGCCCACGGACAGCCCACCTTAAGGCACCTACAGACTTCAACAAACAGTTAAAATCCCCCTAATGAGAGTTATATTTGTGGAATTGAGGTCAAATTATAAAACTGTGACCGGGACTTTGGCTGAAACTTCAGAGTTCAGGAGTTTTCATAACAAAGGTTTTACTTCATTATGACATTGCATGTGAATTATGAAGCAGGAGATATTATTGAGAAAATATTAAGCAAAATAAATGTTTTCCAGGCAGACATCAGTTTAAAAAAAACCCAAACAAAACAACAACAAAACCCGCAAATATTAATTTTCAGTATTATTTTTCACTTTAATGTATTAAAACTAAATTATTAATTTGTATTAATTTTTCAGAGCAAACATAAAAAAATGTGCTAAATGTTTTCAAAAGAAGTTTTAATACAAACATTTTAGAGAAAGCAAGGGCTTTTCCATAATACCATTAATTTAAGTGAAAGTTCCTAGTGGATAAAGAGGAATGTGAATTACTGAATTCAGTGGAGAAGCCTTGGTAGATCAGGAAGGATCTACTGTCTGAAGGGATGTCTGCACTGCAGCGTAGAAAGAAATCAGATGAGATTAAGGATAATTTATCTGCAAGGTTTAGGTTTGAGGGAACAGCAATACACTTGTGTCTAACAAGTAGAAAGACAAAATGGGACCATAAATTAGATCAGGTAACATCTCTAAATGCAAAATTCCTTTTACTCTGTAACTATTTTTTGGCTGCACAGATCAGGCAGTAGTTCATTCAGCTGAGTCAAGATCTGAGATGACTACTGACAC
Organism: Regulus satrapa; assembly: GCA_013396955.1. NCBI lineage: Eukaryota > Metazoa > Chordata > Aves > Passeriformes > Regulidae > Regulus > Regulus satrapa. Next base: position 122,986 of record VWZN01017944.1, on the reverse strand, counting down.
GGCAAATAAATAAATAAATCAACAGGGGCCTGACACTGTTTCCAGGTTGACCAATTTAACTCCAGACCAGTTGTTCTGAAATTATTCAAGTTCTTTCAACACACAAATGGTAAATGAGATTAGACCTGGGGTGTTCAGCACCAGAGAGGAGCCTCTGTCTGCTAAATATGATTTAATCCTTTATGTAACCAGGAGGCAAAGAGGGCCCACAGCTTCATTATGCCCCTGGACAGAAAACAAGGGTCAAGGAAGCAGATCTGTGACTCCTGGTCTAAAATGTTGGGTAATAATGAATTGCATCTTTCAGGTGTAGGCATTGGTAACAGCCAGTGTGTTTGAGGTCGTTAAAGAAGGCTGTGGAAAAAGGAGCAGATTTGTGCAGAAAGTTTAGTAACATGATCGCAGATCAGATTAGCTGCTGACACAGAAAATTATCTCCGTGAGCCGCTTTAGATAAGTGGTGAAGGAAATTAAAAATTCAGAGAGTGTCTGCCAAAAGCCAAGGGTGATACAGCCCCGTGCTGGGGTGTAGGAGAGACCAGGAGAGAGAAGGGAATGGGCTCTGGGCTTCACTGCCCGTGGGCTTTGCTGACACAGCACTGACTGCAGCCACAGCCCCATGAAGGCCGTGTGTTTATAGAAACTGGGGCAGTGCAGGTTAAAACTGAATAAAATAAACCAAAAACACTGAGGATTAGGCTTGTTCCCTCTCCCAGGTGATATTTTGCAGCCTGATGTTGTGAATTACGTGTCCTTGTCAATGCTCTTACACTGCCAGGTGATAGGAAGGAAGCATCCACATTACAAATGGGAAACAGGCCCTGAATTCCAGAAACTCAAACTGTGGGGTTTTTTTCTGAATGCCACAGTAGTTGGTAATATGGAATTATGTAAATTCATGCTAATTAGAATGATATGTTGGTACATAGATATTTTTTGAATCTAAGAAATAAAGCATTTGAGGAATAAGGAGACTGACTTTCCTGAGAGAGCACAGAAAGAGGCCTGGGGAATCCAGCCCCACTGATATTTTTTTTCTTTTTTTTTTTTTTCTTTTTGGCTTTCATGTGTTTCCCATGTAAGTAACAGCTTTTTTAGCTAAGAAACTGCTTCCATGTTTTTTCTTGGTTTACCTTTATGTCTTTTTTTACCAAAATTCATCAGGCAGACATAGTAGTTTCTTCAAACTACTGAAGAGCAGCAGTGCAATCCCTACACTGCCTTCTGTGAAATGAGCTGTCCCCATTTGCTTTGTGGCATGAAAGTCTGTCTAGGGTGAGCTCCTATCACCTCTGGTCACCCTCCACTGTGCAGTGAAAGCACTGACCTCCCCACAGGTCAGATTAGCCAGGTTTCTGACCAGCTGTCTCCCCTCGAATCTGTTTGTTTTGTTTTTTGGGGTTTTTTTAAATGTGCCACCAGCACCCATAGATACAAAACTCATCAACACCAGGAGTCTTTGCCCAGGGAAATCTGCCTTGTAGGGAGAGGGTTTCCCCATCCTACAAAGTCTCCACCAGCCACAGAAAGTATCTGTGGGTTATGAGGCAGACCAGCATGTTGGTAAATCACAAATTTAGCCGTGCAGATGCTGCACTGAGGAGGCCTTTGCTACAGAGTCCTGCAGGAAGGGCTCCCCAACCTGCCCTAAAAAGGCTGTTATGAAGAGCCTCATATCTGGGGATATGAGCCAAGTATGATAAATACAGCGAGTAGGGGAGCTGTGGGGAGCCTTTAGGATTAACGTGAACAGTTTCATTCCAGTGAAAATACCCTTAATGACAGAGAAGCATTAGGCCATGCTGAACTCGAGGAGAAGTGGCTTTGTGGGACAGGGCAATGACAGCAGGAGCTCAGCTCAGGCTGCCTGGGAAAACTGCTCCAAGGGAAGACCTTTTTTCTAGGATGGAGATTAGGTTGCTGTCCTACCACAGCTAGAGTGACAGAGCAGATACAAAATTTAAGTTTTTTCTGAGTCCCAGGGTTCATGGCTGCCTGATTCTGACCTAACAACCTCTCTGACAGAAACTGCCTTTTTTTTTTACCTATCATGCAGTGTTTGGAGCATCTCCACAGCAAAGAACTGAACAGTTTTCAATCATAGTGTCTCTTACAAGAAAGAATTTGAGGGTATCTTAATGATTTTACTGATCCCTTGGTCATTCCAGCGCTCATGCTGAATGCCCCTTTACAGCTTTCTAATGAACACAAAGGATATTGCAGTTCACTTGAGCAATGTGTTTCTTCTTTTTTTTCTAATAATTATAATAATATTTAGCTTATTAAATAAAAAACTGGAACATTCAAAAAATCTAAGGAGTTTCTAGGCGTGTGATCATTATGAGGGAAAAGTCAACTCTGTAAAATAAAACCACAGCATACAGCCAGTTTTTGATAATTATTACTGTCAAATAGGATTCTTGGCACAGGGTTTGCACTCGGGTCAGCATGGCTGTGGTATTAACAACCATGTTATCTGGGCACATGAAGATACCTCTGCATTGGTCTAGGTGGAGCCGTAATTGTTACGACTGCATGGAACAGCAAAGATGAGCAGAGACCACTGAGCTACACCCTAGGTGCAGAAAATATTCAAACTATTGAATTTTTTGGTGCTTTCCCCTTCTAATTCAGGCCAAAAGATGAAGCCTATTTGTCAATATTTTACAGGGTTATAAGAGATCTGTCTTCAGTGAGTTTTGCACATCTTTGAGCCTACCCCAGGGACCTAGTGAGAAAGTTGCCTTTAACACCACAAAAATTGAAGCTGTCATGCTTCAGGCTACCAGCTGTGAATATGAATGTATTTTTCATTTAGCTTTTCTGCTTCAAAATTGAGCATTAAAGATGTAATAATGCTTCATATGAGACAGGTTTTGATAAAATTAAAGGGCTCACACCTGTATGTAGCTAACTGTCACATACTCAACAATTCAACTTCCAGTCATGGATGCAGGGCCAAGTCTGCTTCACAGATTGAACAGCAAATTTATCTTCAGTTTCAACATACAATCTTTGAATCCAAGAACTTTATAATGAGGTATTTAGCACAGGAGGTCTTACTCTTATGCAGAGAAAATTTAACCAGCTAGCTCTACACTAAGGTTTTACCATCGCAAGTTAAATATGTACCTTTCCAGTAACCTGGATCCAGATAAGCTCTCTCTCCATTTTTTTAAAAGGCATCTGAATTCACATCTTTAAAAAAATGTTTATATGCCTGTATACCCCAAGTGTTGTAGGACATTAATTTTAATTTTTTTTTTAAAAGTGGTTTATTTCCCACAGTTGTAGGTTGCCTTGCTAAGCTTTTCCTTGACCTATATGATGAGACCTCATACCTCAAAAATCTCTGTCCTGGACCTCTCATCAATGCAAGGATTGTCATTCTCATACTGCAAAGTGTCCTCTGGTGACCAGGTGTGAAATTAGGCAGCTCTAGCAGGGTCAGCACCATCTCAGGAGGAGTTAGTGTGCCATCAAAGATCCAGGGGGTGAAGGCAGAACCTGTCTGAGGTTCATTTGGTCTGTGCTTGAGCCCCACAATTCTACAGCAACATCAGGGTACTGCGCTGCCTATTATGATTTTCTTCACATTCCCCACAAATTCAGATTTCTGTATGCCTTTTCAGACATCTAATTTCACTCCTGTTGAGGCCTCTGGCCTACATCATGCAGTTACCAATGCCTTTGTTTTCTTCTAAAAGGCCAGTAAAAATAAAACAAAACAATAAATATTGAGATAGTATGACCCAAATGCTAAATTCCAGGATGTTTACTAATTATATTAGTATCTCTTGAGATAAAGTCCACTGAGGAGAGGACCCTGTCTGTTGCTGACTTGGGTCAAACTCTAGAAAACTTTTGAAAGCTGCCTGTTAATGACTCACTTCCTTCCATCAAAATGAGGAATTGTAATTGCAGTTGTGCTACAGTGACATGACTTTTAGGTCAAAAATTTAAAGAAGTTAAAACATGAGAACTGCCAGACAAGAGCTGATCCAGACCACTAGAGGAAAATTAGACATTTCTGATCTCGTGGGGAAAACAATGAACACAACAGTGTTATTATGTGTATTTGATTGTGTAAGATGCCCTTACAGAACTCACCGAGTTCTGTAAATCTTGGTAGGCCAGGAAAATTCTATAGAATGCCAGAAGCACAAGGCTGCAGTGAGTCCCAACCTACCATCAATAAATACAGCTGATGCTTCAAAAAATGTTTTCAATACAAGAAAAGCTCAAACACAATTTAGTAAACAATAGATCCTAAACCTTTCCTGAATTTGCAGGCATGTCTGAGCTGTAACTCAAAGCAGAAAGCACTGAGTTAATGGAAGAAAAGCTGACACTTGAACTATTTAATAAAACATAGCAGCAAAGCAGGAAGTGGTGAATGATGCTTCATGTAGGAGCTAATTGAGGCTACAAGTTAAAATACAGTCCCTAAATGGAGTTTCCTACAAAGAGCAACCAGGAAAAAAACCAAAACAACGGAACATTTACAGGGATTTGATACATTTATGGCTAACATTATAGAAGGCTGTTGTCTTTGTCAACTGGAGCTGAACTCTGCTGGAGCACTTCCAGTCCTATAAGCTGTGTTCCCATGGACCAAATTTACTGGAGGATGCATCCCACTTCTTTCCACTGAAGTTACCCAAAGCCATGTAAACTCCAGGCTCTGATAAGTGTGCATGACACAAGTTCTCTCTTCCTGCTGCACTATCTCTTTGAACTGTCCTTTGGCAGAGCATGTATCCTGCCACTGGTTCTGAAGGAAAACAAGGAAACCAGACTCTCAATCTATGCATGTCAGTTTGCAGTTTACAACTACATGCTGTGAACGTTCTTCCCCACTCCCAACCTCAGACAGGGCTCAGGTTTCCCGCTGGCATTGTGTTATCATAAATATTCAATGGAAAACACTGATAGTAAAAATCCCTGGAAAAAGGAGCTCCTTTTTCCCTGGAATAGGGAGCTAAGGGCCTGTGTAAAGGAAACTCTACCCCTCAGAAACCTGTCTCCAGTTTTCTCCTCCTACTTTCAGACAGATCCATTTCAACCACAGCTCCACATTTCCTCTACCTTTGCTTGTTCGAGGGTGTCAGAAGATAAAAAGCTTTGACATTATATTCAACAGCAAAGTAACAAGAGCACTATAGTAGTGAGGAGAATTTCATCACAACCTGTTTTGGAAGGATGATATCAAACATAATGTGTTAGTGCTAGATGGAATATAATGGTCATAGAGTGCTTGAAATGACAACTGGAAGCACATATCAACAAGCTTTTTTTAAAATTAATAGTTGTACCGCTTATCAAAGATGTACTGCTTATCAAATTGCAGTTGGATTATTACTCTGGTGTCACTGCCAGTGCAGTGTCCAGCACCAGAGTACCTGCAGTAGTTGGTGCAGTACAAACACCAGGGGTACAAAGGCAGCCATCTCCCCAAACAATTTACAGCTAACACAGCAAACATACGCCCAGGTCATGCTGTAAAATGATGGAAATGAGTTGCAATATGACACAAATAATAATTTAAGGAAATTACCTTTGCTGTTTGCTGAGGTTCTCCTGGATGAAGGGAGTGTGTCAAGAAAAAGGTGTTTTTTGGATGTGTGACTACAGAAGAGTTTCTCAGGAAATATGACTAGAAAGTGACAAACAGAGAGCCCAGGAGACCTCAGCACGGGTGGACATGTGATGAATGACATGCTGAGGGGACTCTAGAAGGATTCTAGAGATGTAATTCAAGAGACATCTTAAAGATATTTGTCAGTTGCACCAAGGAGAAGCGATTGTGTCTATTCACACACATGTTCATGAACCAACATGAAATCAGAAACCACTGCTGAATCCCATAAAAGCTGAGTTTTCATAGCTGGCTCTCCTGCACTCATGCATTCTAGGATGCCCATGGAGGCTCTCCAGTGGCCTAAATGCCATTTGGGATGCCATTCAGGTCCTCTTTGTAGGGTTGTATCTTGGATAAGCTGGCCCAAATCCAGAGCAAACCCAAGGAGCTAAGCTAATTTTCCTTAGTGAAAGCATCTTGTCACGTTTAGTTACAGACATAAAGAGTTCAAATTTTAATTCCACAGAGAAGAGAATTAACCTTTATCAGGACAAAATCTTTTTATATGCTCCAGATCAGTAGTATTTGGAAGTGACACCACCACTTTCCAGTCTCAGGCTGACAGCATAGCTCAGTACCATGTCAGAGGAAACAAGAGCATGCTCAGAAAGAGCCAAAGTCTATCGTGCAGCGGGAACTGCTGAAAATAAATGTTAAAACATCAGACACATCTGGACCCAATCCATAAGCAAACTTTCCCTTGAATTTGAACTTGGATTCAAAGAATAGAGGGCGGGAATGGAAGCTATAAAGCCTCCTGTGATGTGACAAGTGAGGGCTGTTTCATTAAGGTGATGCTGTGCTTTTAATTAGACAGTCATTTCATTTGGCTCTAAAGTGTCAAGTATAATTAATATGACATTGGTAATGATTACTTCATGATAATCTTGGGAATTGAATTTTAATTTTTTTTTCCATTGTTCAAAGATCACATACTGCTCTGATGGAAGTGGGATGATCCTTTTGCTACCAGTCTGGAAAATCTAGTTTCTGTTCTTGTGTCTTGCTCTATTGTCTATCTTTTGTTCCTTTACTAAGGAAGGGATTTGCTATCAAAGGTTTTTTGAACTTCTGTGCTGCAATAGCCTGATTACCACAGGAAAGCCAAGGATAGGCACAGGCAACCAAGTGTCTGACTATCTGTCCATCTAAAGATGCAAACATTTGGTTACAGGGGCTGATGAGCATAATTTTAACATGTGCACAGACATATACACTGTGGCACCAGCAGGATAATATTGTCACTGTAGTGGATCACAGCTGTGCCCACGCCTGCATGGGCATACTCTGGTTAAAAGGAGTGTTCACCCATGGGTTTTTTTATACTACACTTTTCTGAAACATGAGTCTTTTCTTTCTTCTTCTCAGATGAAGTCAAACACTTTTTTTTCCCCACTTTCTCAGAAGGACAGACATGCATGAACTCATGCTTTACTCCTTCATCTTTCTGTGCAAATGTCTCCAGATGTGTAACAAGAACTGACATTTTGGTTTTCATCCAGTATAACATCCTCAGTCACCAAATTAGAATGCCACAACTGGCCTGGAGACCTTAAACCCTGGGTTTTGCTGTGGGATTTTTTGTGCCATTGTCTTCCAATTGCTTAACGTGGTGTGGCCAAGTATGGAACTGTCAGCAAACTGTTCCCATAGAGGGGATTCCTGAGTGCACTCTGTTGTGATCTTCACTGAGGTCCAAACCTTCTCAGAGAGCCATGATTTGGGCTTTCTTCCTGGGATATTTGCTGTCCAGCTTCTTAAGGGTATCACTGAATATGAGTTTCTCACTGCTCTCCCAGTGCTACATAAACATAAATCCATGTTCAATAACGTGATGAATTGTAGGACTCATGAGATCACCCAGCACGGAGCAAGGCAATCAGAGAAATACAGACCTTCCTAAATGGCTTATTGAGCACAAACAACTGTGCCTGGCCAGCAGACTCACACGCAGTGAGCCAAGGTTTGCTCTCCTGCCCAAGTCCCAGGGTTGTCTTTGCTCACCAGGGACACCCCAAGGCCTGTGGCCTCTTTGCACAGCCTGCAAAGATATCAAGGGACTGAGCCCCAGGCTGCTGGAGAGCACGGGATTGCAGAGGCTGCTTGGGTAAGTCAGGCATTTCCTATTTTCTGTAGAGATTTTCTAAATCTAAATATTTTAAAACAAACACAAGAACTGAAGCCTCTACTCCTCGTGGCACAACAGGATGCTCTTCCACTGTTTATCTTGGTTGAGCACAGGAAGTTGTGCTGTAGGGAAGCACTAGTGTAGATACAACTTCTTAGGGTGTTGTATATTTGCCCAAAATGTCTGGAGAGGATTCAGGGTAATCTGCAGGGTTCAGCCAGATAGATGTGTTCCTCAGGACTGGTATGAGTCATGGAGCACTGACCTGCTGGGGAAGGAAAAAGATTAAATAATTTACAGTAAAAGCCATTCTGGTCTTTGTAGCTACGCGCACATGCAGACCTGCCTCGTCTCAAAGCCCCAGAGAGGACTCATGAGCTCTTCAAAAATTATGAGAGCTCTGATAATGGTAGGCATTGAAGAGATTGTGGTTCTCCTTAAGGTTCAGCAGGACTAAGTGTTTGGAGCACAAGATTAGGACCAAAGGATGCTACTGTTACTACAGGCACAGAAGCACATCCCTCTGATTCAGGGGCAAATCGACTTAGCTATGGTAGCTGAGGCAGGCTGTCCTCACCCAGAAAATGTGAATTATTGCCATCTAGCTTAACCCACAGTGAAAGGAGTTTCAGATAAATTACATTCATTCACATTAGCCATGGAATGGGAGCACACACCCCGATAGTTACTGCATCTCAGCTGACACTTAAGCCTAAGCAGGATTTAAGTGGAATACAAGTTGTCTGTAGATCTTCTAGCAAGTCAAAGATCCCAGATACCAGCTGTTGGGAGAAATGGATACTCTCCACATGCTTATCTATATATGCCCTGTCACGTATGCCTGAGCTCAACTCGAGCCTATGCAAGGAAGATCCATGGCACACACACAGCAGATCCAGCAACTTGCACCAGACCTACCCTTCCTGAGGCTGGTGCAGGACCTGAGGTAGATGAATGTTGCTGCTTCTCCCTTGTTTTTTTGCTTAGAAACAAGACATTTCACATTTTTGCTTAGAGCCAACATCCATGCAGTTTAGTACTCTACCTCTAAATCAGTTCTGAGTGCTTGGAAGACCTAAAGTTGTGGTGAAGGAAGAATAACCTACAGAGGTCTGATTTCTAATTTTAAAAGGGTACAGTAAGTTCTGAAGCTCTAAGTTTAATAACTTACACAAAATCCTTTTTAGCATTAATTACAACTGGATAGTTTGGATATTAATATATATTTAAGTCCTGCTTAGTACCCAGAGGCAAGAGAAGATGAAAAATAAGGAGGGACAAATGTTGAACAGATTTTTTTTTTTTTAATATTTTTTAAATCTCAACATTTTTGGCAGAAACTTGAGGAGTTTTCATTTTATCCCAATTAGCTCAGACTACTCTAGTTATGGAAAACTGGAAGCCAGCCAAGTTTTCACCATGTGAGCAATTTGGTAACTTCAAGAAATAATTTTATTAATAGCTTTTGTGTCTGTGTGTGTGTAACATCTGGGCAAATGTAAGTGTTAACAATCACTAATGTTTGCTTCTCTGAAATAACTGAAACCATCTCAATGTGTCCAAGCAACCTCACCTCACTCTTCCATCCTCTTTCCAGTTCTGATACACACAAGGTCATTATCATTGCAAACAACCCAGGAAAACAAATCAGAACAAAAATGTAGAAAATAGATTTAAAACAACCTTCCTTTCACAATTCAATGCCACAAGAGTATAAAATTAGCTCATAAATAAGTGTTTGAGGGACTGTTTTGTTCTGTTCAAACAACACAATGGTTTTGTGGTGCTTTACAATTGTGTCTTGGTATCTTGTTTACGAGGAGATGGCTCTTTTCCTACTCATCCACTGGGCTAAGAATGGAAAGGAAATAATCCATATAAAAAAATAAGTGTTTTCCCAGCTGCCAAGTACTCTGAAGTTCATCTGGGTCCACCTCCTGGACAGCTTGGCTAAGAGCTGTGCCCCAGGTCACATCACTGAGGGGGTGTGGCCAGTGGTGATGATTTAGAGAAGAAATAGTGGTCCCTCTTGATGGCTAACTGTGGTGCAAGTTGGAGTAGAACCTCCCAACCAATCCTGTAAATTAACAGAATCTTTAAATTAACATTTTCAAGCCTTAAGAATCAATTAGGAAGATTTTCTTTTCAAGACTGAGACAGGGGCTAAGAGAAAAAATTATTGCCTAATTAAATGTCCACTTTCAGAGGCAAGTCCCTTTATATTTAAGGGAAATAGCAGGAAGATAATTCAAGGTAAAGCTTAACTGAGGGCTCTGAATTCCCGTTTGTAAAAGCATTCATTTTTCATCAGCCTATGCCTTTTATGCCTTAAGGAGGTAATCCATACCTCCCACAGGGAAACAATACTGTGGCCTTCATCATATATTTTCAAACTTCACTGAGACATGCTCTCTTTAGTGGCCTTGCCACAAAAGTGTTTTGACCTTATAAAAATTACCAGCATTAATTATATGACAATGTGTTTGTGCCTTCCTCATTATTTTAACTTCCACTGAGACATCAGGAGATGGAATTTAATCACAGGGATTTAATAGTATATTAAATTAGTTTTCTAGAAGTCCTGGTAATAGTAGAAGTCATAATAATCCCAGATGGTCTGATGGTACAGTGTCACAAGGACAATACTAATTCTCTGAGATCTTGTGAGAAATAAGCTTCACGTGGTGGTTTCTCACAACAGCACTGCTCAGTGGAATGCCAACTCTCTTGGGAGAGCCATACACTCTGCAGAAAATGTATTTGGCTCTTTAATGTTAATGCAAATGCAGATTTGGCTGCAGAGTCAAGGCAAATCTTGGGGTTTATTAATTTATTCCAACTGGAAAGGGATTGAGCACGCTGCTACAGTGTGAAGAGTGTGCTCACCCTCATGGCCCCAGGCTGTTCCACCTGCATTCAGGATGCCATTTCCTCAGTCTCTCAAATGTTCTCTCCCATATTTGTTACTGTCTGCAGTACTGGATGAGCTGCCTCCCCAAAATGGGCTGAATGAAATATGCCTCTTTCTCTTTAGTGATTTTAAACAAACTTCTGCTGGACACTCTGGGCTCCTCTGCTTAGCAAGATGAAAGCAGGGAATAAAGTTTCTGTTTAGAAGTAAAGCACCACAGATAGCATGAATGCTTTCAACTGATGGTTCAGTAGAGAAACTCCTTCATATGATGCTTTGCACGTGAGGCCCATCTCTGGTGGCTCAGCAGCCGAGTTCTCCTAAGCTCACCTTCTCAGTGATTTCTTCCCATCAGGATATAAATAAGCCCCGTAATTTGGGCTGTCCAAGTTCAGCAGCACTTTCCAGTGGTAGGAAGACACATGCAGAAGATTGCTGACACCTTTCAGACACACAGACTGCCCTCATACAGTGAAGGATCTGTCTCTGAGGTATTACACAGATCTAGTACAGGGCTCCAAACCCTTGCACTGCGCCACAGAGCAGGGGCAGAGCAGACTCTTCTTCCTACCACTTATGTATGCAGAGCAGACATAATTTTCCCAGCAGGAATGCTTGTGCAAATGGTCCATTTTACACATAAACTTAGTGGTTTGGGGCTCTCTCTGTGCATCCACAGCTGAATATATGACCTATAGGTCTGTGAAGTTTTCAGTTTGGTTTGGGCTTCTTTAAGATGAAAACAAGATATACACAGTAATTGAGACATGACAGTGACAGCACCATTCCAAAATAAACAGCTTGGGAAAGAGCCTGTAGTCAATCACTATGCCATAAACCACAGCCAAACAAAAGAGAAAGACTAAACAGCAGAGGAGTTGTCTTTAACATTCTCCTTAGTTTTCTAGCAGTTTCTTTGCCTTGGGATCAGCCAGCCACGATTTCCTCTTCTACTCACAAGCACCTTTGAGGAATTCCTACAGGGGGGTGATTGCACAAGTTTGGCGTGTGAGAACACCGTTCTCACCTTTGTCCTCAGCAGCTTCTCTATATTCTTCTTTTTTATCTGTGTTTCAAGCACAATGGGGGGGGATTACTACCACTACTACTACTACTACTACTACTACTACTAGTAGTAGTAGTAGTAGTAGTAGTAGTAGTAGTAGTAGTAGTAATAGTAGTAATAGTAGTAGTATTTCTTCTAAATCCTTGCACAGGGTGCCTCCATTCCCCCAGCAAGTGGGCTCTAAGCTTGCACACCACTGGGTGGTGACCTGTGGCTCCAAAGCCTCCTAACCACAATATACTGTGTTCATAAACAAAGTTCACCGGATGTTCAGCATCCAGCTTGCAGGAAACTCTGCCAAGTCTGTGAGCACTAAATGCTGAACTAATAGTGAACTTTCATAAAGCGGGTCATATAATAAACTTTCATGATCTACAGTTATAAGCTGCTATAAATTGCTCTGCAGCAGGTTCCAAGCAATGTTTTTGCTGTTCTTTCACTAAAGCTGCCGTAAATCCTTAGAAAGAAGAACCAAAAAAGATGTAATCTACCTTCAAAACTTGCAGCCCTGTTGCACAGTTTCTAGCCCACCATCAGTCACGCAATGCAAAAAGCGGAGTTACTATTTGCCATATTGGTCAAGAAAATTTTTACTAATCCTCCACACAAATTGGAACAAAACTTTGATAGTTTCATATTCTAGAGATTTCTCTGAACAAAGGGGAAAAATAGTCAGGATTTTTTTCAAAATGCAAGGATTTTGGCTTTAAACAGTCGTTCACCTCCAGCAGGAGTCAGGAGTTCACAGCTCCTCTGAAAAGCAAGTCCAACAAAATGACAGCCTGGTATAACACCCAGTTATTTTACAAATTCACCCATGACATTCCTTGTCCCTTGATTCTCCCAGCCTTTGATCAGCCCCAGACTCACAGGAAAGAGCAGCTTTAAAAATTAAGTGAATATAGATATAAGTTACTCTCTTGTCTTCTTTTCTCTCCTTACCTTTCTCTACTTTTCTGTCCTAACAGGCTCTTTCTGCCAGTGGCCTCCATGGCTGCTTGCCACAGGTAGTGTGACCCTCCATCCACCTTACTGAGATATCTTCTCCTCCACAGCAGTTAACCAGCAATGTTGGCTTCCAGTACATTCCAATAATAAAATTTGGGGGTTTTTTTTGCCAGTATCTTTCCCAGGGAAGTGGTTTTGTGTGCTACAGGCAGGATGGGGTATCCTGCACTCTGATTAAACACAGCCAGGAACGTGATACACGGGCATCAATGGACAAACCTGCCAATGAGGCGGCTGGGGAAGCTCAGCAGCTTGGCAAGTGATGTAGCTTCTAATTATGATTCCCAAATTACTTCAGCCTTTTGTCCTGAACTAATCCATGCAAAATCTTCACAGACCAAAGAACATTAGGGTTAAGTGTTGTGATGTGTAACTTTGAGACACTTTTCCTGAACCAGTCATTAATGCACAGCCCCTCAGGGTGTTGAGATCCCCTGGTTTTTACTAATATCAACACAATTTGAAGGAATTTATTGTTTTCCTATAACATGCAAAACCAGAGTCCAACATCTGGGATAGTAGTTCCATCCCAACTATGTGTGATATCTACAGCTCCTGATACTAAAAATTTTCCTGGACAAAAAACAAAAAGAGGAAATCTCAGCACAGCCAAAGGTCTGTTTATGATTTTTCTCTTGCAAATTGCAGCCATACTGTGATTGTGTCTACTTAAGCCTCTTGCCTTTTTTTTTCCCCTTTGCCTGGTGGCATTCACTATCATCTATTGTAGGGAACACCATTCACTCTCTTACTATTCATGGGACATCTTTCAGTCACAAGTATGAGGCTAAGAAATTTTGTGTGAAATTTGCGTGAAAACACAATCACAATGTGTCGAGGAGGAAAGTTGATATTTGGGAGTCAGGAAGGAGAGAGGACAGAATGTGCTCAGCCAGCAGGTCCCACAGGGGCTGAGAGGAGAGTCCCTTTGAGGAACTCCATGCTGTCTTGTGTCTTTTCCAGGCAAATAATTTTTCAGGAGTTGAAGAGGTAAAAGGTAATGAAACAGGTAAAAGGTAATGAAGATCACAAAAGGTCATGAAAGACCAAAATCCTTTACTTATCCCCTGCAACAGGGCAAGATTTCCACCCAACAATCAGGCCAAGGCTCCAACCTCCTCCCATAGGAATCAACTACAGAATAAGAGTTGTGTGACTCCCTGCCCTGCCAGCTCTTCCCTCTTTGAAATGAAGAATTGAGTGTACCAGCCCATGAGGTACCCGAACATTAGCGAACTCCTTCCATTCTCACCAATAAACAGAAATCACAAGAACTAATTCTTTTTTTTTTCTCATTACACACAGAACAACTGTCATTTTCCAGGCTGTCAGACAAATGCATTCTTAGAATGAGGTCTATACACTAAGTATTCAGGCATGAAAGTATATATGGAAATATAATTATTTTCTTATTAATTTCTGGGACAGTTGGCAAAAAAACTTCAGTGTTCTTCAGCTTATCTGGAGAAATGCAAGAGTAGCTCATGCAGTCATTACAAGAGCAATCTGTGGGTGTTAAATTGCTACCCAGGAATCATAGAAATATAAAACAATTTTACTTGGAAAGGGCCTTTTAAAATTTATCTAGTCCAACCACCCCACAATGGGCTGGAACACCTCCCACTAGACCAATTTTCTCCAAGTCCTACCCAACCTCACCTTGAATACTTTCAGGAATGAGGCATCCACAGCTTCTCTGGGCAACCTCTTCCAGTGTTTTATACCCTTATTGTAAAATGAGTTCTTCTTTTTATCTAATCTAGATCAACCCTCCTTCAGTTTAAAACCATTACCCCATGTCCTCATAAACCACTTATTTACATTTCATATCTTCCTCTTAGCAGCCATTTGTTCAAGACCTACAAGAACAGTAGCCAAGGCTTGTGAATGGAAGTTATAATATATTTAAATAATAGGAAAGATGTCAAGGGCAAAACAGCACTAGGGCTGTTTTATAAAGTAATTTATAAAATCTGCACTGCCCAGCAGATTTTCCTAAGCATCAGACGAACAATTGAGGGGAAATAGAGGCAGGGCAGCAGGGCTGGTAGCTGAACTTATTGTGAAAGGGCAGTTCCACCTCAGGTAACTTTCTTGGAGTGGCTCTCTGGAGGTTTCAGCCAGCTGGTGAACTGATAAAGGGAAACTTCAGCACCCACCAATCCTCCCCCCAACGCACTGCTCAGCTTGGACTGTGTCAGAAAACCTTGCTCTTGGCTTCCTGTTGAAATGCCTCCTTGTTTTCAGTCTTTTATGGATGGCCAGAGTTTATGCAGACTTTTCTTCTTTTCAGAAATGCTGTCATGCAATAATGCTTAGTCCCTGTTTCACGTGTGTGTGGTCACTAGATTGGTCAATAGATTGTTTATTCAAACCAAATGGTTCACATGTAATAGGATATCCTTAGGTCCCTTGCATGCAAAAATAGCAGTACAGGTCATGCTGGTTTTAGTGTTTCTTTTCTTCTCTGCAAATAGCAATGACACCGAGAAGAGCAAAATGGTAATTTTTACAGATTTCATCTGCATAGGGAGAATGTATTCCCTGTGATGGATACCTAATCCTGAATATTTTACTAATCTCTTTTCCAAAGGCTACCATTTAACACGTCACAATCTGCAAAATAGATATAGATTGTTATGGCCATCCTGCTCCTTTCCTATGCAAGGCTGCCTGTGTGAGTCTAACTAGATCCTGAGATTTTGGAATGCTTTTAAAACATGGAAGCTGTCTCTCAGCATTCTGACCTTTTATAAAATATGTAATTTTGGGGTCCTACACAAAAACTTTCAGTAAAGATTACTTCTGATTAAAAAAATAAAATTAAAAAAAAAAAGAAAGCTATATCAAATTGAAAAAAATATCCACTCTGAGAACTCAAAACAAGATTAGGCCCCTTGTTTAATACACCATATAGATATGATAGCAGAAATCATGTGATGCAAGAAGGTGTTATCTAAGAGAAGTAAATAGATAAGAAAGAAGCACCAGGACCATCTCCTGATAAAGAACAAAGATACAGCAGGGTCAGTTGACTCTCACAGGGCCACTCGGCAGAGAGAAGTGCTAAACCTCTCTCCAAGGCCAGTGCATTAACCACAAGACAATCCTTCCACACCAAAAGAAGGATTATTTTTTTACTATTGTAAGCTTTCTTTTTAGCCTATTGGTGTTTAGGAAATGAATGTTTTGTTAACCATTAATTTTGGATGAGTTTGCCATCTGAAATCTTATAGCATTCACAGTAGTTTTTGGAGATTTCCCTTGTTGGAACATTCATATGAATAGATATATCTTATTCTTTCTTTGGCTTCTTTCTGTGTTTGTTTTGGCTACCAGCATATTCTACTTACAAGAAGAATAAGGGAACCCTTTCCAAAAAATTAGCACACTTAGCTATGAGAGAGTTGAAAACACATCATGCCTTTGCAAAGTGTGAGTGACAGAGAGAATTCCTTTGTTAATTATTTTTACTAGGCCCAGAGGAAGCAAAATATTTGAGAGAAAAACCCTATATCTTTTTACCATATCCAAAACAGGGTAAATTTGAAACAGGAGAGGACTGCACACACTGGTGTAAAGTGCCAGCCTCGTGGGCAGCACCAAAACTCATTCAACACTTGAAAAAAATATTTTCTTTATTTGGAGGCCAAGCACAACAGCAATGAGTTTCCCCACAGACACACACATTTGCTTTGCTTTCATCTGACAAACACAGGTCAGTGAATTTGCATCTGAACTTTTTTTTTTTTTTTTTTTTTTTTTTTTTTTAGGGAGGGTGCGTCTTTTT
>VWZN01017944.1:83038-106420 GCA_013396955.1 Regulus satrapa | reverse complement strand
TTTTTTTTTTTTTTTTTAAGGGAGAGTCAGTACTTCTTTTTACTTTGCTTATGGCAAAACACAGGAAAATATCCAGTGGAGGAAAGATCTAAAAAAGTCCAAAGTTCTACTTAAAGCAAAATTGATTGCAGCCTGTACAGGCGTCACATTGGATATTTCATTTATTAATTATCTCTATAAAGAGCCTTGTAGGAAGCTGAACTGGGATCTTATTTAGAAGATCTATTTCACTTATTTTCCATTGGATATTTGTTTTGTTAACCCAGATGGTCTCACCAGAATTCTTGGAGTGTCTGACTCCATGACTTATCTCCAAGTCACCAACAAGCACCAGCTGCAGCTGCTGGCTCATGGGCACATCTTCTCTGTAACCCTGAAAGTCAAGAACTGAGAGGGACCTGCCCCACACAACTTCCAGCTGCCTTCTCAGCTGTTTCATTAAATGTACTGGTGCAAAGCTGTGTTTTGTTGGAAACAGTCTGAGTCAGTTTTGGGGACTTTGGGTTGACTTAGCCTCTTGAGATGAGGTTGCAATGAAAGAATCTGAGTCATGAGTACATACAGAGCGCTCCTCCCCAGGAGATGTCCTCTCACTGCAGTGCTTCCAAAGTCTCACAGTGCTTTATACCTGCTGCAGGAGCTGGGCTGTAGAAACCTTCCTCTTTTCTCCATCCTGACAGCTGAGCTTTAGTTTAGCAAGACAAATCAGCCACAGCTCTTCACAGCCTGTAAGGAATGCTCTTGGCTCGTTTCCCTTCTGCATGCAAAAGGTTTCAGAGCATCAAAGCTGGATGACTGCAGACAAAGGTTTAAGCTTCTTCAGGCATCTGCTCTGAAATGCCCCAACACCCACCCACCTCCCTGGATAGCTTGTGACCTTGGTGTACTCTCCCTAAGGACAGAAAATCTGGCCTTGAAATGAGCTTCCAGGAAGCCCTCAAACAATATTGAAGGCAAAAACACCCAGTGTTTGTGGCCTAGTGTTTACCAAGGGGTTGCCCTTGAGTCCTTGATCTGTTCCCACAATGGCTGAGTTTTCCATGTGATTGCTTATCCAAGTTTCATACAGTTCCAAAACTGCTTTGCTCCCTGACACAATACTTAAAGCAAAATTGAATCCTGGATGGAAAAGTGACAAAACTGAGCTGTTCACAGCAAGTGGAAATCTTGCCATCCTCCTCACAGAGAAGGAAGCATCCCTTCCTCCCTTCAGGTTTGGGTTTTGCACTGCAAGCCCAACACCAGGGAGTCAGGTTAGAAGGAAGCACACACTCCACAAGACATTAGTCATCCCTTTTTATTTTAATTTTTGATCTATGAGAAGCCAGTCATACCTTTCTGCATGCTCTAACTATGAAAATCATCACTGCATTGTTCCCACCAGAAACAGACTCCTTTACCAGTACTTTTAATTAATTTCAGGATCTTTAAATCAAGTCCATATGAATGGTATGTAGAATCTGATCCTCAAATACCCATGTGTATTAATTAACTTCTTATTTTAATAAAAATAATCCTCATTTAAGCTGTGGGAAATTGCAGTGTGTGCATGTATGTGATCCTTGCATCCATGCTGCTTTTCTGGATATGTTTACCTTGTACAAACACTCATCCCAAATTAGTTAATGGTCCCAGTCTGCCCCTCAGGACTCTGCAGATGGCAGAGGCCAGTCATAAATAGTTGCTCTGAGAAAGTACTAGAAATCTCTTGAAAAGGAGGGAGGAGAAAAATATAATTAGGGTAAATATTATTATTCTGTGTTGCAGAAGGAGAATAAGAGGATAAAGGCAGTAATAGCTCCATTACAGGTTCTTTGCAGGCTACTTTCTGCAGCCAGTGGATATTCTGCTACTTCCTTTGAAGCTACTTTGTCTCCACACTGAATTGTCCCACAGAAAGAGAGGTGCAAAAATGAAAAAAAATATTGCAATCCAGAGGAAATTCCTACAGCAGAAATACTAGTGAGATGACAGCTGCTCTTATCAGCACATCATTTGGCTTTAGATTGTCCAGCTTTCCAAAAAGGGAAAGGGGAGAATTTCCCACCTCATCATGACAATTATAAAATTAAAATAAATATTTCTCTGAAAAATGAGCACACAGAAAACAATTCTTTTGCAGTCCTGAGTTGGTTTTATTTGTTTGGGGTATTTTTTGGCCACAAATGTGACTCTTCAAGATCCCTGAAGCATTATGTAAATCTGTTGCTAAATAGATCAAGAGACCTGTCTGCTTTGATGTGCACAGTAATGTCTAGAGAAAAAAAAAATAGGAGATGACTGCATTTGACTTCTTGATTGTGGGACCCTCATACAGAGTCCAGCCAATTCAGCTTTTGTTTCATTTTGGAAGCAGGTACTTTACAAGCAGCATAAAGGCAGGTCCAGCTTTGAGGGAGGTCAATAGTTTGCAAAATCGCAAGCGATGTTTTTTTCTTTAAGTATGTTTTATTCTTCGATTTATGAATCAAAGGCCTGGTATTTGCAATGTGGTGGTTAACCTCTATCACCCGCCTTTATGATGGTGAATTCTATGCTGGACCATGAATCCATCATGTTTTATTGAGAAGGAGACAGTCTTACATTTTAAAATGTGCAACAGTGATCTTTGACTTGTCCTTTTGATTTGGGTCAGCTAACGAAACTGGAGGAATGTTTATGATTAAGGGAACTTATAAATCAGAGAGAAAGGAGACAAATTCTTTAGTTATTGGTTATGGCAATTTTGAACTTTTGTAGTTCCTTTTTTGGTTCCTTTTTTTTTAAGTAGTCAAATAAGATCTATAAGGATGTCTAAATAAAAAAGTCTCCAGAAGAGTTTCGCATTGTAGATTCATTGATATAAACCCCATATCTGAATTAGCCATGGCAACTTCAGCTTACATTTATCTTCAGGAGATAGCTTAGTCTTGGCTTGTTTGTTTCTGCACTTATCTCAAGCATCTCTCTTTTATTTGAGCTCTTCTACAGAACGTAAACAGAAATAATAAACTACAGAGTGAGCATATAAATCTCCCCTCCCTGTGGAAAAGTCCTCAGCAACTCCTGTACTATGCAGCCTTTAAATTTCCCAACAAGTTTTGTTTGGCTAAAACAACTTTTTCAGAAAGTCATCCAGCTTTAATTGAAGACATTGGGAAATGAGGGGATCTATCAATCTTTCCATGGTTCACTGGGATGGTTAATCAACCTCTCAGTTAGAATGTGCTCTATTTCCAGTTTGGAATTGCTTTGTTTTAGCTTCCTGCCCTGAACAGGCAGCACTCTCTTCCTGAAGAAAAACAATTAATTACACACTACGGTGAAATCCTCTTTCAACTTTTCTGAGAAATTGAAATAAGGAACTTGAGTTCAGTGAGGGGCTCACTGCACAGCATTTCCTGCAATCATTTAGGTTTTGGGTTTTTGTTTGTTGGTTGGTTGGTTTGTATTGGGTATTTTTCTATGCACCTGCTCCAGTGTTCAAGCAAGATTTGAAAGAACACAGACCAGAGCTGGATTAATTTTTCTCTTCCAGGCTGAGATGGAAATGTAGCACTTCCTAGTGCCATGTGAGGTTGGGTTATTTTCCAGCATCACTGCCTCCTATTTCCCATGCCATGTATGACAGTGGGTGCCATCCTCTACAAATATTGATATTGGGTTTCTGCTCCCACTGACACGTATTTTCCTTAATTTGTTTCATGACTAATCCCAGCTCTCCACCTTTCCTTGGCATTTGCAAGAAGTAGTCTCAACAAATAGCAAATAAATGACTTTTTAATATAACCGGTTTCCTTTTTTTTTTCTCTGGCACAACACTTTGAAAACCTTAGAGATGGGGATTTTGCTGTTCTATTTTGCTGTTCTATTGTGCTGTTTTCTGCAAACAGCATTTGCTTTTTCTGTAGCACTTAGGAGACTCAGCCAAGTACCAGAGCTCCATCTTCTTTCTTTGGGTTGGTGCAGATTTTTGAAATGGAAATAGGGACTGAGGAGATGGAGTCTGCAGTGTAAGCTCATCTCTGATTCAAGGCTACTCCATTGTAGTACTAGGAATAGGAAAAGTTAACTTGGTTGGCCATTTCCAAAGATTTTTCATAGCAGCAGATGCTTCATATGCAGCCACTCAGACTGCCAAGGTGGGATGAATCCCCCACCTCATCAGCTTTGGGTGTCTTTGTGGTAGATGTCAATAACTGAGCTGCACCCTGCACAAGCTGCCTGTGTAGTCAGTGGACAGAGAGGGGTTTTTAGGGTGCTCACATAGCTGCCACTGAGCATTACAGGATAATATGCATCACACCTTCTAAGAGATTCTTCATCTCTGTTGACTGTGAAGAATATCTTTGGACATTAACTCAGACATAAACTAGTCCACAGTCAGGCAAGATTAAGTCTGCAGTTTTCAACGACTCCTTATGAGCAAATAATTTGGAATAATTTTTTTTTTTATTTGCACTCAGAAATAATGTATTTATTGGGCAAATTACTTTGTTTAAACACATTAGTAGCAGAGATGTCAGTCTGATTTCTTTGTCAGTGGTAGCAGCAGGGAAAGAGAAAAAAGAGAAAGAAACCTTCAGACCTGTGCTGTATCCAAACGCAGGAGTTCCCCTTTATATCTTGGACGTGTCTTAGCAGAGTATCAAGTTTAAGGGCTTACATAGACTCAGGTATTGGACATATGTTACAGCTTTGTAAAGGGTAATTTGATACAGTGTCAGCCCTGTGTTATCATGCGCCTCACTGGCATGTTAAGCCTCATTCATGTAGGGCTATTGAGGAGAGAGACAAAATCAATATATCAGTACAGTGATGATGATGCCAAGCCAGAAATTTTGAGCCACTGACATCTGCTTTACAGGGAACTATTACAGCAAAATATCTGTGCCCAGATATTTGGAATATTCAAAGAAAATTTGATATCATGCCTAATAAAACCCCAATCAGGAGCAAAGAAGCCCTACATCTATTATCCTGTTTTTTGTGTTCCTCAGCTGAATACAGAAATCAGAACTGTATCCAGCTCTTGCTGTCTGGAGTGAAATCTGCTGGCCCTGGTTTTACTGTGAAGTCCCTCCTCCTGCCTGGGTACAGCAAGGCTGAGATTGTGGGGTGGTTGATGGCCAGGGGAAGACTGAACTGGATTTTCCATCCAGCTGCTCCCTGGCAAGGACATTTGACACAGTGTGGGCTGGAAGTTAGACCGTACCCTCTCTGTGAATTAAAGTCTGGATGATAAAACCTGTGAAAGATGCCCTAGGGCATTCAAGACATCTGAAAAAGCCCAGCAGATATGGTGCAGAGATATGTCCTATTAATTGTGTCTCTGTCCCATACATAACAATATATGCAACCATAAAATCCCTGACCACAGCCAGCTCACCCTTCCAACACTCGAGTGGTGTGAGGACACTCAGAGTCTGGAAACCAAGGTTCTCTTCTTGTCCTTGCCTCAGAGAAATTCCCTCAAATTCTTTCCTCCTCTCAACAGTGCCCTAATTTCCAGCTTCAAGCTAATTTGAATGGGAAGCAGCATTCTTTTATCCAGTAGGAGTTCTGCCATTATGTACAAAAATGAAAGATTTCTGTGAACATGTGGGAATGAGTAAACATGACATTATAACCTAAGGGCTCTATGTGGGAGAGCAAGACCGTGATGTTGACATTGCTCAAAAGATCATTTCTGTGTTTTGTGGAACATAATGTAAAATACTTGAACACAACATCAAGCGAGTCTTGGAACACTCACCCCACTGGTCAGGCTCATCCATGTTCTCTCTGGTCTCATAAATCTTTTGCTTCTTCCAAGAACTCCCCAAGTGCTAAACATTCATCTCTTCTCCCTCCTGAAAAAGTTACAACCTCGGTGCGACAGAGAGGATTCGGACACCATGAGGAGGACTAGAAAGCGAGTTCCACCCTGTCACAGTGATGTTCTGAGAGAGAAGATGAGTCTCTTCTTAGTTCTCAAAAGAAAGAACACAGAGGACCCTTTGGGGGAGGATTCAAGGCTATGTCTTCCAGAAGATGGATAGAATCTTCCTGGGATCCTGGACTCAGACCTAAACCCCATAGAACAGTGATGTTTAAGTGTTTAACCAATAACCAATAATAATAAACCAATAAGATTCCAATATTATTTCCTGAGGGTAATTGAGGGTCTCTGCCTGGAGAACACAGGTTACAGGCAAGGGCTGAGATTCCTTCACTCTGGAGAAACTTATTTGGCTTAGAATGGTGTCAACGTCCCTGTGCACTCAGGTTTGGACTTTAGGAGCAAAAGCAATTGCCCAATCCACTGGTGTGTTCTAAACAGGCTGTAATAGGGGCCATTACTATCACCATGAATTAACTGCCTTTTTTCCTTGCCAAGCTCAAGAAGCCTTTTGGTACAGACAGCTCTGTCACACTGTACAAAACATTCTTTTATCAGAAAAGAACTCAAGTGTCATTCTTTCCATTGTAAACTCCTTTCTCCCTTTAACCCATTCCTGAAAATAAGCTTCTTACTAGTAATAAAGTGTAAATTCAATGTAGAAGGTTATTTCTTCTTTTATCCTACATGGGGAAAAACCCCCCAAATAATATGGCAAATACACCAGATAATATGGCAAATTTTCCAGGGGAGCCAATAGAAAAACATGTTATAATGCAAAATTTAATAAGAATAAGAATAAGAATAAGAATAAGAATAAGAATAAGAATAAGAATAAGAATAAGAATAAGAATAATAAACAGTTTTCTGTCTAAAAATCTCCAGGGCTGTTTGAGCTTTACTCTTAACTGTCTTTTTTCCTCAGGAATGGCTTGATTATGGCATCTTTCCAGTCTCAATGCTAAATATTAAGAAGCTTCTCTATGTGCCACATGTAGAGGAAAATACTTTACAACTTCAAGACAGTATTCAGCTTCATGCCAGAAAGCAAGTTTATTCAGTCAGGAATTAGGAAGAAACAGGGTTCATGTAAAGCCTCTTCTGGTCTGCCTTTCCTTTAAAAAAAAAAAAAAGAGAAAAAGCCAAAACCAAAAACAAACAATCCCCCTGAAACAAACAAAACAAAACCAAAACAAACCAAAACAAAAAGTAACCCCAGTTTTCACAGACAATTTCTTTTTCACAGCCATAAACTTTGAGATGCATGAGTTTTTTTCAAATCAAATCAGCCTAAGAAGGGCTGTCTCAGCTCTGATGTTTTACTGACAATATCCTGTACAATCCGAAGTCTTCGTCCAGATGTAGAGCATATGAAAGTTTAAATATATCTGAAACTCTCAGAAGATCATGACTGTCCTTAAGATTGGCTTAACTGCAGCTCTTCCATTTCTCTACAGTAGAAACCTAAAATACAGCCATGTAATAGTTTTTCCCCCTTTAAACTCTTTGGAACAAAGGTGTTGTTTCACTCTTCTGTACAAAAGGGACAGTTGTCGCAGAGAAAGACTCCAGGACAGCTTGACTCCATCAGGGTGGCTTTTCACTGCACACTCAATACCTAGAGCATTTTGCACAGATAAAATTAACAGAACAGTGAAATTAGTACTCACAAAAATCAGTCAACTCCGGTAGTTTTTAAATTTGGAACTAATGTATGTGTTGTTTAGGAGGGACTGAAAGAAAAGAAATGGACCAAAAGTTCTCCCTTGAAATAACGAACAACACGTAGTGATGTGTCAATTAATAAAGTTTATTTTTTCAGTAGGGAGAAATCCAGGAGGCAGCATTTAACCTGTTTTCTCTCAGGCACCTTCAAAGTCTGTAGGGTGTAATCCTGAAAACCAGTTGGTAGACCAGGGCAAATTGACAGCCTTTGGGGAACCAGTTGATGTTATTGTATGCTCTATTTCGTGGTTTAGAATTAATTGCAATTGGGGTATGGAAAAAAAATCCTGAAGCCTAAAGTGGTTTTGCGAATTCATAAGGAAGTATTTTTCTTTGAATAATAGCGTTATTATAAAGTTATGATCTTTCTCTTTTTCAAATGAACCCTTTATTTTCTTTCAAATTTCTGATGCTTGTGGCCAGGGGCTGTCTGGTGCTCTCATCTTGTGGGGAATTGCTGGCTGGAAGCAGCATCATTTCTGTAATTACCACTTTCACTGAAATAGTTCTGAGCACTCCAGAAATGCCTTCAAGTATTTGATCATATGCATTAAAAGCTGGAGGGACAGCTAATGGCTGATGGCTGTTCCTAAAGGCTGGAAAAGAGTAAGCTCATTTGAAAACTTCTTTTTAAACATCTCAGTATGTCTCACATTTCCAAAACCAAGAGAGTTTGCTCTCTTGCCTGTGCATAGTACAGAATGGTGCTGACCTTTACTGCTTTGTAAATACTGATGATGAACCTCAGTAAAAAGCTTGGTGAAGATTGCTGCTCTCTATTTTCCGCCATAAAATGTTCCCTGCAGAGATTTCTCAAGCATTTTTATACAAGACTGCATCTCTCCAGCATTCTCCAGGGTAAAGAGAAGTCCCCTCCCAGCTGTCTAAAAGTGAAGGGAACCAGCCAACGTCAGGGCTTCCCTCACACTCCAGGAAGGGATGAGTAGCTCCAGAAGGAGATTCAGGAACCCCAGGATGAGTATCCAAAGCAGGTGGGTGTTTCCCCTCTCAAGGTTCTTTGGCAGCACAGGGCCCTGTGCCCCATCCAACATTCATCCCTCGTTAGGTCCAAACTAAGAATCAGCTTAACTCATCTGAGGCAAAACAAGGAGTTTAGGAGGATAAATACTTAGGTTTGTGTTGGCAATGGAGTCTCAAGGAAGACTGACAAAAATCCAAACTTTGCATTTACAAGCTGTAGTTCCCAAAGAGAGACTGGATTGAATCATGTGCCACATTATTGGGGTGTTATCTATGGCAAGGGTTGCATCCACAATTTTTTATTCTTAAAAACTTCTTCTTTGGCCACATTATTACAGACAGTGGCCAAAATTCAAGATTAGTAATCATGCTATTGGCTTCAACAGAACCAATATTTCATTTCCTTTTCCCACCAAGATGCATCCCGATCTGATTTCTGTTGAAAAACCATTTCAAAGGAATTGTTTGTTCTGTGTCCCCCTGGATCCCAGTCCCTGACCTCAGCTCTGCCCCACCTTCCCTGAGCTATGCCCAAGGACAAGGCAGGTCACACTATGGCAGCGCTGGAATGACCCACCTGAAGCTCGGCCAGGAGTGGACATCAGGCAGCTGGATGCTGTCAAAGAAGCCACAGAGGCTGGATCTTATAGAATTGTTTAGGTTGGAAAAGACCTCTAAGATCAATCACCAAGTCCAACTGCTCAGACAGCACTGCCACGTCCATCACTAAACCGTGTCCCAAGGAGACACAAATTCTGGTTCCTCTTTCCTTCCCAACGCTGATTTTGATGAAGGCTGTAGAAGAACCATTATGTTTGGTACTCTCATCCCTCCATCAGATTTGGGGGAAATAAGTTTAAGAGTTACTGAAAAGGCTAAACCAGCAAGCAGGTACCAGCAGGCACAATTCACACCTCCTTACAAAACCACACTAAATGGACATATCTGTCATTTACTGAACACCAGAAAAGAGCTGAGCCCTGCAAAACAGAGAGAAGAAACCACAGCAACCACCACAGAGCTTCACACTTCTTTCTGGACTGCTCAGAGCAGCCACTTCCCAGGGATGATTCAGGGACTCAGGTCAGACCAGCACAGAACACAGCAGCAGAGGCAGGACCATGTGGTAAAAATTAAAAAACTAAAAATTCGAAATCCTTCAGCTTGATTATTGGACGAATAGGAAATTTTCCAATAGGAAAACCTAACTTTTTTTTCTTTTTTTCTTTTTTTTTTTTTTTCTTATGAATGGCTACAGATGGGAAAAGTGCTTAATATTAATAATAACATTAATTCTTTGCTGAAGTGGTGACCCTGTAGGCTTGGATTGTGGACAGTGGTGGGAGGAGCAGGGGGACACTTCTGTTTTGTCCTAAGTAAATTTTCCCTTCAGTAGTAATGGATGCAGAAGAGATGACAAGTATCCTGGATATTTTGTCCTATTTTTTTCAGACATGATGCTTGAAATAAACCCTGTTTTAAATGAGAGCTTATTCTTCTCTAGGAGAAGCAAATTCTGTTTGCCTGGGTATTCCCTGAAGTAATACCCAGTGTAAGGCTATTTTCCATCTCTGGTAATCAGGGCCAGCCAGGAACAGGCAGCAGCAAAGAGTCCTCTTCTGGCCACCTCCCACCTCTACATAGCACATCAAATGGGTGTTCACAAAAAAAAAAAAAAATCCTAATTACAGGCTTACTGGGGTCAAAACTAAGAAATAAATATTATGACAGTTTTAGCCTGTGATTTTTCATCCCTTTGGTCCTTGTCTCAAGCAAAGACCACCCTCTCATGAAGATTGAAAACTCTGGTTTTCCCTGGTTAGGAAACCCTGAGACATTCCTGTGCTCAGCATTTTTTGTATCTCCATTGTCCAAGCTGTCGATCAGTGCTGTCCCTCTGCTGCTCTTGCTCCTTTAAGAGCCCTTTTCCTTGGAAGTCAAATTCATGAAACTTAATTCAAGTTCTCCAGAGTCTAAAGTGCTGCTGACCAATTAACCAAGCAGCACTAATTGGGAGATGGTGCCAAGGCACTCAAAGGAGAACTGTAGAAGTACATGCAATGAATCAATGCTTTGCTTTCATTCTTTGAGTTGTTGTTAGCTAGAATAAAAAAAAAAAAAAAAAGGAAAAAAGAAAAAAAATCAGTGAAGAGTATTCCAGAGGTTAATGGAAAAGGCACATTTCTCTTTTTAGTTGTGAGACTCAGTTGCTTTAAAAAAATAACAATATTAACATGCATATAATATTTTGCATGCAATTACAGAGATTCCATAGGTGAGTGCTCTGTTTCTCCTACAACCTGGTTATCATTACACCTTTAAAGAAGAAACAGTTAGGACTAGCTTGACCTGAAGCTGGATCACAAAGAATTTTCTAACACATACAGAGACATCTGCAAATGCCATTTGAATTTCCATTGTCTGTCAGTAAAATTGAGTGGAGCACCTATAATCCATCTACTCAAAAAAAACCATTTCTTTACTTTGAGTCATGTCTAGGAGGAAAAAGTAAATTTAACTCAAGACCTTGACCTTCTAGAGAAGAATCTACTTTGATTCTCCCCAAATAAACTTTTTCAGAGATTTTTCTGCATGAAAAAAACCCACTTTGTTTCCTCAATTTGCCTTGCCATGCTTTGCCTGTTGAAGCAGGACATTCTTCTCCCATGACAGCAAAATTTTCCGTTTTAAATAAATTTGGATTTATGTTTCCAAGCAAACTGAACTTTTTGATGCCACTGAACGTAAAATCTCCTCAGCCTGAGTTCTAAAGCTCCATCACTGTGTCTCAGCTGGACTGGAGAGCCTGAGCACAAGGCTCAGCTGTAGAGGAATTAAACCAGGGTGAACCCCTGCTTAGTTTTTAGAGATTCCAGCTTCAAATTCAGGGCTCCAGCTTCAGCCCTCAGTTCAGGGCTTGTGCAAACTAGCCAGAATCATGTCTTCTGGTTCTGACCTAAAGGGTGAAGAGACTCACAAAAGCACAAAAAAAAATCACTTGACTCCTGAGATGGCCAAAATGATGGCATTCTTATAAAATCAGCTTGTGCTATTATTGTCCTAATCTCTTCATCTACACATATGAGGTTTTCACTATCTCAATCCCACCTTCAGCAACCTTGATGATAATTCATATGAAGGCTATTTTGGGAACCCTTAAAATCTCATACATGAGGGATTCCATTTTATAGAGTGGCTTTCCCTTCATTGAAAGGGATCTCTCCCATTAAAAAATGGATGCACTGTTTAAGGAAATTTTACAAACTGGTCCCTCAATACCAGGAGCTGTTGGAGGCAAGAGCTGAGAATTGTGAGCAGCGACATCAAGGGCATGAACCAACATTGAATCAACCCTCTGACATCCCCAAATTAGAGGCAGTGGTGAGGACACAGCAAATTGCTAATTGTGAGATGGTTTTGTTTCAATGCCCTGATAAGCCCAAGGGGGCAATGCACTGCCTGCCTGTGGCAGGGCAGGGATAGCTTCTCCCTGGCTGGGAGATCACAGTGCTCTGAAATACCCTTCCTTCCTTCCTACTGAGATGAAAGGCAGCCTGGATGAAAAGCTAATTTATCAGGCATACAGTGCTCAAATATAGCCCATTTATCTGCTTCTAAGTGTTTTGCTTCTCCCACCACTCAGCTCAGTGAGATAATGTCAGTGGTCAGAGGGATGCTGTGGTAGGTGCAAGAAAGCATTCCATTATCCATTGTGAATGATTCCTAAGTACACCCCACTGCTGTCCACAGATTGAAGTGGCATTTTTCTAAAGTACCATGGAAATCAATAGGATTTATGCACTTATAACATTTCAATGTTCAGGGAAACCCACAGGATGTGTCTGAATTTCTTTTCCTGCGGTATGCCTTCACCTCCCACCTCGATGCCAGTGGAGCTCCTGCTGGTGCACACAGAGGCAGGGGAAGACCCAGGGCTGCACTGGGGTGTGTGTGCATAAGAGGGGAGGTGGATCAGCA
The DNA here is from genome assembly GCA_013396955.1 of Regulus satrapa. Lineage (NCBI taxonomy): Eukaryota > Metazoa > Chordata > Aves > Passeriformes > Regulidae > Regulus > Regulus satrapa. The sequence goes on along the minus strand of VWZN01017944.1, from coordinate 93,876 downwards.
CATCAGGCTGCAGCACATCAGCACCAAGTTTCTTTGGCCTCCTGGGTGGAGTGCATTGGCAGAGCTGAAAGCCAATACTTTTGGCTTATTGCTAAAGTTGCAACAGAAGTGGGTTCAGTTTCACATTTGCTGCTAGGAATGTGCAACTGGCTACTCTGCACTCCAGTGATGAGTGTGCTTCATTGTCCACATGTCCATTAATGGGGACTCACATTCACAGCCTCACACAGCTGCCTTTGCACATCATTTTATACAAAGCCTACACACATCTGTAGCCACACCGATCAAAAAAAAATCTCTGTTTCTAACCAAATGTGCATAAGAATAAAAAACTAATTCAGTGCTCACACGGAGAACTGAAAAGAAAAATGGTCATGAACAGATAACATCTTGTTCTATGCATGATGGACATCAGGAATAAAAATCTGTTTACAGCCTTTCCCTTTCTAGCAATGTTCCATTACTGAAGCACAGTCAAAGGTTTTGCCAATGTTAAGTAGGATGCAAACATTCCTTCATGGAAGTTTCATCTTTATATACACCTCCACGACCTCCGTCTTTAGTACAGTGTGTACACTGTCTTTATTACAGTGTGACATTTCAGACTCTGATCAGGTTGTGCCTCACTGCAACCCCTAGATATTTTGCCATCTAATCAATTTTTGTTGCATTGGTTGGGACAATTACTTATGCCAAAGCAGAGTGTCTTGTCCTTCCCTGATTTCCTCCCTTCCTTTTCCATCTCTCTTACTTTTTTTTAGAGTCTTTGTCTCTAGTTTTTAAAATCATTTTAAGTTCCAACACTGTCCTCCATAGAAAATGCTGACATTTTCTTCCAAGCCTAGCTAATCTTGGTGTTCTATCAACATTTATAATATTCTGTTGCGTTGCCTCAAGAGGCATCCTCCAATTTGAGGGCAAGCCACTTCTATTACTTGTTTTCTCAGTAAATACTTCTGATCCACGTTTACCCAGGCATGGATATTTTCATCTAGCTTCTCCTCCTTTGGGTTCTCAGTGAGAATGGTGTGTTCTGGCACATGCCAGACACAACTGCTCTCCCTCACCAAAATCCCTCTTGTCTTCTGATCAAAGGGAACAACTTCTTGAACCTGAACAGGCATCAAACATAAGCAGTGCTGTTGTTCATTTTCAATAGAATGGCTACACCTGAGTAGGAACATTTAAGTCACCATGAAAATAACACAGGGAATTATCGGGGAACTTCTAATCAAAAAGATTTTGACAGAAATGGGAAAAACAAAACAAAACGAAACAAAAGAACAAAAAAAAACACCAAAAAAACACTCTTCAATCCAGAATATATCTCATCAGGCAAGTCAGAGGAGGCAGACTGACTAAATTAACCCAGACAAAAGAGGCAAGTGGTTGTCCCTTGCTCTACCAGGTCCTGGCATAACCGTGTTTGGATGCATCCCAACTTTTTGACTCACTGCAGGGAAGATATCCTTCTGCATCTGGTCTCCATTAGAGAGTAGGCGTCAGGAGGAGGTGAGGTCTGCTATGGCTTCTTATTTGGAGTGCTTGTTGCTTGGTAGTACAAACAGTGGGCTATTAAAAAAGCCAAATGCTGATATTTCCACAGCGCCTGTAACACAAGCTCCAGTTTGCCTCAATTTGGTCACAGCGGTTTACACAGAGAGCCGCACACATTTAAATATAATATTTATTAAACTTACTACAGTTTATTCTGAGGTATGACTGCAGCCCAGTTTGTTCTGGCTGGGCCTGGGAGCCCGTGTCAGGTTTGGAAGTGCGATGTCCTGCCATGTGCACCCATGGAGCTGGAGCAATCTGCTTTGAATTAACAGCCCAGATTATTTTATTGTGCTTGGCCTGGCCCTGCTACCCAGTGACCCTGAGCGAGATCGCTCTTAAAGGAGATAATATGACTCGATAAAACATAAGAGCCTTTAGGAAAGGGGAAGAGGTATCAGCCCTCTGGGCCTAACCACAGCCCACGGTGTATTTCCCTCGTTTCTTGGACGCCTGTCCTACGTAGGCTGCAGGAGCAGCACTGTGCACCTGTATTTTGGCTGGCAGTAAGCTCTTCTTCCCACACACCAGTGACCTGCCGGCAGTGCAGGCACGGCATCCATCAGCCAGTCAAGGTGCACGCTTCCAAATTTGTGTGGAATGCCTCTCCCAGCCTCTCCAGGACTCCAAAAGCAAAGCCAGGCTTTCTGTGGAATACAAACTGAGCCAAAGTTGGAGCTAAAAGCTTGTAACCATTTTCCATAGGGAATCTGGTATAGTGTCCAGCTGGAAAAAGGCCCTTTTGTATAGATTTGCTGAGTAAAGAGATTGCCTTGGGATGTTCTAGGCACACGTAATTATGATTTTTTTTTTAAAATACCTATCCCATGATAGAAATCCACAAACAATTGTTAACTTATAACTGGAATTATGCAGCATATAGAGCATTTCCCCCAAACAAAATTTATAGGTCTTACTTCCATCAGTTAGAGGAACATCCCTCTCTTTTATTTTCCATAAATAGATAAAAATCAGTGAAAATCAGGGAAAAAAAATCGATCAAAAATCAGGAAAGATACTCAAGATCCACAGATATTAACAGGGAAGACTGCACGTCATTTTTTATGGTGCAAGTTCTCAGAATAGTGATGATAAAGTAAAGGCTGAGGAAGAGAAGAATGGAGAAAAACTATTTGTTTCCAAACTCAAATGATAAATGGTTCTCCTGCCCTTTCAGATTACCACAAACCTGCTTAGAATTGTTTCAGTAAAATTAAACTATTGAGAACACGTCAAGCTAAGCCCTAGATGCAGCCATAATATCTTAGTTAAGCTCATTTAACTCCAGGTATTTCACTTTATTGCTTGTGATGATTTGGAGGGCAGGAGCTATTTCCTAAGAGGTTCTGTGTTTCAGAGTCTCCTAATGCTGTTCTTACATAGATCAGCTCTTAACACATCAGCACAGCTTGCTGGAGACCTCATTCAATAAATTACTGAAACACTGTTATTTAGTTTTATTTTAACTTGACTATAATTTGATCAAATTCTCTTTAGCTTTCTTTTTAGAAAGATGGAGTTGTGAAATATTTTCATTTTATTAAAAAAGAAGTTCCTGCTGATACAGAAAGTTTCCACTTTGGTTTTGATTTCTTAATTTCTCTGTGTTTTACCTCTTTCCTCTTCACCATATAAAAATGGAAGTATTTATCTTCCATTAGATATAGATATAGATATAGATATAGATATAGATATTAGATATAGATATAGATATAGATATAGATATAGATATAGATATAGATATAGATATAGATATAGATATAGATATAGATAGATCCAGTAAGACTCTAAACAAAGCATTTCATATGGTTTTCAATCCATATGAAATCACATTTCTCTTTACATTTTGCAAATAAATCAGAAAGGTCTCAAGAAAATTTCAAAACAATTTCATTCTTTTCTCCATGTCCTTCACTCATATTTTGGTGGAGTTGGTGGGAAAATGTGTCCTGCTCTTCATTCTGTTAATAGAATCCAATCAAGGACCAAAAATGAAATTAGAAAATGCCACTTCTGCTTAAAAGTCAATACCACTTCTGGTTTTAAGTTAAAGAGAAACATTTATTTGGACGTTTAAATTTACATTGAGGTCCACAAAGATTTTTTTTTTTTCTTTTTATCTTTTCACAAATATTTTTTTCTCCCCAGACTAGAAGTGGCACGTGAGCATCTTTTCCCTCCCTCCATCTCTTGTCTACCTGCTGCTCCTCCAAACACAGTCCAACAAAGTGGGTCCAGTCCCATCAGCTTCAGTGTCCTTCCCTGTCTCATGGGCCAGCTCTCATCGGAGAGATCCTGACAGGAAAATTCAGATGGCACACCTAATTCTGGGCAGCAACCCTGAGAGAGTGGGAGGCCTGAAAGGTCTGTGGCACTTGCAGCCACAGCCAGGAGAGAGGATTTCAATCTGCCACAACAGTGCTGGTCCCTCCAAAGGGCAGGAGATGTCTGCTCCATGGGGCCTCTGGGATAATGAATATATCTTCTTCTTGGGCTTCTCTAGCATGGCATGTGAGAGGAAGGGCTGGCTCAAGCTGGAAAGGGAAATCTTGGCTCTCCCCCCCTAAAGGTTACCCAGAGAGCTGGGATGTGCTGCTCTTCCACAAACGCTGCTGATTGCCAGCATCTACCAGCTGGAGATAGCTGATGTGCTCTGCCAGGAGAGGTTGCTTCAGCAGCTCACAACCAGGCTCTCCTGCTCGTGTTAAAGCATGCGATTTTCTTGTCAGGGGTTTTGTATTTACTGTAGGCTCGCAGGCAGAGCTGCCTCTGTTTGCTCAGCCTTGCAGTCTCCAGTCAAGAGAAGTCCCAGCCGAGGGCTGTGGGGTAGGACATATATGGGAGAGTCCTAAACCCGAGGAAGAGCAAGTGACAACCTTTGCTGTGCACATCCTTTCACCGTCCTGGGGTGGAGGAAGCGAGCCCAGTTCTCTCTAAGGTCTGGAGGTCCAAACTCTGCTTCACCCCTGTGACCTCGTGTGCTGTTTTTAGTCCAAATCCTCAGAAATGAATGCCCCAGTTCCCATTGCCTTTGTGTTTTACGTTCTCATTTCCTCCAGCTCTCTGCCGGGGTTTTCCTTCCAGTTTCACACCAGAAGAGCTGCATTTCCCTGTTTCCCCCCATTGAGATGCTAACAGGCTGGCGGGGACAGCAGGGGGCTGTGCCAGCTGGGGAGGACAGCCAGCACTGCCCCAGGGAGGGCACAGCAGGGCGGGCTGGAGCTGGTGTGTCAGCACAGCTACGCAGAGAGGCTTCTGCCAACAGCAGCACAAGGCCGATGCTCAAAGAAAACTGCTCTTCCCCCCAAAAAACCCCACAGGGATTGCAGTGCCCCAGAGTGTCTGGGGAAAGACGGGGTGAGGGGGGTATCTCCTGTCCTTGTGCTCTTCAGATACCAGTTTAAGCTCCATGGCATTCACCAGGAAGTTGTGGAAATAATGGGATTTCCTGGACTGTGGACAAAAAGTCCTTGAAATAATGGGAGCCCTGGAGTGTGGACAGAGGCTGGGGCACCCAGGGATGAGATGACTCGGTCACAAAGGGCTTTTTGATTGTGAACAAAGCCCCCAAGACAAAGTAGTTCCAGGCCCACAAGATGCAAAACCCCTTGGAGAAGATCCCAGGTGACAAACCATCAATGTTTGCAGCACACTGGCTTCCCAGCCCTTCACACCCCAGCTGTGCAGTCCAGCTGCTCCCAGGCTGAGGAGCTGCATGAAATCCTCCCTGAGAAGATAACCCTCTCTGGAATTAGGGCCTTTCTCTGTTCTTTTCTTTTTTAATCATATGGAAAATATTCCCAGCTAACCATTGCCTCGGAGCTGTGGCGACCTTGCCTGAGGCCATCTCTCAAGCCAGTGGGGTGACACGGGCTGCAAGGCTGGGAAGACAGTGCTGCCAAGCCTCCTTTGGAAGCAGTCCTTGTCGGTTTTCCCTTTCAAGCTCTTTTGTTGAAATTCCTTAAGGCGCTGAGAAAAAGGCCCTTTCTCAAAGCAGTTTCTCCAGACAGCCTGGGAGAGCCGGGAGCTCAGCCCATGGGTGCCAGGAGGCTGCTGGAGGGGGCCACCACTGCCCATGGAAGGTCCAGGGGCAAGGACCAGCCATGAGCAGAGCATGGGCAGGGGTGGGTGACATCTTCCTTACACAAATTATTTCTTCTTCCTCCTGCCCCAGACTGAGAGGATATTCCCTTGTCACCCACAGCAGGACTTGTTAGGTTAGGACCCACAGAAAATGGGTTAGGACCCTGTATTTAACACTTTCCCTGCCTCATTGCAGTAGGTGGTTTACACTGCTAGCCCAGTGCTTGGCACCCTGGTTCACAGAGCAACTGAATGAGGAGAAGGATAACTCATTCTCCTCAGCTGCAAAATGATCTGGTGTTCAAGGTTTACGTCTCTTCTTAATGTTAAAGCCTAACTTTTTATTTCTTAGGCTCAACCAACATTTAAATGACAAGTTTCATAATGGTAACTGGAAGTGCTGTGATGTCTCCCTGCTTCAAGTTCCAGATTGCATCACCTGCTGGAACAAGACTCTCCCAAACCTGTGACATCAAATGCTGTGGGATGCTCAGGCTGAGCTCCTTAAACTATCCCAGCTCCATCTGGAACCTCTGAGCTTGAATTTAAACCATCCATGGCCTTCCACATTAGATACCAAACAGCCTCCATCTGTCCAACCAAGGTCACACTTCAAAGGGCTCAGGTGGCAAGAAAATGTATACAGGCCTCTGAGTTGTTTTATGAAGAGCTTACACATAGCATAGAATCATAAAATGGTTTATAGTCAAATTATTGACTGTGCCATAACTTTGGGAAAGCCGCAGACACCATTCAGATGGAGAAGTAAGCAATACATGGATTGTTTTAAGTTCTACATTGATTAGAAATAATACAGGAGATACATTTGCCTTTACAAGAAGTAAAGGCAGTGAGTAAAGCAAAGCATGGCTCCACGTGGATAAATGACAGCACAACAAAATTCTGCACAAAAGGCAGTGAAGCACATCCTTTTCTGTGCTCCATGGAGGGCACTCTCACCGCCATTTATTTTCATTTCAATGTAGTTAGTGAAGGGTAGGGAAAAAAATCAAGAGCAATAAATGAGTTGTTGCAACCTGCCCTTTCTGCTCCAGCGATTTCCTGTTTTTGTAAACAGGAAATGCCACACAACTTGGCAAGGACTCGGTGTGATAACGCTGAAGAGTGATCAGACAGTCAACTATGGAAACCATCACGGTCTGCTGGGGAAAACCCACAAGCTGTCAAGAAAGCTACAGGATGTTTTGCGACACAATCTATCAATTATTCAAGGTGAATGCCTTTATTTGTGGATGGATTTCTTTTCCTGTTGTAATTCTCTCAGTCCTACAGTAAGCCACCTGGCCAGTGTGAAATACGCACAATAATTTCAAGGTAATATATTATTCTATATAATAAAAACAAGTTGTCTGGTTGTTTTTAGTGAAGTTGTCTAATTCTGTTCCCATGGGCTTTCCACCTCCCAGGGAGAACTTGCAATCTGCTCTGTTTCATCATCACTTTTGTGTCATTTCCTACCGAGATGAGTGGCACCAAGACAATTTCCAGACATGGTTATTTTTTCTCCTTGACCTGAGTGACTGCTGCTTTCTAAGTCATTTGCAGTGTCAGTCCTGGGATTTGACACTTGGTCTTCTCCAGTTGGGGATTATAATGTTTTCTCTTTCTTTCAAGCCCCTTATTAATTTTCTGGAGGCACTTACAAACAAAAATTTTTTTCATTACCAGCACTTAAATTCTGCAAATCAGGCCAATTTAACCAATTTCACATGACTTGATAATTCAGTTTACACCAAGTAAAAAACCTTTCCCTGGGCCACCAACCCTACACAGAGTGTTTAACAACAATGACTGCTTGCAGGTTTGGTTTTTCGCCCATACCTGAGGAGGTTTTAACACACTCTGTTCCCAGCTGTGCCTATAACCTGCAGAGATAGACTGAGAACAGCTTACAACTCAAAATATTTCCCTCCTTTGAATTCTGTCCATCATTTCCTTGTTGGTTCCCCTCTAAAAGTAAACAGTTCCATGAAAATTTAAGCAATCTTGAATGAGGTCTTTGCAGTGACCTTATTGCTTAGAAGCAGATGAACCCAGAGCTCATTGGGCAATAATTTCCTATTGTTCATATACAATCTCAGCCTGAAAATGGGATGTGTGTCCCTAAAGCCAGCTTCTGCTGTGGTTGAGCAATGTGTTGTCAGGCCCCTCTTTCAGCAGCTGTCATCTGTAAGCTCAAGCATAAACTCAGATGACCTGAGCAAGTTCAGCTCTTCTGGGTTACCAGGAGCCCCACAGCCTAAATAAGGCACCACAAATATGTCTGAAAGTGAGTCTAGAGTGGTTTTGAAGTCTTGCTGCACTTGGAAGGCTGTTGATCCAGCCTTGCTGTCTGTGGAAGTTTGCATTTCCATGTGCCTAGTTACATTGCATCCCAGGCCTCTAGAATTCGGGATAAAAGCCCTTCAAACATCAGATAAGGTGCTCCTCTTGTATAACTACTGCCCCACTGATGAATCTGTAGGGCTGTACCTCATGGAAGAACTACTCCTTTACTCCATCCTTTGCAGTGGAAACTTTTGGGTGAAGGAGAGTAGGACTCAACCCCTGAAGGCACAGTGTCCTGAATCAGATCATTGGGTTCAGTCTGCCATTAAAAAAACATTTTTTCCTGAAGGCAAAACAATGCTCTGAAAGGAGCATCAGGAGAGCAGTGGTCTTACCACTGTCTTCATCTCTCATTTTCATCTAGAGATATTGCCCCACTTCATCAAGGCCATGGTAGAGGAGCTGAGAAAAATGGGGAAACCTGTTGCTGCCAGCACAAAAATTCCAGCCAGCACCTTTTTGTCACCACTTCCTCCCTAATCACCACATTTCTCCTCTGCTGTGCCCTTGAGGAGGCAATCCTGTGTCTGCAGATGCCTCAAAGGAAGGAGCAATAACAAGCACACCTCTTTGTGTTGGCAGTCCCTGGAGACAACCTGCACCCCTTGGCAGGGCAGGATGGGTGGTGAGCCCAGAGCAAACATCCCGGTGTGTTGGGCTGGGAGGGTTTGGCTTCCAGTCAGGAGATGAGGCTTCCCAGCACTGCCAGACAAGCACACCCACTTAGGATCTCCAGAGGTTCCATCAAATGTCAGGAAAGAGCCCAAGTGAGTCAGCAGAGAGGTGAGACTCCACACAGGGCCTCTGGACACGATTTGCTGGACTCTCAGCCACCGAGTGAGTAGAAGTGTTTTCTTGTTGTTTCTAATGAGTTTTGGATCAGGGCTATATCGCAAGGAAAAGAAAATAAATAATGTCCATTTATGAAATGCTCTCCTCTGCTAGTTTCATTTTTTTGACATGATTTAAGAGCGCCCAAGGAAAAATATTTAATCCCAAACCCGTTTTAGATTCATGTTTTAGGAACATGCAGGAAAGTTATGTGATGCAGCATGTATTGAGCTCCTAGCAATTCAAAGGCAGATTTTCAAAGGCAAAGTGAAGCTGGGCACATGAATTCCTTTAGCCAGAGCAAGAGAAATACCTGCATATTCTGTGCACCTCTACATGGAGTCGACAGGATGTAAGAGAATGTAAATCCTTTTTCCCATAATATTCATGAGAATATACAGCACAGATTTATCAATGGCAATTACTTAATTCTCTGGAAGCTAACACAGAGAAATTTCAACACAGAAGTATCAAGGATATTGAAAATCATCATGATTCCCAAGAAGCTAACATGTAATTGCAATTTCAGTCCACCCAAACTGATTGAGATAAATGAGTTTCAAACGTAGGCATCTGGTTTAATGGTACAGCCTAAACAAATGACTCAGTGTGCTCTCAAAACATCAAGATCAGCAGCCTGTTGGGTGCTGCAGCATTTTACAATGTAAGGAAAACTGAAAACAAAAGCACACTGGTGATCAAAGATGACCCTGAGGCTGATAGACTCTAGCACCCACACAAAACAGGACTCCAAAGGAGCCAGAGGGCTCATCTGGTCCATCTGCCTTCTCCAGGACAGGGCCTGACTCCCCTGCACTGTCCTGCAGAGAAGAAACCCCTTGAAACACCTTGCAAGTGTTCAGTCACAAAGGGCTCTCTTTTCCTCAGTAAGCTTGCTTCAAGGGAATGCAAGGCTCCCTACCCAAAACTCCTGGATGCATGTGCAAAAATGGATCTTTGTGAGGGGAGGAGGCTGCCACGCTCTCACTGCTCATCCAGCCCATCTGCACCAGGAGTGCAATCAGTTCTGCCTCCAACAACACAGGAGACAGAAGGCAAGCCCAGCAGTGATCCCAGGGCAGGGGGGAAGGACCAAGTGAGGAAAGCAGATGAGATGACCAATAATAAAAGACACTGAGATGTTATTGTAATGGTAGGACTACTTAGGAATGCACAGTGACAAGTTGTGAAATTAATTGAAATGAGGAGACACTAAATTTTGATGGGCCCAAATTAAAGCCCAGTGATGTGGATGAGGAATTCTGCTGCTGCTCTCAGGTGGGTTTGGGTGAAATGTCCCAATCTTAGACTAACATGGGGAAGTTCAGCTGCACAAGACTGAGATCAGTATGTTAAAAACTTGTTGGTTACAGTATGTCACATCTTTCCCATCCTGAACTTCAGTGGTTCTGGTCTCTCTAATACTCTGTGGAATACAAGCTCTAAACCGTTTAACATTAGCATGATTTTAGCAACACACTTCATGTGATGATCCTTGGCAGAAGCAGAGCAAATGAAAACTCCACTGAAACCAGGGACAAGGACCCAATTGATTTCCTCATCATCTGCCCGAGACCACGATTCAGCTATGGGATTCCACAGCACCTCCTGGACTAATCAGGATAATCCCCTCTTATAATTTTTATTATTTCTGATATCTTTCTTCCACACTGACACATGCTATATTGACAAAGGAAAGGAGCTAAAGAGTGCATATTTTTAAATGGCCTATAGGAACAGGCTGTATTTTTTATGTGGAGTTTATGTGGTTTGGATCAAAAATCAATGAAGCAAGTGGTTTTGAAATCAGAAAAATTACTATGTTGCTTTAAAAAATATATCTTTCTGTCTTTAAAAATGTGCTTTTTTTCTCTTCATTGTTTTCCAGTTTTTCCCTTCTGAGGGTACAAGAAAAATTGACATAAGATTTCTGGCCAATATAAAGATATATTGTCCCAGAAGGACACTAGTTTTTTTTAGGGGTTTTTTGGGGTTTTGTTGGGGTTTTTTGTTTTTGG
>VWZN01017944.1:62963-82949 GCA_013396955.1 Regulus satrapa | reverse complement strand
TATATTTACCTCTTTGGTCATTATGGGTGAGCACTAAACTCAACCACAAGTTAGTACAGGTTTATGCTGGCAACTCACTTTAACATGCTTTGAATTAAGTAACTGAAGGGTTTGGGGTTTTTTTGGGTTTTTTTTTTTTTTTTTAATTTCCTGCAATGCAAATTCAGGAGGAGGTATGGTTAAATCAGAACAATGGAGTTAGAGTCTGGAACCACTTCAAAAACAAATTAAAATACTTAATGTCAGGAACAACCTCAAATTCCTTCACTACCTGCTGACATTTTTGCAAACAGAGATACTATTTTAGGAAGGTGCAATCATAATTCAGCCCCGTAAAGGAAGATATTCCCCATTTCTCAGCATCAGTCACTAGCACAGCACATCATGGCAGGGTGAGGACACTGTCAAGTTCAAAGGTGCCCCATTCCTCTGCAGAGAGGTGGGGCAGAACTGCAGGCAGGGACCTGACTGCAGTGTGGTTGGCATTTTGAAACCAGCACTGGGAGAAGACAGCCCGTCACAGGAGGAGGAGAGCAGTTTACGCTGAGGCAACTGGCATTTGAACAAAAGACCTTACATTTGGTGGCTGGTGGCAAGAGCATTGGTGTGGAGGTGTGGTGACTCTGAAAGCTGTGGCACAGCTGCCTGCACAGGCCCCCTAGGTCCTCCTGTGGTCCAGAGTCATAATCACTGCAATGCAATCCCTGATTCGTGTTTCACACATCTCATGGCACGGTCTGGACCACAAGGAGCTCTCAGGATGTTTAGCATCAGGTGTTCCATATTAGTGAATCAGGTAAGAGTAGATTTAGATTGAATATCTGGAATAAATTCTTTAGTGTGAGAATGACAAGCCACTGGCACAGGCTGCCTGGAGAACCTGTGGATGTCCTACCCCTAAAAGTGTAAAGGCCAGATTGGATGGGGCTCTGAGCAACCTGGTTTAGTGAAAGATGTACCTGCCCATGGCAGGAGAGCTGGAACTAGGTATTATTTAAGGTCCCTTCCAACCCAAACCATTCTAGAGTTCTATGATTCTGTGATTTTTTAAATTTTTTTTTTTTTTTTTAATATCAGCTTTTTCGGCTTGTGCCTTTGGGTAATTTTTAGTTATTTTTTCAATTAAATTTGAGATTTTCATATTATTGTTTACCTGAAATTCCTCAAGTTTTAAAGGAAACTCTGAATGTTGCATGATTCATAAGAAAGGCACCAGAGCTGTCAAACTGATTTCAGACACATGAATCACCCTATCACTTACTGGGATTTATCAGCAAGATCAGGGCACAACAGGCAGTGACAAACCATGACAAGCAGGAGTTCAGTGTGAAAACAGCTCCCAACACAAATTCCAACGAGAAGAGAAATTATATGATGCAAACACCCCGTTTGTGGTTGCAAACACGTGGTAATCACTTCCATTAGGGCTGCAACAGTTTCCAGCCCCAGGAGGACAAAGCACTTGGTAGCTTGATTCATTTCTCCCAAAAAACTTCAGCCTGCCCCTGCCAAACAGCCCTTGGCTGTACACGGCCCCTGAACAGATACAATCAGAACAGGCCCTTATTGTATCCCGGGGCTGAAAGGCCAGCTCCTGCTCCAGAGATGAAAAGCAATTAATCTTGAATGCCTGTTTGTACAGTAATTCTCCCCCTTCCCACCTCCTGGCTCTGATAAGTGGCTTTGTGGAGTAGACAGGAGCACCTTTCACACAGCCCATCAGCCCCACAGTCCCTCCTGGCAGCCCTTGGACCAGGGAAAAGACTGGTTTGGCATGAACTCTGCTGGGGCGTTTCCCTACCCTGCACAGTGGGAAGAGCATGGGCACGATGGCCAGGGGCTGGTGGCAGCTGCTGGTGCTGGCCAGGAGCTCTGCCACTGCCACAGCGTGGCCAGCAAGGCACGTCACTCCTTGCAGAGGAAGGCTCTTGGCTCCTTCTCAAGCCCCCGAGATTGCTAATGGCAATTCAGTCACTGAAGCTGCCGCTGACACCAACAGCCAGTGCTCCCATCAGCAGGTTTCCCTCTCTGGGTGTGTGGGTGCATTTGTATTTTAGTATGAACTGTGCTTGTTTTCACATGAGGACAAAACCTGCCCAAAAATTTCCACAGATACTGAGGGAAGTGCCTTGAAGTCTGAGGTCTCCAATATCTAAAGTCCTCTTCAAAAGCAGGTGGGTGCTCTGGGACCCTCATCATCATCATCAATCTTCAGCACTGTGCATGCTGCTGCATGGTTTGGCTGGGGCAATCACCATCAGCCCAGACCTGAGCTATCCTTAACACTGCTCCAAAGGGTGAAATCCTTTCTCCTCATGTCTCTCTGCATCCATGTTACCTTTGTCAGGATCTCAGGTGTTTGACTTCATAGGGACAGATCCATCCTAAGGTGTGCCCTCTGGGTATCCAGCATTGCCTTTCATAAAGCAAGAGAGGCAACCACATTAAAAGCACATTTTTAAAGTCTTTTGACCTTCATCACTCTAAGACTTGGACCCAGGACAAAAGGAGGGCTGGAACTGGCCTCTGTGTGTCTCACACCTGGGAAAAAGACCCACAGAACTAGAGATTTCATGGCTCAGATTTTCCACAAATATTTCTTATTTCTCAATTCTCTGCATTTTACCCCAGAGGTCTAGCCTGAGTCACCAAATCTGTATTTCCACAGTTTACATTGAAGTAGTATCACAAGTGCCCTGAATAAAAATCCAGCTATGAGGACAGAGGAAAGTAAAATTAAGCAGAGCAAAAGCCCTTAAACCCACCAATCATATTGAAAATATTTAAAAGGTAATAAATTATATATATCTTTGCTAGGTGAGTTATCTTTGGCCAATGGAAGGGATGTAAGCAGCATCCGCCTTACAGATTCTGCAAATTCTTCACATTTCAGCAATGATAAATATTGATGGGTTTGTGCATTTTATCACCTTTCCACTTGCTGTTGAAAAATTTCTCAAGTAACATCATTTAGCCACCATCTGGTTTTAAAGGGATTTGAGTGCAAAATGGATGAAACTTTCTATTCCTGGGAATTTACATCTCCAGCTATCATTTGCTTGCCATATTTCTTGCTCCCATATAAAGGAAAGTCAGATACACAATGGTGAGATATTCCAGGTGAGACCCCTCTGTGGCCTACCCCTCCAAGAAATTGCATTTAGAAATCCCGTGGATAGGAACTGGTCTGCCTCCAGACTCATTTATTTCAAATCAGCCCTTCAAGATGTGTGGTAGAGTCCACTGTTATCTAAAATCACTTATTTTGTTCCTTTAGACTGAGCCCTCCTGAATACCACAAAAGCATGAGCTGCCAGACCTGCATTGCCTCTCCCACAGAGACGAGACACCCTGGACCTCCTGGACTTTGTGCCTGGAGATGTCACTGGCCTTAACAAGGGAGAGATCTGTGACAAGTGTCTCATCAGCTCACAGCCTGGGAACATGAAGGGAAGGGTCTCCTCGCCTCTCTGCTGATTTCTATTGAAGAGCATGAAATAATACCCATCAAGGAAGCATGTCCCCTCCTGCTCTACACCTTCCCCAGCTATGCTTTTTCCAGAGTACACTCCCGTTTACATTATTCTTCTGTTTATATCCACTTTTCAGCAAGTGAAAGAGACAAAAGATCCAGAAGGCTAGAAAGCCATGTCTGTAAATCTCCATTCAGGATCAGATTGTTTCCAACAACCTTTCACTCTGACTTCCTTATCTCTGATTCCCAGTTCCTGCAGCACTGCTTTAGGCTAGGCTTCAGCAGAGTCACTTCCATGATTGGCTGATAAAATTTAGCTGAAGTGGTTGTAACCCAAGTAGCCCCAAAGCAGAGGAATTCTGCGGGGGGAAATCTGGGGGGAATTGATTCTGCTTCCCTTAGCAGCTGTGCATTTTAGGGGTCAGGTGAACCAGGCTTCCTAAAGCAAGTGATTGTGCATCTCCTGTGGGGAGAGAGAGGAAGGCACTTAGGAATTCTGCAATGTGAGGGTCTGCCCAGCTGAGCCAGAACTGGCTTCACTAACAATGCAGAGACATTTTCACCCAGTGTAGGAGGATTATTCTTCAACATGCCTTAGGCAGGTGGACTGGATTCCTCCACCAGTACTTCAAATGAATGCAGAATTAATTACATGTGTGGCTCCTTCCAGCCAACAAATATTACCAGGGATCAATCCCATTTTATTTCTGTCCCCAAGATACGAATAGGAACTTTTCCACCAGCTTCAACAGATCTTGAGCATTTTATATCCCCATAACAATCGCACTTATTTCTCTGAGATTTTGAACTACAACATTATTTGCTGTCAGCTCTCCAAAATTTTACTACCACCTGCAAGCCCCAACAAATCCCAGCCACAACTGCCTTTCACAACATCCGTTCTACGCATCAGTGAAACCTGCAGCTTGTAAAGAGCAGATGCATCTCAATACAGGCAGATGACACATCTGAGCACTGCCCAGGGGCTCTGCCATTTTCAAACTGCCTGATTTCCCTTTCCAAGAACTTGTCTCTTCTGCACACTCCCTCTGCGTGGGTCGGCTTCGGGATGGACGGCTTCCAGCTCCTGTGGAAAACAAAGGACAGGCACATCTGGCAGGGAAGCTGCCAGACACTCATAAATCACGGCTGATCGTGGTGTTGCTGTGACGTGCCACAAGGATGCCTTTGAAGAGCTGTACCCAGCTATAATTCGATAAGCCCAGCTCTGTTCCTGCCCCTCATGAGCTGCCGTGGCGCCTCGCAAGAGCTGTGGCTTGCCCAGCACTGAATGACTGAGCTTTCCTCCTCCTCCCTCGCTTGGGACGAACTTCCCACAAGGCAGGAGAGGCGCCCTCCCCACCCACCACCATAAAAACATGTGAGGTTTCAAAAGAAATCAAGACGCCAGCCACACCAATAAACACTGGGGCCTTCTGGTGTCTCTGACGCTCATTTTTCCTGATGCTCAGGCAGACAAACCACGCTTGCTCACTGGTTGGAAATCAATGGCCTATTCTGGAAAATGCTGAAAGGAATTAAATATGTCAACAAGACGTTTCCACCACAACTTCTGAGCTGGGACTGCCTCTGTAGAGTAGAAATATAAATAAGTACATACATACATACATACATATGTAAATAAATAATTTGAAGCTTTGCTCTTCAAATACATGAGGTATAAAGCCCCATCTGCCTGCCTTTTGTAGACTGATATCAAAGATTTCACTTGAAATGGCACTGACATTTCTCTGTCTGTACCCCAACCACATCCTGCACATGGCTGGTCAAAAATGAGGAGGAATTAAATGGAAAAATGCATAGGTTCCTGGGTTTTCTTGGAAGGAAAATCAAAATTCCTGATAATTGTTACCAATATTTGGAAACTGGAAATATTGGAACCAGCTGTCACATCCATAGATTTTTTTCTCTGCCTGAAAAGGAATCATTTTTGTTGTGCATAATGGTGAGAAGAGTGGGTCAATGAAGAGTAAAAAAGGGTCAGGAAATAAAAGATGGGTAAATAAAGTTAATTCTCACAATTCAGACACTGAAATGGAAACCAACAGATGGGAATCAATACCAACTGGACTAAAAATTTACTGAGTAACTGAGGAACACCATCATCCATTCACCATCATCCTTTGTAGCCTTTAGAAATAGATTTTGTGACCCCTTCCCTTACTGAATTGCTCTGGGAATAAAATAATTTATTGATTATAAGATGCTTAGGACCTGAAAATTTAAGACATAAACATTTTCTAGGGCTGGGTGCTGATGTTGACACAATCATGATGGCCATGAAACAAGAACATGCACAAAATTCAAGGGTTTTTTGGCAAACAAAATACCTTTTTTTTTTCTGAGCCCATGTGGCAATGTTTGAGGTTGTGTGCTCTGTCACTGGCTTTATATCTGTTTTCAGTGGTCTACAAAATAGATATGAAGTTCAAAGTGTGAGTTCCCTTCACCTCCACCATCTGCTGACATAACCCTCCTGATTGCAGAAACATTTCCCAGACTTGCATCCAGAGCAGAGAGAACTGGAAATGTCCCACATTTTACCTGAAACAAACAGGGGTCATTATTTCACTTCACAGCGCTTGCTCTTCTTTGACAGTAGCACAGTGAATGTCATGAGGGGGTGACTCCCAGACCTTCCCTTTACACATGAGCTTTTCACTCCATTTAGCTCCCTGAGTTTTTTATAGTTTTATTCAGAGTCTGTTAAGCAAATAAATATGGCTAAGCCCTATTTTCCTCTGCACCAAGAGGTATTTCAGTCACAGGAGGGTAGAATCTTGCCCAAGACAAGGATGTTAAAAATTCAGACATATTAAGACTGGCTGCTCTGTTCTGGGATTCTGAATCCCAGTACTGCAGCTTTCCAGGTTTTATAGACCATGTGGCCTGTGGCTAAGATCAAAGATATAGACTTTTTTTCTCCCCCAGAAAGCAAATAATAGGAGGTTTCCATTGAGATGTAAAAGGAAATTCTAAAAACAAATTAAAACAGAAATTCTTCAGGTTGGATCTGACCCTTCCAGTCACTCCTCTGCTGCAAGAGGAAAGTTCTACCGCTCGGCTGAGCAGCACCAGAGGAACCGCTCAGCCATATGGTCTAATTATGGCTTTTGTGTGTACTTTCCATGTATAAATGACTTTCAGGATTGCTGTCAGGGACAAGCTGCACACTGCACTGTAGTGGTGCCAATACTCATCATTTCATTATGTTTTGTCACAACTGGCTTTCTTCCCAAACATCAGCTCTTTGACTCGGCCGATTAACCGAGGATTCGGCTTCCACCAAAGACCCGCATCTCTGGCCTCCAGTCTTGCAGATCAAAGCTGGCAAGCACGGCCTGATCAGAACTCCAGAGGGCTCAGAAACAGGGACACAAGCACAGAGTTGGCTTTTCTGCAGAGGGCCATGTTTCCTGGGCTCAGCCCATGGCAGAGGGCGGTGTGGCAGGCAGTGCTGCTGCATGCACCGCAGGAAATGCAGCGCTAGGGCAGCACGCATGGCTGCATTTCTGTGCACAAGCACACCATCCACACTGCTCCTACAGCTTCAGTGGCCACAATGCCTGACTTTTCAGCTGCTGGAAATGGCTCTGAATGGCTGACAAGGAAGGGGTTTCCATTGGAACGTTTTTAATTAAAAGCGCTGATTCCAATCAACTGGCTAATTTAGGACTAATTTTTTTTTTTCTTCAATGTGTTCCTTTCACAAAGCTATTTAAAAACTGGGCTAAACACAGAAATGCTTAATTTTGATGCTTTCAAAGGAAACCTTTATACAGTTTTGCTTTCAATGCTTTGCAACAGATGGGGTGATTTATCCTCTGGAGCTCCCTAACTTTAGATGGAGTATGAAAAGAGCTTGTCTTCAAAGAAATTAAGTTAAATTAAATTATTCTCACTTTAAACAGATTAACTGGAATTAAATCATTCTCACTCTATAGCTACATTTAGATAATTCTTAAGACATTTTAAAGCCTAAACCATAACACTATGTGTAAACCAGGACAAGTGCTTTGTCACAATCTCTTTTGTAAACAAAATGAAAATTTCATTCAAGTCAGTTAAACGAATATAAGTATTTTGGTTTGCCTGCAGAACAGAAGAACCATCTCATGATGGAACCCCTTTCTTTTCATGGCTATTGGCTGTGTGCTTCCATGCAACAGAGTACTAGGTAAAAAGGCAAGATTGAAATCCATTTCCTTTAACAGACAAGCCTGACATCTGGTTGTATTTTTCAGAAACTTCTGATCAGCAAGAAAATAAGTTGGAGAGGCTGTCAGTATTCTGAACAGCTAAAAGCTGTACAATACAAGGCTGTAACAGCTAAACTGTACAATAGATCTGTAATTAGCTCAGAAGTGATGGGCTCAGATCTGAGCAGATCATGCAGCCAGAAATCTTGCAGAGCACACCCCCCATGCAACAAGATCTTCCATCTAAAGCAAGAATTAAAGTTTTCTGTGAGTGTTGAACTGCAGCAGTTGATCATAGATGGCCTCAGGGCACTGGTCACATCCAGTACTGCATCATGTGCAGCCAGAGACACCTCGTTCCACAATGCAAACAAAGATTTCAGTGCCTGGACACACAGCAGGGACTCAGACATTTTGATCCTAGAAGTTTTTTATAGTGCTACAGATACAAAACTGTCTGCACTGAGTTTCTCTGGAGCCAGAGGTTGTTCCCTGGCCTAGGTACCACTGACAGTAGGGATTAATCTTTTTTGAGAGGCTGACATCTGTCTTCATGCCATGTCAAAATACTCCCTTTCTACTGCTCAGTAAGTGGAGAAATCTTCTTTGATGGAAGAAATAGCATTTGGGATTGATTACACAGTGTCAGTTGGTCATGATTTTTTTTTCATTTTCAAGCTTTAAATTCCAAACCAAAACATCATTTGTGAACAAAAAGAAATCATATATTTTTATGTCTGAGGTCCATTTTGAAAACCTGAGAACATGGTCCTTTCTTCAGCACATGACTTTCAAAATTACTGTGTGACTCAGTTAAGTGCTTGCATTGTAATAGGATTTTATTTCTCAATGAGAACACACTGCTGGCAATTGTCCAGCCAGTTCTAATTACTCCTGCTTCATGTGGCTACAGAGGAATTCAAGCCTGTACATCCTATCTGTGCTGTCTGTCAGTACCTAAGTGTAATGCCATTTATCTTTCTACTGTTTATTCACAGCCTATGCTGAATAAACAGCAGTGAACAGACCTGCAGAAGGAGCGTGTTTCCATTGGCATTCCTTGCTTTCAGTGTTTTGTTTTGTTATTCAAAGCTTTTGATGCTGCTCTCACTTTCGTCCTGCTTCAAAGCTGGATTACCTGACAATTATTTCTTCTGCTGTGTATTAGGTATGTCATTGCTCCCAAAAAGAAATGCCAGGGTATGAGGTATAAAATAGAAATCCTAATGTGGCCTGTGATACTGCAAAATTCCTCTGCTTTCCTTAGCATTTAAGACTTTTAGGATCCAAGACGGACTGTGTGCATTTTCTTTTTGCCTTTACCTCCTTGTTAAAATGTGCATGGAAACAACCTTGCTTCCAGCTCCACTGTGAAATGAAACATTACTCAATATTCCTCACTTTACAATTTGCAAATTGTTTCTTAACCTTCAGTAAGGTCCAAGCTTGGGTTTAAAGCATAAGGAAAGGGAAAGTAGAGCTAAACTCTGTTTCTGCCCAAGGTCTGTCCTCTGATGCAGCCCAAGTCTCTGTACCTGTTTCCAAATCTCTGAAACCTGGATAAGTATTAGATCAAGATCAAAGACACGGAAAACACGAAACTGAGATTTTCCTGGCTCTTTCCAATGCAGAAACATCAACATTTCAGTGAGATGGCAAGGCTTGAAGCACATCTAAGACTCACTGATCTCCCAAGACTTGGTAAACTTCAGCTCACAGATGTTGATATGCTGCTCTATGAGCTGTGAAAGAGCTGCTGAAGAGATGTACAGTTCCTTTTCAAACCACAAACTGATCATAAATAAAAGTTTCAGTCTTATAAAAAGTAATTTAAGGATACTGCCTACTGTCTCAAATGCTGTGCAGTTGTTTCTCAAACTGCAAGTCAAGACCCTCGGGAAGCTGGAAGAGGAAAACAAAGTATAGAAAAGGATTACGAGAGTTATAACACAGTGGCTTATCTAAATTTTTAAGCATTTAATTGAGTATTAGCATGCTAATCATTTAAAAAAGAAGTTTATTAGAAAAAAAACAAACCCAAGAAAAATAGACAGTAATAGTTCTGACCTCCTGCAGTTCAGAGCAGGGGAGCAACTGAGTTCATCAGCTGCAGGTTTCCACAGCTGCTGAGTTACAAGAGGCAAATCAGAAGGTGCTGGAAACTCCTGACCCCAAGAGTGATATATGGAGGGTCCACAATAAGTACATCCCCTCCTGATAGAAGAACAATTAATGACCACCCAAAATATCAGTTTCTAACACAAGAAAATATTTCTTTGTTAAACTTTGGAACTCCTTGACACTGAGTGCCGCAGATAGCAGACATTTTCCTGGGTTCAAAGAAATTCAAGAAAGGCAAAGTCATAAAAGAGGCAGTGACACAGAGATATGAAATATAAAAGGTGACTTGTAGTTAAGCTGAAAATCAGTGATAGGAAGGGAATTATTTTTGACACACAACACTACATTTGCCATTTTCATATGCTCTTCCCCAGATCTGTAAGACACAGGCTCCCAACCTGAGAGGATCATCTCCTCCAACAACTTACAACCTTTTTTTTACCAGGAACCACTCTGTGCTTCCTCAGAGTGGGGGGGTGAGAGTTTGCATCTACAGATGGGAATTATCCAGTTCATGTCCTTCACTCCGAGATTATTACACAGGCAATTAGAGGTATTTAGCAGTTCTTGGGTAGTGTAAAGACTTTCACACGTGCAGAGGAAACAGCTGTTGCTGCTCTGGAGGAAAAGAGCAAGAAGATGCCAGCAGCAGAGGAGCTGCTGATGCTAACAAGCAGAGTGCACCTGAGTGAAGACACAGCTGAGCTGCATTCAGAAAGGAATTGAAGGCAGGTGTGCACATGGGAGAAGCTGAAGCAGCACCTGATTACAAAAACTAAACAACCCACCTGCCCACCCTCCCTGTGATGAAGGCATGGTTTCATGGAGGAGTTATTAAAGGGAAGAAGGGAAGTCTCTGTGCAGGCTCATGTTTTTATTTGGAAGCACCTCTAGAGTGGCTCTTGATCACTATGAAGTGCCTGAGCCACTGCACAGCCTCATTGGATCAGACTTCAGCACAGCAGTATTTAATTTCTGATTTTAGCATGGCCTTTT
The DNA here is from genome assembly GCA_013396955.1 of Regulus satrapa. NCBI lineage: Eukaryota > Metazoa > Chordata > Aves > Passeriformes > Regulidae > Regulus > Regulus satrapa. The sequence goes on along the minus strand of VWZN01017944.1, from coordinate 72,137 downwards.
GGTTTTGTGTCACTGAGCTCTTTAATATTTTGAAGCTACAATTTTCATGTGAGAAAATCAATTGGAAAATGTGTGGTGTGGTGTTCTGACTATGAAGGTTGCATGCTCCTTCTACTGAGTTTTGGCTGTCAATCTCTCTTCTGTTCAGTGCCCAGCACAGCAGGGTCTAAACTTTATTTTGCATGGTTTGCCACTGCTGCAATAATAAAGCAAATTTCCTATGTAGGTAGCTTCTCATGGTTGGGGTTTATTTGGGTGGTTTTTAATTGCCCCTTTCATTTTATGGTGGAAGATGAATTTTAATTGATTTTTTATTAAAGTGCCTGTAAAGCCCAACACCCTAAGGAACGACAGGCAAATTATACCTATTTCTTGTCTGTGTTTTAAGCATTTTTGTTCCCACTTGACAACCTTTGCAAAACCTTTTCCTCCCACACAGGAAAGAGAGTTTTTCAACTCCTCAGAGGCTCGGGCTTCTCAAGAGCTGTGCACCTGGGTAAGATATACTTTCTATCCAGCACACATATTTCCAGCATCTCCCAGGACTTTTTCCCTATGGTCAGCAGGGATCTCATAAGAAATGTGCGTGCTCTGAGCTGCCAACAGACTGAGCATGAGGGGAGAGAATGAGAGAGAAATTAAAGTGCTCCTTCAGGAGACCACAGTCTGACTTTGGGTTAGGCTGAACTAAATCAGAAAGTGCTCCTGCAAAATCACTCCCTGCGAAATGAATCCACAAACTGGAGAGGAAAAAATGGGCCTCCACAACAGTACAGCCTAATGTGTTTAAGAAAAATGCAGTGGGATCATGTTAATGGCTGCTTGGGGCTCATGGCTCTGTATGGGAATTCTCTGCAATTCCATCTGTCAAACTAATGAAGGCACCATATCCCAAACCCTTCTGTAGCCAGAGACTTCTGCCAATCAAGTGTTATTCTCATCCTTGAGCTAACTTCATAATGTTTTATTTTTGTTGTTTGCTTGTTTGTTTGGGTTTTTTCCAGGGAAATTGCCTTGAGCTGATCTGATCCTAATCTCATATTGATACAATTTTCTTTCTTCCAGTAAGGTTTCTCCTGAGGGGTGTGGGGTGAGGGAATGCCAAACCAGCTCCTACATGAGTTGGGTGAAATTCCAGGTTCTTGGCACCTGGGTGATTAAGAATCAAGGGAGGCAAAAGGTTAGAAATGACGTGTTGGAACAAGAAGTAAACATCTTGGATTGTATCTGATCACAAAGATATAAATTATAAGTATCTGGTCCATCAGGGACTTGGAATCAAGGACAAAAAATGGGCCCTGAAGTCCATGACGTTCTTCACCTATTGCATGAAACAGGAAATCAGTGTGGATGGAATTTTGCAGAATCATTAATAACTGTTTTGTTTTGGGGAAAACCTATAGGATATCTCTCCATCTCCCTTGCTGTGTGCTGTTCTTATGCTTGCATGAAAACATTCACACTGTGGTCATGTCAAGAGCTCAGCTCATCCATTCCCATCTAGTGCAGGATAAGATGGTCTGGTAGGTGCTGGAGTAGAGTAAATGTTCCGAAAAATAAAGTAAATGGCAGCCTGCTCTCCCCACAGGGCTTTCTGTCTGGATTTGCAGACACATACTGGAGAACGACAGGAGATGGTGCAGGAAGTTGCCACCTCTGTGTTTCTTTCACAGCTGCCATGTCAAGAGCTGGGCCTTTCCACCCCTGCTCTTGGAGCAGCCTCTTGCCCTGGTAGCAGTCCCCAGATGTCAGTGGCAACTGTCATGCAGAGAAACAGGGCAACATCTGGCCTTATGTTTTACAAGTGGAGAATTTTTTGCATTGCTCAAGCGTTCAGACAGCAGAAGTACTGAGAAATCAGCCTCCTGCAGCCAAAACTTTGCCATTTCTGTTAAAATGGCTGTGTTATAAATAACACTTGATCATTCTCAAGTAGTCTCTGAGATGTTCATGCTTTATGTAGTTACTTAGAGGAGAACAGGGATAAATCCACTCTTTAGCCTGGGAGGAAATATTAATTGCTATTCCCTGTGGTAAAACCAGCCTGACTGGGCCCCAAAAGACTGAGTAATACAGGAAATATGTTTAATAGTTGCACTGGTGAATGGACATGGTGGGTGTTATGACTTTACCCAAGGCATTTGCCTACCCATATGTAACTGTAAAACCATCCCCTAGCAAAAAACACCCTTCTTAATATTATTCTGCTTCTCTGCCCATACAAATGTTATAAAGCTTTTGAGATTGACCTGCAGAGCAGAGAAAACTGGTAGCAAGAGCCCCTGAATAATGGCACATCATTATGCAGACTTTATTTCTCCAAGTATTTTAGAGAGGGTTATCACAGACACAGAGGGAAGTTCAGCTCCATCCCTTCCTTTGGTTATACAAGTCCAGCGACTTCAAGTCAGCTCTCAGCTCTGGGAAAGTGCCTGCTTTAAATGGGTCCAGCAGAGCTTTATTAACGCTCCATTCACGCTCATTTTCTTCATGCAAGCTGTCACTATTTGTCAGCAACCACTGCTCCTACAGGACGTTCATCAGGTTCAAGTAGGCAGAAAAAAAAAAAAGATTTTGTTATATCAATGCTGGCTCTTTGAAGCCGTGTGAAACACAGTTGTTGCCACCTCGGGGAGCTTGGAGCAGCCACGTCAACATCCTAAAGCTCAGCCGAGCCTGCCAAAGCCCGGGGACAGCTGTGCTGAGGTCCTGCAGTGCCCGCTGTGCCCCTGGCCACGGCCAGCCCACGCCACCTCCTCCAGGCCCAGCGCCGTGCCCAGCCACCAGCGCTGCTCTCCACAGCTCCTAATCCCTTCCTGGCCCCAGCAGGTGACCTGCAGCCTCTGGGCCAGCGGGGTGACCCTGTCCCAGCAAGGAGCTGAAGTGCCTGGCAGCAGCAGAGGCTGCCTCAGTGGGTTTCACCGAGCAGGATTTCCCTGCAGAGGGGGAGAGACTCATGACTGCTGTGTGCACTTACCCACAGGTGCTGTGGAGGCCCTGTCCCTGCCAAGACAGGCGGAGGGGAGCTCTGGGCTACCTGGGCTAGTGGGAGGTGTCCCTGCCCATGGCAGGGTGGTAAAATTAGATGATCTTGAAGGTCCTTTCCAACCCAAATAATTCTGTGATTCTGTTATTGATTACCAACTTGTTCTGTATGCCTCTCCTCCTGCTGCTCATTGAGCACAGCCAGAGCTCTGCAAACAACATCATTAAGCCAGAATTTATCATCCAGGCAAGATTTTTAAAAACCTTCCTACTTTATTCCTAGCCTTTATAATCTTTGCCCTGATGACAAGGCATACTAATATTATCCTAATAGCTGGTGCTGCCCAAATATGAGTAAGGTTTGCCAGCCAGACACAAAACTAACATCTCTCTCCCTCTCCATCCACCCAACCCACCCAATTGCTTCAGCTGCTGTTTTAAAGTCCATGTGGAAGCACAAAGATCCTAGCAGCACAGGGGTGTAAGTAACTGGCTTTAATGTGCAGATGCTCACCTCTGCCTGCATCTCTGGAGCATCTCTGGGCCAGAATAAAGCATGCCAGCAGGGACAGAGGCAGTGTCAGAGGTTCACTGCACATCCTTACATCACTGCTCAGGATAAAAATGAAATTTGGGATCTATTAGAGTATAAATCTTCCAGCAAAACTAGCCAGAAAGGGGAACAACAGCAGATGGGTCCTTAAATTCACCACTGAATCCCAGCTGCTATGCAGAACTCATCTCTGTGTTGATGGCAAGATCCATGCAGACACCAGGGGCTGTGCAGCAATTACAGGTGTGTGCCTGTCTGTCTTCTAGAGCTGACAGGGCACACTGTGATCTGTACAGCACAAGAGTGTGAATCTCACCCAGCCATAGTGCATCAGTTGCTTCCCTAACCAAAGCCTTGGGGAGATTCCCAAGGTTAGAGGGGGAGAATTATATGTATGGGGGTCCCATAGAGTAAACCCAGAAAATGTAAAAAATAGCAAGAGGAACTTTGTCCCTGAATCAATGCTCCTGCAGCTGCCCTGCACAGCATTAACTCAGAGACCAGCAGGCTGCCAGAAGTGACAACTTTCCTAAGAGATTTAAAATCAAAGTTCCCTCTGACAGCTTAATCCCTTGCATGTATATAGCACTTCACATGCCCAAATATTAACTGATTCATGGTTAATTAACTCGTGGCTATAAATTTCCCCTGGCACTTTTTCGCAAGACTCAGGATGTAAATGTTAAACCAAGTGTCCCAGGCAAATTGCAGCACTGTAAGAAAAATAATAGGGCAGATCATCACCTGGTCTAGTGCAGTTATGTAGATTTACTTGAGCCCAGGGCCTGACACAATTGCTCTTGAATTCATTACAGCAAACTGCAATGAATGAAGTGCAGAGCTCCTTCCTATACTGAACTCCAGTAATTAATTCCCTGCTAACACGAGGGGACATGGTATAAACCAGAAAGTTCACTTCTATTCAGATGAGTATTATGACATTGTAATGGAGGAGCTGAGGAAGACAGGGTGTTTCAAGGCAATGGAATTGAAGGAATATTGCAGAAGAGAGCCCTCTGTATGAAAGCTGATGTTCATAGATGTTCACCTAGTCCTTTGCTTGAGCAGCACCCAAAGCAAAGGGAAATTTTACCCAAAAAGAAACTCTACAGGGCGGCTCCTTCACCACTCTGCATTTCCCAGAGTTGGTGAGACATTCCATTAAAGCTCAGGTAAACTCCCCAGTGGCCTCTGAGAGGAACACATACATCCTAAGCTGCCTCCCTGGGAGGGCTGGGAGCATACCTCCTTCCTCTTCCATCTTGCTCTCTGTCAAAATCTCTGGGGACCCTCAAAAGTTTTCCACAGAGCTAGTTTCCCCTTGAGTAATGCTAATCCAGAGAAACCAAAATTGTTCATAAGGATTCTGAATACATGATTTTTGATGTAGTGAAGAAAGTTTTCAGAAATATTAAACAGCTACACACACACAAGCATCTCCTTCCAAGTCTGTGAGTGCCTATCAGCCACATTTTGGCTTACAGCTCTACACTACTAAGCCTAATATTTAATGAACCTAATTAACATTTTGCAGTAGTTCAGTGGTTTCCCTTCCAAGGAGAACTTGTGGAGGACTCTGATTAGTACTTCTGGCTTTCCCAGGCATCTAATCTCTCGGTAGAGTGTTGCTGCACTAAACTTAAAGCCTTTTTTTCTGTGGAGACAAAGCATAAAGAAATATGGTACAAAATGATGAATGGTACAGACACTTATCTTCTCTAGAAGTGCAAATGCATGAGAATAATGCAAAATAAAGACCTTTACAGGAAGGAACCCTTTCTTTTTCTGTATGGATGTTACTAATCTGAGGAACCTGTTGTGTGATTTTACAAATTAAGGCACAAAGGGATTTGACATGGGGAAAAAGGATTCTGATATTTTTATGGCAGGAGGGAGCTTTTAGCATTGCTGGGAAATGAAGGATATGTCAGGAAGAAACATGTCCTCAGGGTAGTTTGTTCCATAGGCTAGTCCCATGTAAAAGAAAAAGGGTTTTATCCTGGACATGGCAGAAGGGTGAATAAGGCAGAAGGAATGGAACTGTCCTCTGTGCTTTAACCACCTAATGAAGCAGGCTTCTGTGGGTTTTCACGTGCCCAACAAAGCCTGAGGTCCCAGGGCAGCCTATCAGCAAGGGCACTAACAGAACTGCTTTTCTCCAGCCCACAGCTTATTCACATTTGTAAGGGCGCAATACTTTTGAAATTTCTGCCTTTCAGTTATGTTTAGTTGAAATCAGCTTGTGAGTTCCAAACTAGTTAGGGAACAAACCTGCTAAAAAACCACACGTGCACCACCCAGCGTGCTGTGTGATGGCACCAGGCTGTTCTGACACCAGGCTAAGAGGGGGTGTGGACATAGGAGCATCACTGCTTTGACCCCCTCCCAAAACTGTGACCCAGATTCACAGCAGCATTTTACACTTGGTTTCCCAGAGAGCATTAGGAGCTGTGCAGGACCAGGACCAGGATGATGGGCAGGGCCCAGACAGCTTCTGATGGCTAGGGGGGCTGAGAGCACAAGAGAGACGTTCCCCCTCTCCTTTTGCACGAGTGCTTCTTTAGCAGAACAGTTTGAGAGCGAGGGTCTTGCATAACTTCCCAGATCCCTGAGAATAACCTTTTGGCCCTGTGTGCTTGGGGGACTCATGCAGGAGGACAGAGCCTGTGGTTGCCAAACCCCAGCACCCTTCTTGCCATGCTGCACAGAGAGAAACCTCTGAAGCTCCTTCCCCATCGCCCTCCCAACCAGGCTTGCCAGCCTCCCCCCAGTCCACCGGAGCCTTCACTCAGTGATTTGTGATGTACTGAAATGCAGTTTACATTGCAAAAGGCTCTGATACGTCCCTGGAAAGCAATTAAGAGAGAGCTGCCCATGAGTGCTAAGGGGTTTGCTCCACAAGCAGATGTCCTCTTGGCAGATGCACCAGAGACCTCTCGCTCTGGCAAGCTTTGCTCCAGCTCGGAGAGGGACAGCCCCGCTCCTGAGCGGCCAGGCTGACTTTTATTAGGCCTTTCTCCGGAAATAAGAAGTATGGTGAGGCAAGGTGATCTTCCCCTGCGGCTGCTGGCGTGGATTATGGAGCTGGCAGCAGCAGGAAAGTATTAAGGAAAGCTCCCAGCAACGGGTAAGTTTTAAAATGAAAGCTGGCTCAGTGTTAATGCGCAAGTAATGTGTCCCAGCTGCCTTTAATAAAGCAGCCAGCTGAAACTCAGCATCATAATAAACGGGGCAGGGATTTCACAAACATCCTGGCTGCTCAGAAAGACTGATTTTTTTTTTTCTTTTTCTTTTCTTTTTTTTTTTTTCAAGTATTTTTTTTCCCTTCAGAGCTTGATTAAATATTTCCTGTTTTCAGCTTTCCAGAAAGGTCTTGTGAGCCTTCCCCTGCTGCTTTCATGCTGGAAGCTTCATTTTTCAAAGCCTTCTCCTGGTCCCGGCGTGACACAGAAATAGGAGGATTTGTGTAGGCCTGGTACATGGGCAAGAAATGCCTCTGCTGCAGCTGCATCCCCATCATGTTTGCTGCCATCCCTGCAGGCACAGGGTGGCACAGTGCTGATGGCAGCCCCAACACCTGGGAGACTCCCAAGGCCCCAGAGAGGAAGCTTATGACCTGCCACTTCTTATTTGCCAACAAGGTGGAGAGGAAATTGTCTACAAATGGGAAATAAACCTTGGATTTCTGCTTCTGCTGCTGATTCAGGCGAAGTCACCCTAAGGCTGGACCATCAGAGCTGATTGAAGGTCAATAACTCACAGAGGAACAAGCCCCTGAAGCAGAGCCTGATGAAGCAGCTGGGCTGGGTTTCATCCCACTGAATTCAAGTCAGCCTTTAGTCTGCCTCAGCCAGTGGAGTAAAATAGGCACCTCTGGGAACTATTCATTTGTACTAATTTGAGTTTCTTTTAAAAATTAAATTTAAAACATCCCATAAACATGGATGCATGACTGTGTATCTCTTACGTGTTCAGAGCCAAACCTTGCATCCAGCCCAAGTCTGGAGGAGGGGAGGAGATTCTCCTGGCCATGCCAGTCCTTTCGATCATGCAGAGCTTCTACAGCTCTTTCCATAAACTCCTCTAAATCAGGGAACTGGAAGAAATAACATATCTTTTCTCTTTTTTTTTCCCCCAACTCCAAAGACCCATCAAGCTTGTCACCCAAACTGAAGGATGGAAACAGCCTTGAAATTCTCCCATCCTTCCTCTTCCTAGCCAGGGAGCAGAATGGTAGTCCTGACCTCCAGCTGAGGTACACTGGCATCTTGCCAGCCTATAAAATCAAATTTCACCAATTAACTTCCAGTAGTGGAGGGTCTGGCTAGAAGCACTCAGCTCTAATCCCAGATAATGTGTGACAACTTTCAGTGTGCTCATTCCAAGTGTTGAATGGGCTCCACTGTTTCCTACAGTTCTGTAATATATGCCACAAACACATAAATCTTTTCTGTGGTACAGAAGAGAGAAAATTCTCCAAATGCTGACAGCAGCAGAAATAGAAACATCTCCTCTTCGTCTCCTGACTCTTAGTGGTATGTGTCTAAATACCTCTAGAATTCCAGCTTCACCTATTGCTTAGAAATGCCTGTGATTTCTGAGTTGTTTTCTTGACAGCCAGCCTAGGAATCCTTTGTGATTTGGAATTTAACTTCATCTTGCCTTAACATTCCCCATCTGACAAAGGTGTTGCCAGGATTAATTACCAGTGTAAGGTGGTGATTAATGAGTAGATATTACAAAACACAACGTGCTGCCGGATGCTGAGGATTTCTGGGGAAGTTTGGAGAGCAGCATTCCTAAGGAGCTAGTCTGAGCTTGACCTCTCTCGATCATAAAATCATCCTACATATTCCCCGAAATGGAAATGTTCTCTCATGTTCACTTTTGGTAACAGGCTGGTGAATGGTGAGGGCTGCAGTTGATGCTTCTGGCTACCCATAAATTTCTGCAGGATTTGTAACATTCTGAGAGATGTTCCAAGAAAATAGATTAATTTTCTTTCTCCCACAGTCTTATTTTACTTTGAATCCTCAGCATTTTCTTTTCCTAAAACAAGGTATCAAAATATCTTGGATGGAATTTTTCAATGCATACTGTGAAACACCTTGCCAAAAAACATTAACTTCAAATAGTATTTGTTTGGAGTACCTGAGTTTTCCTTCAGCCTCAGGAATTCTGCTTAGCACAACTCTATAATATTTCAAAATGGAAACAAAATAACATTGAAATTTATCAGCCATATGCTGATATGCTTTTTTAGACTTTGTGCATTGATCTTGGTTAACTGAAAATAAGTTTTTCTGGAGTTTTCTCTTTTTTTTTTTTAATACTTGTGTTACTTGTTTTTTTCTTCTTCTATAGAATCTTATTTTTATCCTCTTACAAGTTTTCAGAAAGGTTACTTTAGGTTGTGAGCAGAGTGTAACACTTGTCTTGCCTGTTATTAACATTTCTATAATAACTATTAGTGAACTATTTTACATTTTCATGGGTTATCTTCCAAACACTAGTACAGCCATTCCACAGAGGTAGTTTAGAACTCTTCATGCTCTTTATGATTCTGTAGTCTAAGCAATAGACCAACCCACAAATGCAGGAAAAAAGGTATTGCAACAAACTGCCTTTTTTTTTTT
>VWZN01017944.1:0-62925 GCA_013396955.1 Regulus satrapa | reverse complement strand
TTTTTTTTTTTTTTTTTTTTTTTATGTTGCTTTATTTCAAAAATGTAAAATTCTTTAAGGGAAAGGGGGGAAAAAAAACCCTCTTTGGGAAATTTTCTCTTTCAAAATTTAAAAACATTACTCTTTCTCACTGTGGGAGCTGCTTCCATTTGAGGACTAAAGAAAATAAATATTTTTCCTGTTGAAAAATGTATGGTGGAGGAAAGAGTGAACTCATTTTTTGTGACTCTTAGTGGTCTTATTGCACAAAACCAAAGTTAAATACAAAATCAAGAACCAGAACTCATCCTCTCCATTTTCATTATGTCACAAGGTATGAGTTATCTTCCCAACTGGGAGAGAATTTCTCATGAAAGTAAGTCCTAGACAAAAATGACCTAACTTTTAAAATTAAATGCTGTCCCAGAAGGAAGGTTAGGTTTTGCTGAGCTCAAACTTTTAGAGATTTGTCAATCAAGCTACTACTTTTCTCTGCAAATTGCCACTGAACTCACATCTCAGACCTCAGGCAGAATCGTCACAGCCATACAGTGCACACCACAAACCCAGCCTGCCCAGAACAGGTGGACAATTTGGCCTTTTACACAGTTGTGTCTTTTCATTTTCTGTTTCTAAAGCCTAGAATTAAATACTGGTCTCAATAAAACAATCTTGAAAGAGGCCTTGGGATAGCACAACCTGTGTCTGCTGCACAGCCATGATGAAAAGGGAACAAGCCTCTATTGTGCTTGATGCAGCCCCTTCCCCCAGGATTGCTGGTTTGACACATAAAGCCAGGATAAAGGAAAGGGGCTCTTGTTATCCTCTGCCACATCTCCATTTTATGGGCTGAGAACCAGGGCAGGAGGTCCCAAAGCCTGTGCCAGCAATGGTATTAACCCAGCTCTTTGTTTCCAGCCAATGTTTAATCAATAATACCCATTTTTCCCTCCATAGATTTTTTTTTTTTTTGGTCCAAACAAATACACATGTTTAGGCTATCCTTGCTCTTTTTCCATGGCAAATCATCCCTGTCAGCCATTCCTTGGCACCTGCCCAACCAGTGTGGCCATCGTTTGTTTGCAGCTTCATCCCTCAGAGCACCATGTCATTGTCATGGTGCTCCACTGAGACCGAAGATGGAGTCTTGGTTGTTTTAAACATCACCTAAATTATATTTTGATAAAATAAACCATTTCATAAAGTGAAAACTCTTCTAATATATTTGACACATAACCAGATTTAAGAACAGCATGTCTTTGGCTGTGGATGAGCTACTGCTGTTCACACAAGTCATCATTTCTGGGCAAGAGGAGACAATTCCCCATGGCACCAAACCATCGTTCTTGGAAGAAAGAGCTACTTGTGACTGGGACAGACAACTTGCCTTTGCCAGGTTGGAGATGACTCTGGTATGGGCACACCCAGCTCATTCAAAGTACTGTGAAGTGTAGAAGTATCAATCTCTATCTAGTGGAGACCTGCTTTGGCAGAGCCAAAGATTAAGTTTATGTCTCCCAACCCTTTAATAAATAAAGACAGACATGAGTGCTGGGAGTACTTGATCATGTTGATGATTTTAACCAAGTCTTTATTGCAGTTTTTAGTGCTAACTTTAACCTCATCCATATTAATTAGTAGTCAGTCAAATGTTTGGTTTTTTTTCCAGATTCTCCAGCAGTCTAAATAGAAAACCTCATATATATATATTTTCAGCAAAGTAGGTGATTGTTTTGAAAATTCTACATTAATTTGTGTTTCTTGTGATTTTAGGGACAGTGTATTGGGCTGTGGAGGAAAGCCCACCTCCACCAGTAGGGGCAGAAGGCAAGGAGAAGTCAAATGTCCCTTGTGCCACCCATATTTAGCCAGGGGCACGGTCTGCCCCAGGAGTAAGTCCTGGGCAGTTCCAGCAGCATCCACACCAGGGACAGGGTCTGGCTTCAATGTCAAGGATAAAAAAATCTCCCAGTAGGTCCTCCTGCAGACTCTCAGGACCTTTACCTGATGTATCTAGCCACAAGGCCTTTTATTTTTATTTCTTTGCACGGTTGTGCACTTCCTAAGAGTTATGCACAGAACTGGGAGTAAGGAGACATTACACACAGTGGTGCCCTCCCAGCACTTCCAGCCATCAGCACAAGGGAGCAAAGAAAACTCACCAGAAGCCCAGTTTTTCAGAATGGAAGTGTTTGAATAAATACTGACTGCCCTGAGGTTTAACCACTCTGGAGCAAAATGGGGAAAACAGGGATGGAAACTGCTTCTAAGATCACCCAGCCTTATTTGTCTGCCAGGATAGTGTTATGCTTCTTCTCCACTCTGTCCAGTCCTGGCATAAAGTTCCTTGCCAAGGAACCAACCTGCTCATTTTGGTGAGGCGGGAGAAGTCCTTGTCCTGTCAAGGAGGGCAGTTGCTCAAAGCAGGGGAGTTATGTCTTTGAGGCAGCAATTAGTGCTGGCAGTCCAGCCTCAGAATCACATCACATGGTTATTTTCCTCTGGAAAAGAACTCATGTTTTACTTGCTTTCTCCCGTTTTTCTTCATTTTATACCCAATTGAAACCAGTGCCCATTGAACCAAGATGCCTTTTCTATTACTTTATCATTTTCATCTCTTTTCTTTCCCCTCTTCGTTTTGCTGGGAAATCATCATCATGTCCTCATGGGGAAAGATTAACACCTCACTTTACTAGCAGTGGCCCCAAATTTTCCTTTCTCAATTTTATCTCATTGCTCCTCAATGTACCTCCACAGCTCCTAAGGGAAGCTATTAAGAGAGAAATGTCCTTTTCCTCCCATAAAGCAGTCCAAATTAACATTTTCCTTTGTCTATGCAATCCATTGTCCAAAATTTAGGTCAGATTCTCAGCCAGTATAAAACTCACAAATTATATACTCTACAATTTTATGGCAGCTGAGAATTGATGTAAAATGTGTCTGAGGAAAAAAAAATGAGCCTCTGTTTTCAGACTGCCCTGGCCTCACAAACCAGTCATTTGCAGTATTGCTGGAAGGAACCACCCCTCAGGTAGAGCAGGCAAAGAGACCATCCAGTGCAGAAAGCAGGTTATTGTATATATTCATATCATCTTTACACATCTGCAGTAGAACAAGATGCTACTGTATCCAGGCTTAAAACTCTAGGGTTAAAAGCACAAGCAATCAGTCTCTGAGAAATGTCTGGGGTTTTCTTCATGACAGCTTTTGTGGCCACATTTATCCTTACAAACTATAAGGTTAAGGTTAAACTGTATAACCTTCCAAAAGCATTTCCTGCCCTGCTGTCTCAAAACTCACACATTTCTGCTTGCAGTGGGAACCCTGCAATGAACACGTGCATCAAATGTTGAGAGGGGTGTATAAGAAATATAAGAAGTATGGAAGCCAAGAAACATGATGGATAAACCAGGCTGGATTTTCATCGCTGGTGGCCACAACAACAGCCATAGAAAGTGTAATAAGAACGGTGTTTCCAAGAGGATGTGAGGTTATGGATCCAGCAACATCGGTAAATGGTGCCTGCTCTCCAGTTTGACCACATCATAGCTAAACTGCTCCATTTTCCACACTGCTCAGCTAAACAGCTTAAATTGGACCCTCTCGAAGGCTAAAAGGAATCAGTTTCATCCTAAACAATTCCAAGGCCAACCTGACCAAACTTTTGATTCATGCCAGTTAAAGTCAAAGGCTTTATGGCACTGGTTATTGCTCAATATCCATCAGCAGAGTGAAGAGCAATGGATGCATCCTCCTTGTCCTCCCCTGCATGGGTGACCAGCAGCTGGTGACAGGCATGGCTCGGGAGTGAGGAGCTCCCTGGCTCAGTCCTCTGTTCCCAGCTCCATCTCATTGCAGCTCTGCACCTCCTCCTTACCTGGAAGCCATTAACTCCCTGGTCTGTGCTCCCCTTCCAGGGGCCACTCTGCAGAGAATATTGCTGACCAGTTCCTGGTATGTTCTTTCATCTGATGAAAGAGCTTATTTAAACAGAAATGTGAACGTTGCTGCTCTGCCAGGCACTGGCTGAAAATATGTTAGTAGATGCTTTGTCGTAAGCAAATCCAGACCAGAGTTTCCCTCTAGGTTCCTCGAGTTCCAGTTATGAGGTCCTCAGTTTTCAGCCAGGTAGATAAAAATCTTTCACATTTTTACGGATGGGGGAACTGTGGTGGAGCAGAGAGTGTAAGAAACACACCCAAGATCAACAGGGATATTTTTTTGTGGCAAAGTGAAGAGTCAAGCTCAGATCTCCTGCCACCCAGTACCCAGTGGGGCACTTTGACCACACCACCCTCCTCCCTTTGCAAGCCCGCTAGAGCTGGGTTGAGGGACAAGACTCCAAACCCAGTGGCACCAGCCATCCCACAGAGAGAAAAACAGTGCCCAGGGTCAGCATCTGGATTGCTAAAAGGCAGAAGTGAGACACATCACACACATCTCCTGCAGAAAGACAAGCACATGATCACGGCTGGAGTGTCCCACCCCCATCTAAGGCATAAAAAGCTAGTATTTGGCTGCAAGAAAAACTACAAGGAGCCCAAAGAAACCACTTGCAAACAGCCCTGTCATGCAGCCCAGGGCCTGAAAGATCAGACCACCCACTCCAGCACAGGAGTTACCTGTGCCATTACCTGGTGATCAGTGGGGAAGGAATTATTTTCACCTAATTCAGATGCCTACAAAGTAGAGCTGGCCACCCTCAGGTTCTTCAATAAATTATCTTTAAGAAGGCATTTGTCTGACCTACTCTAAAGGTATATTTTAAGATGAGTAGAATTATTATTATTTTTTTAATATCCCCTGGATATTAAAAAAACCCCAGAAAACAGAGCCCTAGAGTCTGGCTTAGATGAAAATATCTCTGTCCATGCATCCATTTTTGATCACATGTATCTCACCCAACATGACAAATGGGAATAGACTAAAATTGAAGCAGAATTCTTTCAAAAACCTGTGAAGGGATACTTAGTTCAAAGTGGCTTTATGTATTTCATGTGTATGTAAACGCAGTGCAATTTGCACTGCAATATTTGGCCACAGAAGAGAGCTGATAGTTTTGATCATGGGGAATGTTTCCATTATGAAAGATGGCAATGAAGCTGAGAATTAAGTTGAGTGGTTTTGACTCTGTCCTGTTTATCAGCAGACTAAGGTCATGTTCTTATTTTTCTATGGGCATAATGGGAGCCAAAAAGTAAAGAAGAGCCTCTCCTTATCTTCTTGGTGTCTTCTGGTCACATCTACACCCAAAACATCCTCTTTGTGGTTAGCTGGGGTTACATGCACAGCTGACTCTGGCAGCTTGGGGCTTTCTGTTGCTACCTCCTCTTTCCTCTGGTGTTTTTGGCACATTTTACACACTCAGAATTCAACCAAAAACAATATCCTGACTCCAGGTTTGCCTTCTGCTGCCAGTGAAACACCACAGGCAGTACATCTGGGTTTCTGAAAGGCCTTGGTACTGCTTCTGCTTTGTTAAACAATTTCTATTAGTTAAATTCAGACCTATCTGTCTGGAGTGGAGGATGGCCATAATAGCCAGAAATTCAGTGATATTTTGCAGAAGTAGCCAGGCATGGGTGAAACAAGTTGCAGAGCTTGTCCATTTCAGCTCAGTCCCCTCCTGAGTGATCCTGGGCAGACCCTACTTTCAATCACTTCCTATTTTGCCAGATTTAACTGTGTGGGCTGAAATGTTATGCTCTGAATATCTGCTGCACATGAAAAGTTTCAAGCCAATTTGAGACAAAGTATTTCAGGAGATTTCATGCACAAGACAAGGGAAAAATACATTCTTTTGCCCACGTTCAGGAAGCTGTTTCATGAACAGGGAGACTGAGGAAATGTGGTTTCACTTTAACATGCAGGTTGGGCTGGTAACTCAACCCCCTGCAAGTCCCCTCATTTCCTCCATGCCCTCTTAACTCCCCCCTGGACAACCAGAAAACAAACCATGGTTCTCCTGAGCCACCTGCCTAGGGACAGACTGGACATGCCAAGATTGGGCCTCTTCTCACCATTTTCAGAACACCCACATGCATCTCAATACTCAGCCTTGAAATTTCAAAGAACTTGAAGGACCTTTATTGTATTGGAGTTTTCCCCTCTTCTTTCAAAATTGGTTTGCAATTAGCCACGTGATTAAAAAAATGAACACAGGCAGAAAGAATGATCCTTTTCACATAGGTTCATATCTTTATTGGACCTTTATTAGTGGCATTACCAACTCTGCTTACATCTCATTTGATATATATTCTGTGTATTAATGTGTACCTAAACACTGGAGAAATGAAAATTCATAAAGGACCTAATCCAAAACTTTCCAGACTTCCCTGTGCTGCTAAGGCCAGAAACACCCTTCTTCTTCTCCTTCTCCTTCTTTCTCCTTCTCCTTCTCCTTCTTATTCTTCTAGTCATCTAACTGCAACAGACTTTTTCAGCAGTGCATGAAAATTAAAAAAGTCAGAGTCTACTTGAAGAAATGTTAACTAAAATATGAAATAAGCCTGGTAGCTTAGGAAAGAAATGTTAGTGGCCACTGCCTGGATCAGAACAAATCTTCCTATGTAAAACACCAGCTAAATGATACTTTCAAGGCATTCAGAGGAGGCACCAGTATGAAAAGTATTTTTGACCATTTCTCTGATGTGACCTTTTGGATTCAGTTCAGGTAAATAAAGTGCCATGGAAAAAATGTGTATTGACCACTCTTTCCCTTGCACTGTTTGTGAGGGATGTCAAGAAGACAACAAATCCCAGCTAGTCATCCAACTAGGCTAACGAGCCACAGAATCACACTATGCAAACCCATTGTCCTGCACACAGTATTCTGGCTCACGAAATACCAGCAAATTAGTACTGAAGCTCTTAGAGATCAGAGCTGCAGTGTTATTATCAATTCTTCTTCCACCAGCCCTTCCTCCATGACAAGAAGGAACACACAGGCAGGCCTTTTCATGCGCCCCAAAGTGTCTGAGATGCCCATCAAAATGAACAATTCATTCTCCTGGTGTTGCATGAAGAAGTCCCCGCTCCTTGGTGACTGCAGAAACTTCCTGAATACAAGAACATGCATGTAATTACCAGCAGTCTAAGGTTAGCATAAATCAAAGTGAGAAGTCAGCTGCCAGGGGCACTTCAGAAGCAATGCCCACATCTCAAATGGAGCTGAGCTAAAGCAATAACCCCATCCAAGTCCCTGAATGGGCCATGGCTTGTAATGGGCTGGCACAAAGCTACATTATCCCACAAGCTGCACCTGCTTCTGGAGCTGCTGTATCAGCAGCAAAGAGAGGTGCCACCTGGCAAGATGGCATTTCCTGAAGCCTGCAATGACGAGGCAAAAAAAAAAAAAAGTTCCCAACAAACAGATGGTGCCCGCAGAAATGGGAGTTATATGGAACAACAAAGGGCATTACAGCAGCCCCTAACACGCTGCTCTCAGCCCTCTCTAAACTGTCACACACATCCTTAGTGGGTGGTAAAGACAGGACTAAATTCAGGTGCCTTGTCTCCCAGGAAAATGGGGATCTTGTTTTTCAAGTTCATTGCTCCTCAAACTGTATGAAAAAGATTAGAATCACAAAGAGCCACTGAACAGTGTCTGTCCCTCAGCATAAAGACAGCAAAATATAAAACCCAAGGACTGACAGTGCTAGAAACAGGCCATCTGCAAAGGGATGTAAATGTGACTGTGCCCCCAAGTCATGGCTTACAGTCTTGGAAAGCTAAAACATGCTGACTGAAAGCATGCAATTAGTGCCAAGAAGAATATAAAGTATGGGAATACAAGGGGTGGGGAGGTGGTCAAGTTTGCAAGAGGAAAACAAAAGATTGTTCATCCCAATGAATTAATTGCAAAACATGGAAGTAACAAACAATCAGAGGTGCCTCTGCCATGGGTTATTGATTCTGATGGTGTCCAGCTCTAGTTACAGAAGAAATGGCCTAAAAGGAGAATTACTTCCTGACACACAATAGTTGTGCCCTGAAACATAAGAGTTTACATCTTTCCCATAGCTGTTGTTTATCTAGTCTTTAAATGTTATTATTATAATGCTGGATAGTCCTCTCATCTGCTGAAATATCTCATCCTTATTTCCATACAGCCAATTATTTCTTCAGTCACGACCCTCAAGATTTCACAATAGTGTTGAAATAATAATTGCATCTCAAGGATCTGAAAGAGCTTTGCAAATCATGGACAAGATCCTGTCTCCCTTGTCAGGAGATATCCCATGTTCATTCTGGAGCCTCCAAAGGTCCAATGTTCTTGGAGACTGAAGTCACCTTTCCATGGGAAGTAAACTTAAAAGTCAATATCAGCTCATAGGTGGCAAGATACACCAGATAATCCCTGGATTATCATCCTAAAGAAGCAAACCATTACTTTTTCCCTCCTATGAGTGTCATTTCCCTACAGTCCTGTGGGATTCCCTGCCCCACAGCAAACACTTGCAGGCTGTGGCTCCAGGTCATGTACGGTGCCAAAGCAGGGGCAGACACAGCCCAGCATTGCTCACTTCTTGGTCCAACTTCCTGAACTTTAGTAGATCATTTGGGAATATGGCAAAGAGTTGTCTTCCTTTCGTGTTTCATGTTCTAGAGGAGGAAGACATCTCAACAGGAGAATCTGAAGCAGCCTGGCCTGTTCCAAAGACTGCAGGTCGTGTATTTATGATGGTGTTTTCTGTTCAGAGGGGTCACTCTCCCTGCCTCAGGCAGGAGCTCTTTTCTCCCTGAATTCCCTTTTGTGCAGCAATTGGAGATGAGCAAGGAGACCCAGATTCCCTCCCCATGGACCATGTCACATTTTTGCACCTTGGATTTTTATTTTTTTTTCCCCCCAGTTTCCTTGAAACCTTGAAAAATGTCAAACTCTGGAACACAATTCCAAAATAAATCTGCAGAACAGTTAGGCTGAGTCCAGGTGAGCAGTGTGATGCTCTGGTGATGGCCGACTGCTGTGCAGGGAAGGGACAGTAAATCCCTGCAGTTCAGGACTCTGGTGGCACTTTGTGTCTCCCCTCTGTGATCACTCAATTTCCAGCCCATTCTGGCCACTGGGCACTCGTGTTGGTTGTGTCTTGTCTTGTCTTGTCTGGTGTTTGGCTCTGTCCTAACCACAAACACATCTTCCCTGAAACAAACAATAAAAGTGAAACATCTATGCCATCATCTCCACAGGCATTAGCTAGCCTCATCCTACACTCATCTGGGTAGAAAACCCAACATTGAAGCATTACTCTTCCCAAAAGGACTCCAGAGTTTTCTGCCTCAAACTCCTCCTGGGGAAGTTTCACATCCTTCCAGAATAACTGCAGGGTGCTGAAATCTCAGTCTGATCAACAGGTGAGCCTCTCACCCAGGGTTTGAGCTTCTCCTCAGGCAGGGCTAAGATTAAAGGTCGCTTTTGTCTTTTTTTTTTTTCCTTTTAGAACATGGTGCCCACTGTTGCTGTGTTTTAACTGCAGAAGGTTCAGTTAGTCCCTATTGTGAGACCAGAGTAAGTGCACAGCAGAAGTTAACAAAAAAGAGAAGCAGAAAGATGCACAAGTGGAAGGATGAAGATGGAAAGAAAACCATTCAAACAAGAAGCACTTGAAATTACAAAAAAGGCAATCCATGCCTATAAGGAAAAAAATAAGACTTAAAGGCAGAAAGTTTGGCACAAGGACAAACACAGAACTATCACATTCCCAAAAATTGATCCAGTCACAATTCCAGATGCAATGCAGAAATAGTTCAGATCCAGAACATAGCTTTCCAATGCCTATCTATTTCTGGGATAATCAGCACCATGGGGGAAAGGGAAATAGAAACACTATAAAGTTTATCTAAGGGATGGAAACACACCCAGAATTTGCTGTGAGAAAAGAAAACGTGCTATTATCTAGCATGTGTACTGCAGGAATGGCCACAGGCCCAGGCTGGGATCAAGGTCTGTGGAGCTGAAGTGCCTGAGCCCACATGGAGAGACTGAAGTGAAAATATTCTCTCAGCATCTGCTCTGACATCATCTGAGCAGAACATGTAAAGACTGATGGTTTAGGGTTTATCCCAGACAACTCAGAAATGAACATAACCCCTCCTATAATTCATAAAACAAACCTCAGCAAACATTTTCATGTTTTGCCATCTTTCTGTGAAGTGCATCACAGAAGATAAAATGCTGCAGCCTCAGCCGATCTCAAAACTTCTTGAGATCCGGTGAAAATTTCCTATTTGCTACCACTGGAGAGCAAGCAGAACTTCTTGTTCTGCTCCAAAGATGTTGGAAGCCAGAAATAAAGTTACTTTCTGGAGTTCTGGGCAAAGGCTGAAAGAAAGAAGAATTTGCACTTCACGTAATCAAAACAACTGAGCCAGAGAGGAAGAGGAGAGAGGGGAGGAGGATCAGAGAGAAAAATCAGACCAAGATTTCAGAAGTGACTAACAACTTCAACTTGTGCCAACTCCTGGCTCTGCTGGCTGGGCCTTAACTAAAATTCACTGCCTCTGCCTTTCTCAGCCCAGCTCGGGCTGCCTCAATTATGCAGCACCATGACCTCTCTGGAGAAGGAATTGCCTTCCACTCTGGATGGGACACCTCCTGCCTAAATTTAGATACCAATAACATAGTAACTCCAACTTTCCCTGTAGCTGACGAAGAGAAAGATCTCAGAAGATCAGTTTTAGGTGATGACTTCATGATGTCCTACTCTACAGAAACTGTATTTTCTGTACTGTTTCCCTTGTCTTCAGCTCTGATGTGGCACACCATAAACTTCAACTTGGCCACCTAAATCCCAGCTTGTGTGTCCCTGTTTTTATTTCAAGGAGCCCAGATTCCAGTCAGGATCTCAATATTCAGCAATAACAAAATAAATGTTAGACATATCTGAATACGCTGAGAGAATGTGCTCACAGCCACCAGTAATTTAGGGACTCAGCTCCTAACCTGCACCATGGCAAGGAAACCACTAAGAGTCAGGGACATAAATGCCTCTGTGGATCAAGATCCAAATTCCAGACTTACTGGAAGTAGAAGGGCAATGAACTTTACTCACCTTTCAAGGACTTCAGCAGAGTTGTTGTGGTTTCATATTCCCTCTAACATCCACTGCTGCTGATCTGCTGACCTCAGGGGTCCTGGGATGCAGCCTAAATTGGGGCAGGATGACAACTGCTCTGTTTCTTGTTCCCAAGAACCAGCCTATAATCAGAAACTGGCAAACCTCAGAGAGGCTAGTGTGCCATCCAGAAAGTTCACATGAAACATTAGGGCCAGGAACTGGGATCCAAATCTGCTGAGACCAAACAGGGTTTCTTACTATAGCAGGGCAGAAAGTGCTGGTAAGAATAGGCATTTTGTGGTGTTTCACTCTGAGCCCCAGCTGGAGCCAAGGAGAGAACACACCATCTGCAGATGTATTTTAGACTGCAATGAACCTTTTTTTTCCTACATACCGGAGTGAAAAAAAAGGCTGGGAAAAGGCTCTGGATTGTCACTTGCATCTATTCAAATATAGCTAGCCAGTCACTAATGACAACTTACATTGAGACATGTCCAAAACACAAACCAACCCTTTGATAGAGGTTTTTAAAAGTCTGAATAATAGAGTTTGGGCTTTGTTTTTTTGGTTTTTCTTTTTTTTTTTTTCCTTCTTCTTCTCCTGTTTTTCTTTTCCCTTCAGTTCCTCAGGGTCACTGGATCAGAAGCAGAAATGCCAAGATACAGGGGGAGCTGCCCATCCTGCCAGGTTCCCTCACAGCAATGAATGCTGCTATTCTTCCTGTCCCACAGAGGCTTTCCCCAAAGTCTCTGCCTGCTTTAATTCCCTGCTGTGAGCCCGGGCTCCTCCCTGGTGATCAATGCAAGTCTGCCATGGGCAAACTCCTGACAGGTAAAACATCAGCCTGCAGGGCACACAGCCCTTCTTGTGCAGCTCACCTGACATGTTTTGGGGGAATTTAAATCCTTCTGATCTGCTCTGTGTGTCCAAATAGTTGTTGAAATATTTCTATCTAGATAAAGAAATCTAAAAAATATCTTTTCATTCTATGAACTTGTGTCAAAAGAAAACACAAGCTGACTATCACCTCTCAAATTTCCAGCACAAGGGACCCTGATTAAAGCTGTTGAGGCACTGCGGGTTGGGACACTCTACTGCAGGCAGGCATGGATTTTTCTCTCTGCTGAAAGATCTTCAGTACAGTGAGAAAGAACTGGCATGTCTGGAAATACCTGAGGATTCCTCATTTTGCTTTTCATACTTTGATGGAGATACAATTCAGGGAAACACAGAATTGCCATATTTTGTGAGAGGGTCCTGGATGGGAATGGAGCACCAAAATCGTGCTCCTGACAGTAGTTCCACAGGTCCCCCACTGAAGTCAGAGAAAGCCAAAAATCTTCCCCTTTGTGGGCTTCTAGAGAATGAGGATTACCTTCAAATCCCACCTGAATCTGGAGGTGAAAGCCAGAATCCAGGCAGAGGGGAAGGGTAGGATGGTCTTTGACAGCCGGCTCCACCTGTGACTGCCCTGGTAGGATGGTCGTGGAATTTCCACCACTCTGGCTATTTTCTGTAATCATGTGAGGGAACACAGACACAAGAGACATTCTGGCTGGCCTGATAAGATTAAGCAAATGTCTAAACATCATCATTTTAAGAGATACACCAAAATGCCAGAGTAGTAGGAGTAGTAGTTGTTGTTGTTGTTATTGTTCTTCTTCTTCTTTATAACCCCTCCCTGATTCTGAGTAGGAAAAGTTAAACAGAAAGCCTCTGATATTTCTAGATATTTCTATTTCAAACCTTTTCACTACACTAGCTAGGAAATACTGCAAAGCTGCCCTAGATACCCAGGGATAATTGAGCCACGGAGTGCAGGAGAGTTCATTGAACAACACTGAGCAAAGGAACCAATTACAGTCTGATCTACTGAAGAGTCTTTTCATCTCTATCATTTTAATTCCATTCCTCCTTTTAATTAAACAGTTTATTTTCCAGCATAAAGGGGAAATCCCAAATGCCATTACTTGGGAATTGTCAAATAATTATTGTCTTGCAAAGTCTATTCCTGGGCACTCGAGGATTTATTGTAGCTCTATCCTAACTAATGAATGTTTGTAGACCCATTTATAGAACAAATGTAGGTATGCAGGAAACTCCTATGGACCTAAAGAAGGGCTTGCATGGACACCAGATCATTTGTAATTACTAATAAGTGGACTTCAGACAGATCAGGATTAATCCTGCTCAGTGTTTTCCTGAGAGTAGAAGGTTTTTCTCCTTCAGCTTTCCATACCTGACAATATCTCATCAAACATCTCACATTATTTTGGCACTTAAAATGGCATTTGAGTAACTACGATTAATAACACTAACTTAAATCATTCTGCTGGACATCATATTGCTCATACTTACATTGCAGAACTCATAAAACCTCTCTCAAGCTGGAAAACAATGTTGCACCAGCCAGGTAAAGACTCAGAAATACTGTCCATCCAGCAGAGGTTGATCAGTTCTGATCAACATGGGAAACGTGCCTTCTCCTCACATCATGATCTGGGTAATGGCTGTAAGTTCAGACAAGCAGAGCTTTGGTATAAAAAGTCATTGGAGTCCTGACAATTCAATGAGAGGTTTTTCATTCTACTCTCTATTGCTTCTATGTGTGCTGTTCTCCCTACGTGTGGTTAGCACACTAAAAAGAACTGCAGAGTCACCTTTGTTTATGCCCATAAAATAATTCCAGAGGAAGTCAAGAGGCTGATGTAGAAAACTGGAAGTCTGAGAAGGCAGCACACATCTCCTTGAGCCCTGCAAATCAAAATCAAGAATCAAGAAGTTTGTTGGGACCAAGAGATGCATGGCATGAATGAGCTCCAAACAAAGGGTGCAGAGGAACATTTATGTGTTAGGCACGGAAGATAATAAACCATAGCTGTAGTTATATCATTTTGGTAATCCCAAAGGAGCTCAGGATTACAGATTACATATGGAGATATTTCCACCTTCCTCAGCCTACATTATGACAAGAGAGAATAAGAGAATCACTGGGACCAGAAGTAGAGAAAAAAATTACACCCAGCTGAAACTAGGGAAAACCCTGTTCCAAAATCATTGAAAAGGGCTGAAAACAATCCCAGGAGTCATGTACCACCTTCTTGGGTGGAGAAGGACTTGGGGTGCTGCTGGAGGAAATGCTCGACATGACCCAGCAATGTGCACTGGCAGACCAGAAAGCCAAACATGTCTTGGGCTGCATCAAAAGCCCCGTAGACATCAGGTGAGGGAGGGGATTCTGCTCCTCTGCCCTGGTGAGACCCCACCTGCAGAGCTGCATCCAGCTCTGGGGCCCCCAACAGAAGAGACACCTGCTAGAACAGTCCACAGGAATACCAGGAAAATTATCAGAGGGCTGGAGCACCTCTCCTATAAGGAAAGGCTGGAAGAGTTGGGGTTGTTCAGCCTGGAGCAGAGATGGCTCCAAAAAGCCCTTATTGCAGTCTTCCAATACTTAAAAGGAGCCTACGAGAAAGGTGAGGACAGAAGTTTTAGCATGGCCTGTTGCAGTAGCAGAAGAGGTTATGGTTTTAATCCAACAGAGGGCAGATTCAGACTAGACACAGGGATGGAATTTTTTATGATGAGGGCAGTGAAATAATGGAACGCGTTGCCCACAGAGCTGGCTGGTGATCCATTCTTGAAAATATTCAACATCAGGTTGAACAGGGTTCTGGGCAATATAACCCAGTTAAAGGTGTCCCTGTTCATTGCAGGGGGTTTGGACTAGATGACCTTTAAAGGTCCCTATCAACCCAAAGCATTCCATAGCTCTACAAAGACACGATTTAATCTGTTCCCACAGATCTCCATTACAGATAATGCTGGTAAATGCTTCACTGCCTTTTTACTATTCCTAGTGTCTAAATTATCTTTCTCCTCTCAGTTATGCTCATTGTTTCCTGTTTTAGCTTCATATATAGACAATATATAATTAGGAAACCAAACCCTGAGGTCCTCATAGTCCTGAATTCTGGAATGCCAGCCAGCCTAGATCTTGGGGGGGTGGGAAGGGGGGGTGTTTGTTTTTGATTTTGGGGGTTTTTTTGCCACAAGTTAAGTTAAACATGGGATCTTAATGTCTCCACTTGTCCTCAAGGGAATTCAGATCCAGGATCTCAGGCTGGGAGCAAGCAGTCAAGCAACAGGGCAAATTTTACTTCTCTTCATTTTGACAGGAACCACTGTGAGTGGAAACGTGAGTAAATTGCACCCTTGGTTTTATATTGCCTAAGAGAACAAGAAATATAGATGGGGTCAGAAGTAAAAGACTTCAGAAGAATATTGCAGAGCTATAGGGCAAAGTCCTGAGCAAATATATCCCACGACCTCAAACAAGAAATTGCTGGCTGGAAGGAGAGGTGGGCAGGAGAGTTGCTGAAGCCTCCACTATGAGGCCTGAGACCTTTCCCAACTCAGCCAGAACACCCTTTGGCAAACATTTCAGGGCCTCAGAAAAGGTCAGATACTGGCTTAGCCCTCTGTAGTGCAGCAAGGGCTGGGAAGAGGCTGCTCTGTTCAGCTGTGCCTCTTGCAGGTACCTGGCAGAGTCCTGGCCTGGCCCTTCTCAGTCTGCTCGATGACTTGGCCCTATGAATAATGACAGCAAATGACATTTTGGCAGCACTCCTAATTTTATCTCCTTTCAGGGGTCTTGTTCAGAAATCTGCACTTTTGCTGCTTCACCAGTTCAACTCTCATAGCAACTCTGAACCCCCAAATTATGAAATTGCAGACAATACAAGAGGAAGCTTAGGAACCAGCAGAGAGCTGGTTGTCTGCCCCAGCAGAGAGCTTTTAGACCAGCAGCTAATCCCTTTAATAATTTCTCACCACTTCATTTACTGATGAGAGCAGAGTGTCTGTCTGATCACCAGAGTAAGATCTCTCAGGCTGTGCACTTGAGAGAGCCCGTGGAAACACAGAGGTTCAGCCTGCTTAAAACCCCACTCCCAAGCTGGATAGGGACAGAGAGATCCCATGTCATCATCAGGCCCACCTATACAGAGGGAGACAAAAGTGGTGGCTGTGCCTGTCCAGGAAGGTTTAGTGGTGATTTCTAACTCACATAAAAACATTCCTCTGTTTTGGTGAGAGATGCTCAGCACAAGTCAAGAAAACGTTTGCTTTGCTTGTGTAATCCAAACTTCTCAACTTCCCCCTTGTATTTTGGGCTCTGCTTCATCCTCCGAGCTCAGAATGCTCATTCAGGAGTGCAGTAAGACTTGAAATAGTGAGTATGGCCCCAGGGCTATGTTGGTGAGATGGGATGGATTCACTCAGCTCTTGGGTTGAAATCAGCAGTCACTGAGTCCAGACAGAGCATGAGTCCTCCTCTCGACCTCAGCACACAGCCAGGCTGGGAGAAGTGAACTAGGAGAGTTTGGGAAGGAGTAAGTAAAGGATGGCACCACTTCTTCACCTCTGTTTACAGATGTTGCCACTTCAGTTGGTTCTTCAGGTCCCAGAGTATCTCTCTGGTGTCTGTTCCTCACACTCCATCACCCTGGACAGACAGTTTTTTCCCTCCAGCTCCTGCCAGGACTGCTAAAATCAGCAAGATGTCACACCTTTCCATAGTGTCCACCTTTCCACCTTTCTCAGATATCTTAGAGGACCCTGGGCAGGCATCACTCACTACTTTATTGATTCCTCTTCTTCACTCTTCCTTTGAAGAAGAAGGTGGAAGTCATACTTCCACCCATGAAAGGAGTTTGGACAGGGTACAGATTGGATATACTGCCCCAGCAGGTGCCTGTCTATCCCCCTGGCCAACACTGAGAGACTGATGGGCAATTTGGAGCACTCCTTACCTTTTCCTTACCTTACTCCTTTCCTTTTCACTCCTTAGCTTTTCTGCCCCTGCTCCCTCTACAGAGAAGCTGCTGTGCTGCTAAAGCTGCATCCTGACACTGGGCAGTATGAACATGGCCCTTCATCAACACTGTCTGGAAGATGTGATGCTCCCTTCAGGCTCTGAAATAAGAAAGAAATTTTTGAGCTTCTCTACAGTGGCCTGCATACCAATCCACTTCACTCCCAGGGCAGTAAAACAGAGCAATCTGCACCTTTCACCTCAGCTGTCTGCTTTTCATTTTCCCCTCTAATCACAAGCAGACTTTGGCTATCAAGTGTGAAAGTTTAGCAGACCCAGAGACCCCTGCAGAGGAGGAGATCCAAACTCAATGAGAAATTCATTTTGTGCCTGCTGATATACCTGATCCCTGGTTTGAAAAAGGGGATTTGCTGAATGTTTTACCCCCATAGAGAGAAAGAAAGAAAGAGGGAAGATTTACACTCGCAGGAAGGTAGTTAAGCAAATACCAGCAGTACTGTAGACAGTCTTCCCCCTACTTCAGGAACAAAAACCACCTTCTCTGTGATAAAAAGAAACACAAACCACAAAGAAATATGTGCATGGTGACTGATTCACCCAGCTCAGAGCTAGATGACCTCTGCTCATTCTCTGATGTGTTCTGCATTTGCAAAGCTTCTTGCACTGTGGAAAAAGAATAACTTCACTTCAGCTCCCACAGGATGGGTTCCAATAGCTTAAAGCCCACCAGCAGGAGAAGATGAGGGAGAAACAGGGATGCACACTGACTGCAGGGGTAGGCATGCTCCAGGTGTGGATTCACATGGAGGTTTCTCACAGGGGGATCTGTGACATATTTGGGAAGGGTCCCCAGCTGAAGGATGCATGTGAATAGTCAATGAAACCTCCAAGAGGCAGTGGGTGGCTTCTCAAAGCCAATTCTAATACAAAGAATGATTCAGAGTGCAGCAGGAGCAGCTTCCCAGGTGGGACAGTCTCTCCTGGAGTTGTTTCAGTCACCTGTGGACTGCTCAGTCTGTCAGGCTGGGGAAGGGTGAGGTGTATATGGAGGAACAGGTCTGCCCTGAGTAACACACCAGAGCACTGGGGGAGCTAAAGAAACAGGGAGAAAATTTCTCAATACCTGAGGGAGGAACAGCTGTATTAAAAGATTTTTTTTTTAAAGTTTCTTTCACAGCCATTAGCATCATCTTTGCTTTCTGCACTCTTATTTATTTTAGTGAATTTATACAGCTCCAAACACTGTTCAGCTGAGCTTGTCCATACACAGGGGAGGAGAAGGCACTGTCAAGGCAGAGCATTTGAGCACAACCTTCAACACACACACCCAGTGCCTTGAGAGTGGGGAACAGAGGGGCTGTCCTGGAGAAGGCTTGTGTGAACAAAACTTTGGAGGCTCACTGTTCATCTCCCAACCATCTGGTTCCCTTAGGAAAATCTCACAGACAGCAATAGCTGCTACTGCTTGTCTCCTCTCACCGTACCTGGCAGCATCCCACACATTCACCTTTTGAAGTGTGTTCCCAAGGCTATGTTGGCCATGTCAGTCATCCCCCACCCCAGGGCTCTTGGAATTTGTTGACAAATTTTTCATGCTCAGCATACCGATATCTCACCGCTTGCATCCAGCCAAGAAGCCACCTCTCCATTCCTCTTATTCTTGTAATGTGCATGTTGTTCTGATGCTTGAACTAATTACTATTTTTGTGTCTGGGGAGCACACTGAAGCCCAAATTGTAGCAATCTCAAGACAAAATCTACGGCTACTTAGGCACTGTAGCACACGTTGTACTAAAATAACACCACGTGGTGCTTTTTAATGGGGATCAAGGCTGAAAATGTTTTACAGTTTGGTAAGTCTGGGCCTCATATTATTTTGCCATGCAGTGAAATAATCCCACATGACTCCATGTATTTTCTGTCTGACATTTCCTACAGTGAAACGGTCCCGAGAACCAAAGGGAGTGGAACAGACAGGTATAAGCTCATCCCTGGTGAAAATAGAAAGGATTTTTCTAGTAAGCTGACGTGGCTGGAGGGAAGGGACATTTCTACTAAATTTGCTGTTCTGGCTAATAAAAGAGCTGAGGCTTCATGTCAGTTGTTGTCAAACTTGCACTGGCCCTGTGTGATGTGCAATTCCCAAGCCAGCACCTCCCCTGCACACAATGGCATTTGTGAAAACTGCTGGCCTGCTCTTCTGCAGGGATAAGACAAATGGCTTGTCTGCAGCCAAACAGCTTTGTCACCTGCTGACACAACGGTCCTGAGGGGACACTGCTCTGACCACTTCAGGAAAGCAGACTGCAGTTTGCTGGGGACAGAGGATGCTGTGCACACCTGCATGGAAGGCATCACCCTGAGCCACCTGTGCTGCCAGCAGAGGCTCCAGCTTGCAGCAGGTATTGCCCCTCCAAAAGAGACTCTCTGGCTCATCTCCTTGGCTTGGACACATCCTCTTCCCAGCTTCTCCCCTTAAAAAGTTGTTGTTGCAGTGGTAAACTCCTCAGCAGCAGCAGCCACCTGCAGAGGCTGTTCCCTATCAGCCTGCAGAGGAGGGTCCACAAGCATCTGTGCCTTCTGGAGCCACCCCAGTCCCTTCACCCAAAACCACTTGCTCAGATTGAATGGTATTGACCCACAAATCCCAAATTAGATACACAGCAATTTTCAAGAGAATCTGCATGTGCAAATGGATTCAAAGTCCCTCTCTGGACTAGGGGGGGTATGTGGCCACAGCCCCCCCACCCAAACACACAAAGATCCTTAAGTTCATGTCCCTCTGTGTCTCCCCATGCTCCCCATGTATTGTAAATACTGTGCTTATACCTGCCACTATCATGAACCTGGGACTTGGCTTTTATACCTAACATTTTCCTTTCCAAAGACAAACATAATAAACAGGTTTCTAACATGCTGGAAATGCTAGGGAATAGTCTGTGTTCAAGATATCAGTTGTGCTGAGTGCTAGCCATCCCAAATCACTCCCTTGGCTCTGAGCTGGGAAACCCTCACTGGCACTGGATAGCTCTAATCCTGGAAGAATGGCAAAAACAGGGAAACTAGGTAGCATCAAGCCACCCTAATACCACAGACACTGCCAGACTTTCCCCCTTCAGAGGAACACCTGCACACTCTACATAGCAAAGAGGCAGAAGTCTGAGTGGGATATCAGGAGCTGGAGATGCCATAGCCCTGTTACATACATGCTATTTGTTTTATGGAGTAAAAGGAATTTCTTGCTGCTGAGTTTCAGAGAGGTTAAGGGTCCTTGGCTGATGGGAAAGGCATATGCTGGAGCAAAAGGTCACATCTCAGCTTACTAATATTCCTGGACATCAAGGTAGAACAAAAAATTTAAATTTGGACCTCTAACCAGGAATCTCAGGAGGCAGAAGGAATAAACCTGCCAAAAATGCCAATTGCTTGTAAATCCCCAGCCTGGTGTTAATCTCTTGCCAAACAAGGTAGCAATAAATTTACCAGCCATGTTACTGGAGCTGGGCATCAGGGAGGAGAAGGAGGAGGCCCACAGATGGGTGCCAGGGCTGGCAAGCACCTTGCTGGCCAAAGGCGGCCTTCCCTCAGACCTCAGTGAATGTGAATCCTGCCACTGTGTGAGGCTTCAAATCCAAATGTTTCCTGACGTCCCACGCTCCTATTAAAAATAAACCGAAAAGGTTTCCAACAAAGCACCACATTTTATATATGCCAGGAAGAAAATGAATTAAAAATGCGTATCTTTGTTTCTTCCTGACAGTATCACATTGATTCAAAGCAGAGAGCAAATGAGTGAGCAACAATCAGCACTCTGCAAAGAGGTGCCCGTAACCACACAAGGAGGAGGTTTTGTTCCCCACCCTTGGACTACTGTAATCTGGATTTCCACACACATCTCCCTCCTCACCATGGGGAAATATCAAGGCCTATCTGTGTGCAATGACTCTTGAAGGAAGAAAGGTCTTTAAACCATCCATGACACTGTGGAAAAATCAAGAAACTTTAATTAAAGGAGCAAAAACAAAAAGCCACCCACAAGGCATTTTTGTACTTACTTTCACTAAGTGCAAAAATGAACTTCACAGGAATTTCATCCCACAGGAATTTCCAATATTTTAGTATTTGTTTCCGTTATGACTGGGGACAAAATGTTGAAATATCAAAGCCTTTTCAGAGGATGAAGTGTTCTGGGAAGCAGTGTTTTTTACGTCATTTTGACGTGTTTCAGACTTGAACTTGCACCTGGCTGAGCTGCCCAGCCGTCTCCATGCATGTGTCTTGTGGTATCAGGCTCCTTTTTTCACCAGCTCACAACACCCAGGACTGCCCACCCGACGTTCATCACCAGGTCCCATGGCACCACACAGAAATCCAGCAAGGCAGAAAGCAGTACTTCAGCACAGAATTCCTAATCCAGCCAATGGCTTGGTCTGTGCAGGAGAAGAGGCCACCAGTTCTCCATCCTGTGTGAGATGAGCATACATAAATGCTCAACACAGCTGAGCCCAAATGTTTCACTTCAACACTGTTGGCCTTGTTTATTTTTTAGCAGGAATGATGGACAGTTCTTAGCCAGCTGTATCATTTATTGGTCTGTCAGCCCTCCAGGGACATCCCCACCTCAAACTGCACAGCAGGGCTGCACGCCTCTTGTCTTCCCTGTGACACAGATGGGCAGGAGAATGGGGCTGTGGTGGCCAGCGTTGGGAATGTCTGTCCACATCAGCATGTCCATGCCTTGGAGCCATTCTGGGGGTTGGATCTATTCCCTCCATCACCATCTTCAAGACATCAGGCTCTCCCACTGAATCTGTCCTCCTCTTGTGGCCCAGCCCTGCCCCACAGAGTTTTCTAGAGGAGATCAAGGCCAGGGAGGAAAGCAGCAAGCAAGGCCATCAGGAAGAAAGTCATCTTTGGAGGAAAGGGGGAAAGCCTCCTCCTCAACACAGAGCTGTAACAAAACTTCCCAGCAGTACAAGAGCCCTTGTGTCTTTTTCTGCTGGCCAGTCTCAGCATCAGGTTTTACCTCACCTGGCAGAAAAGGATGGCAGAAGTGATTGTGAGCTTTAATTTTTCAAAAATATCTGGCTTAAAAACTGCTATTGTACATTTTCCACTTCTGATACTTTCTCACATATTGTTTTGTGCTCTCCAACCCTTGCCTTTCTGGGAATTCAGGTGATGTGTGGCTTTTGCAGGCATTTCTTTGCCTAACTTCATTTTTCCTGACATTTTTTGGTATCAAGAAAAATAAGTCCCACTCCACATGCACACTTTTTCTTTCAAACCTCAATTTCTCCTGGAGCAAGCATGGATCAGTAGCTGGCCAGGACCACACACAGCTCTTCTAATATCCCAGCCTGATGAACAAGAAGGGGATGGAGGAGACAACCAGCACACTGTGCAGAAAAGAAGGAGATGAAATCCAGCCATCAAAAAGTATAGACAGTGAAGCCCTTGCTCAGATCAAAGAATCTGTGAGCATTTAATGAATCTTTTGATGGTGTAAGGACAGAGGGACATGATCTGCATCCTAGAATTGTACATGAGAGATCTCTCCAGGCATGAGCCCCATTTTGGGCAGGTTTGCTTGCCCATTTGTTTCTCTCAGATCCCTTGGAGGTCTCTCCATGGGCCAGAGTCTTGTGGGCAGCCAGGGACAAAGGTGGGCACAAACACACCGTGCATGCTGTGGACTTAATGAACAAAGAGAATTTGTTGTGTGTTCCATCAGATAATTTCCACTAAGATATGACAAATGTTAAGGTCCAGGCAATGGAAAATTTTACTTATGAAAAGACTGGGCAAGAAGTCTGTTGGAGCAAGTATCAGCTGATATTGGTTGGGAGGAGACCTTTATCTCTCTTAATGCCATGCTAATTCAAACCAGTTCAGACCTCCTCAGAGACTACAGAGGCAAGCTCAGGCTGCTGCAAGAGCCAGGTGTTCGTAAGACCAGACCCATCTGACCAGACCTAAATCCTAGAAATAATGTAACCTGGTCAGAAAGCACCTGAATTATTGATGGGGCAGTTTACTGATGGTTGTACTGCTGTATCATCTGCCATTCTGATGTCTGATCCCACTTCAGTCCAGGACTTCGACCCTTTTGCTTGCCTCAGTGCCAAGGACTCTGTGTGCTGGGAAAAGCTGAAGCACTTGGCTTTCTTTCTAGCCAAGCATCAAGGAAATCACAAATTTTCAACTTTCCAGTAACCTTAACAATGCACAACTCAGATAAGCTGGGACAGATCCTGACATTCTGCATCTTCAAATCCATCTGACAGCTGCCCAGTAGGAACTGATGAGGAGTTAGTCCATGTGGGGAATAATTTGCTGCTGACAGAGAAATCAAATCAACTACTTCTGACTCCTGCAGTAGCACAAAAAATATATTTGTGGCACCAGATTCAGGGGTTTTGTCTCAAAAATCTCATCCCAGTTTATTTGAAGAAGACATCAGAGATTCAAATGGCGCTTCTCAAAGTATATGATTCTTCAGGACTGCAGGAATCAGAATTTCTATATGCAAAGTGCCCTCACAAACTCCAAGAAAAAATGTCCAAACACACTTACAGACAGGGACAACTGCATCCTGAGCCACCCTGTCTGCTGACTGCTAGCCCCAGCATTAGGGGGGGATGCCCTTCAGCACCCAGTCATGCAGAGAAGGGTACCATGTAGGCTGACAGATCAAGAAAAATCACTCTTGTGGTCTGCTCCCTAGATATGTTTTTTCAGGGTAATTTTACCTCTCACTTCTTTTACTTTATCCATAACTTTTCTATGCTGTTGTTTCCTATGTCTGCTCCTGGACCTTGCCACTGCCTCCCCTCCAATGATGCTGAGCACCTCCTTTGATATTCCATGCTAAATTATTTCTTAATTTAAAGGGCACCAGAAGAATATTTCCCCATATGTTTTTTTTGGGGAGGGATTGCCACTTTTCAGATGTGCTGGCACCACCATTGCAGAAAAGGTGAGTCTGGAGCACCTCGTTGCAGAGGCAGCAGTGGGAAGGAAGAACACATAAATGGAGGAGGAATGGGGAGACCTCACAGAGATGCTGCCTGATGGTTGAAGGTGGCAGCACTAGCTCAAAGCAGCAATTTGCATAGGTCAGTGGCAGCATTTGTAAGAAAACTGTTTCCTGTGCATTAATCACCTCTGGGTCCAGATCTGTAGGAGATCACCACAGTATTACAGCCAAGCAGAACAGAATATTCTCTAATAACTTTAAAAATTGAGCCCTTTGACTCAAATATCTCTTTATCCTTTATGTCTGTAATATATGTTGTAATTTGCAACACTGGAGGCCAGTGTGCATCAGCATCTATTCACAGGTGGGTTTGCTCTCTCTGTATCTTCAATAACAAAAATTTTTTAAAATACATTCCCAGCACAGGCACAGAAGCACCAGAACTAATTTTCCAACAGATGCAAGAGACTGTCAGCTAATATAGGAAATTAAATGTTTAAGGAAATTATAGAATGAAAACATAAACTCTTGAACGAGAGCCAAAAAATACAAATTCCATCATTTATCAAAAAAACCTCCAAAAATGGGCCTGAAATGGTGTGGGGAGAGCTGAATGAAAGGCTATATTCAGGCAGCAGCACTGTTTAGCTTACTTTTTGGACCTTTTCCCCCTATTGATGCTGTTGGGAGGCGCTCATTCCAAAACCTCTAATGCCGTCGTGTTCTGGGATGAGTTACTAAAAGCAACCATTCTTCCACATATGAAAACATTCGATTATTTGCATGTTCGGTGTCTTTAATGCCTCTTTTGTGCCTCTGTTTTTTTTTTGTGAGGGGAGGCAGATGAGGGATCTTGAATTTCAGCAGTATTCTGATATAAACTTCCTCTGAGAGAGGGAAGGCAGGGAAGAAAAAGTCTTTGCAAGGTTGAAATGGAGTTGAGGCGGGCTGGCTTTCTCAATTTACTTGAAGGGTCTGATGAAGGTGTAATTCAGGACTTGTGCTGCCAGCCCTGAAGTAAAGACTCAGCTCTAAAGCTGAAGCATTACCTAGCATTCCTTGAGCCACGTGACAAAAAACGCCCAATCTGAACCATCCCAAACTGTTGCTGTAGTGGCACAAACCCCAGCACTGTGCACAGGACAGATGAAGGGCTCAGAAAGTGGCTCCTCAAGTATCTCCACACAGAAAGGGGTGGGGGTATGCAGTGCTAGGCATCTCTTTTGGGGCTGAAAACCTCCTGGCAAGTCACAGCAGTCAAGTCCAAGCCTCTATGTGGCCGTCTTGGCTCTCTTTTGCATGAGCTAGAAGGTTACAGGAAAGCTGGAGGCACCTGGCCAGCCACAGACATGTTACCAGCACGAGGAAATACTTTAAATACTGTCCAACTGACCTGTGAAACTCATTGCTACAGGGCATTACCAGGACTCTGGAATAAACAGATCATGGCTTGCTCCTTAGCACACTGGATGGCTCTGAAAGACTCTGGCGCTGGGGACATCCCACCCTTCTGTGAATGCAGGTGAGATCTTGGCTAAAACTGCTGCTGAGCTTTGCTGTGCAGAGGGCTAAGAGCTCACAAATGGCCAGTGGCCACAGCTCAGTGGAGAAGAGGTAATTCATTATGCCGTGATACTTCTTGTGATTTTCTTCCCATGCACAACAAACCTAGCAGGAATCCAAAAATGAATGGCTTGCACTTATGGCTAACAAGATTAGCTAGTCACACGAGCCAGCATTAAACAAACAAAAAATAAGATGTTTGGATGAAATTAAATTGCTCAGAGTTTAAACCAGTGAACGAGGACTTAGGAAGACTTTTCTCTGAAGCTGAGCTATTCCCGATCTCCTCCCACAGCCTCCAGCCTGTGCCCAGGCAGTGCTGGCATGGGCAAAGCACCATCCTGCTCCACCTCAGGCAGGCAGGCTCTGCAGGGGACAGCCAAAGGAGAAGGCCCTGATGAACCCCACAGTGGTCTGTGATTACTCCACAGTCTCTCTGCATCCCATTTTTGACTGACTGGTGTTTGGCCCTGGAGCTCAGGATTTACCTGGCAAGGTGCTCGCGCAGCTCTGAGCCGCCCTGGTTTTCTCAGTCCCTCTGGCTTGCTCATTCTCCTGGAGCTTTTATTATCGGTGATAGAAGATCCCAGCTTTGCTTTCCCGGGACAGCAGCACCATCTAGAGCCTCCTCTTGACACGTGCAGTCCCCATCTGCCTGCGGGAACACCTTCCAGCCACAGCTGAGAAAAACAGGAGACAAAAATAATGTGCAGGTGTTAGGGTGGAAAAGAGAACGTGGCAGACTGAACAGCACCTCCGGGGCTAGTAAAGCTAATGTGCAGTCATATACAGCTGGTGTATTGCACTAAAAGTGGGGAGGTAAGCTTTGTACTGTTGGAGGCTAAGGGGGTGTGATTTGTAGCTGTAATCTCGTTCTCAGATAGCACTGTTATGTATTTGGAGAAAAAAAAAAAGCTCTTCAGGGGTGTATGATCCTTGAATACTGCTTCCATGATATAAACCAGGGCAAACAATTTGGGCAGAGTTGCAAAAGCAGAGACAGAGCAGGGGAAAAGCAGGTGACAGAGCCAGCCCGTGGCCACTGCTCAGTTTCCCAGCCAACAGTGGGGTCATTGCTACTTTTCCAAAGGCAAACAAAGAGGGTCACTGCCTCCAGTGTCCTGAAAACGCCCACCCAGTTCAGATGGCACCGTTCCTCCGTGCACCTGGGCTTGCATTGGTGCTCTGCAGTGCTCCCCAGGGCCGCTTAAGGGGCCAGCTTGCATCCTGCAGCAGAACCCCTTGGGAAATCACTCTGGTGAGCCAGTGGGAGAGAGCCAGAGAAACCCAGGCCTGGGCTGTTCACTTCAGAGTTGGGCTCGTGATCCTTGGGGGTGCCTTCCAACTCAGAATATTCTGTTATTCTGTGCAATTCAACACAGAAGGGATTTGTAAGACAAAATTCTGAGATAATGCTGGCAGCAGAGCGTGCCTCATGCTCACAGAGGAGAGCAAGAGTGAAAAAAGCCCTTCTTACCTCTATCTTCTTGTCTGGGGAAAACCCCGCCTCAGGAACCATTGCTTCAAATTCCCTGGGCTGCCCTCTGAAGGACTTGGATGGACAGGGTAGCTGGTACCCTAGACATGAGTGTGGCATAGTGTGTGCTTTCCCCAAAATGATCTGGAAATGTCATTTCCTCACATCTGGGTTAGCCAGACATGGAGGTTTGTACAGGGAAGGATGGTCCTGCATGGCCCCAGTGCTAAAGCCACCACTAAGGAGGTTGCAGCAGCTGTGCACATCTGCACTGTGGTACACACAGAAATGTGGGAGGAAGAGCTGGGTGCACAAAAAAAACCCCAAAACAAAACAAAACAAAACCAAACCAAAAAAAAACCCCAACTGAACAAACTGTCCTAACCTAGCCTCTCTGTTTCTGCAATAAATCTGTGTTTTGTTTTGCTGCTACCGAAGCCATGGAATAGTGAACACAGGGGAACAGACAGATTTCTCCCTCTCCTCTGCAGAGAGCAGGACCTGCTGTACTGGCAGCAGCTGAGCCAGGCCCCACCAGCATTTATCGGACAGAGGTCCTGGAGAACAGATTGCACCTTGTGGCTACGTCCCTACTAGAATCCTAGGCGGAAAAATATCTTGCTTATAGTCCCTTGAGTGTCCTGGGTCTCCCACAAGATGCTGGGGCACAACAAAGCAGGCCAGGAACTGGTTTTCCAATAGGTAATATAGATTCAAACCTTTGCCCCTCCTGAGGAGTTGTTTTAATCACTTTAAGGGAAGTGGTTATGTGCAGTAGGACAGCACAGCTTTGGGTACCCAGGAGCAGCAACACACAAGTCCCAAAGCCACAACTGCAAAAGATCCCAGCAGGAGGGAGCAGAGATTTCCCAGGAGATGCTGAAGTGCCAGGACCACGTGTCTTTGATCTTGTTCACTGCCTCGCTCTCTGAGCAACAAGGGACTCAGCATGGGAATAAATCAGCATATTAATGGGAATGCTAATTGCAGCTGAATCTGGGATGAACTAAAATATACACGTTCCTTTAGATTATGAATTCTACAACCCAGTTTGAACCGCACCTGGAGCAATTAATGAGAGCAGCTACTATTTTAAAGATCAACCATCCTTTCAGTGGCTTTGATATCTAGGTCTTAAAAAACAGTCAGCTAACAGGACAGATTTCCATTTCAACATCACAGCACAAACCAAAACACCTCACTTTTAGTGTAGAGGCCACTCAAAGTACTCGAGGTCAGGATAGGGCCCAATATTTGCAAGTGTGCCTTTTTAACAAGAGGCAGAAATACACTCCTTTTCCCATTTCTCCTTGGCTGAACAGCACTGCAGGGATGTGTAACTGGCATTTCAATGCTCGTGTGCAGTGACCACATTCGTGAAGTGTCTGTGACTACAAGCCCTACCTATCAGTGGATAGATAGATAGATAGATAGATAGATAGATAGATAGATAGATAGA
This sequence comes from Regulus satrapa, assembly GCA_013396955.1. Taxonomy (NCBI): domain Eukaryota; kingdom Metazoa; phylum Chordata; class Aves; order Passeriformes; family Regulidae; genus Regulus; species Regulus satrapa. The sequence goes on along the minus strand of VWZN01017944.1, from coordinate 34,575 downwards.
TAGATAGATAGATAGACAGATACACAGATGGATAGATAGATGGATGTGTGTGTTTATGTGTGTGTGTGTGTTTATGTGTGTGAGTGCTGATTTGTCACCACTCCTCCCTGTGCAGAGCAGTCAGCGTGCCACCTGTTATCCCATTCCAATTTCCCCAGACCAGGATGCCTTCACAATGGGGTTTAAACATCTTTAGCTCTTTCTTTTCTTTTTAGGTGGCTTAATGAAGTGTCAAAGAACCGAATTATTCCCTCACAGCCAGTGAATTACACAGCCTTGCCTTGCATCTGCCCTCCCTGAAGCCAGCATGAGTAAACCAGTGTCAAAGCCCACTCCCTCGTGGGAGCATCTCAGGAGGGGATGATCTGCAGACGCACTTGTGAAGGTTAAATGTGTCTTACAGGACCCTCTTGAGGGCAAGAGGAGAGGTGAGAACCAGGTTCTGGATCTTCCCCTCTTGATTCCGAGGTCTGCTCATTTTCTGCCTTGGAATAAGTTCCCAGCCCCCGCAGTGTCCCGCAGCAGTGAGCTCCAAAGGCTGCACCAGCACATGTCACTCCTTTGTATGAATTATTCCCAGCCTTGGTTATCTATTGTAGCCTAGTTGTCCAGTCTGCCTGCTCTTGTCAGGCCACCCTCCTGCCAGGATGTTTTTCCTCCCCATTATTTTATTTATGGTTATGGTCACCATTCTCCAGAGTGAGGGTGTTCACCACTGGAGACCACTCAAGACACCCGAGTCTCATCTGCATCATATTAATGCATGATATCAGAATCTGCATTAGCTGAGTAGTTCTTGAGCTAGAGATATTTCCAGTGACAGAGAAGCTGTGAGAGCCCTTGGGAATAATTTTAATTATTCGCTATTTCCCATTTTTCAATTGTCTTTCCATTCAGCCCCCTGCAGGTCCCAAAAGCACCTCACTTGGTTCATTTTCAGCCTTTGGCTGCCTGAGATCTCAGTCCCAAGATCAGATGCTGACCTCACTGGCACAAGAGCAGCATCCAAAGCTACTTTCTATAACCTCTCCCCTGCTAAGAGGCTCCTCCAAACCCCTCCTTCCCCCACACACATATGGCAGCTTCTTCATGGCTTTCTGTGTTTGTCACAGACACTTCATAACTTCATCCACCCCAAAATGTTTGCCTGGAAATCAAGACATTTGGCCAATTTTCCCCATTATAGGCTATTCTCATTTCTTTCTGGGTCTTTGTTCAGGAGAAAGTGACTCTGTTTTAGTGACAGCTCAAACCTGAAGATGATTTAATTGTGGCAAAGCCCAGAGCTATTACAGCATCTTAATCTGGAATATAGCTCTACTCCTAACAGAAAGGCTCAGAAACTAGGTCAAAGGAATGTATACACTTCTTCCATACTGAATTTAACTTATGGTGTGTTGTCATATAAAGAGCTGTTAAGTGGAATGCTAATCTTCTAAAAGGGTGAGCTGTAATAACACTGGGATATGAAGAGGCTGCTGCACATGAGCCACCTAAGTCAGATCCCTGCATACCTTCTGCCCTAAAAGGGAGACAGGGAAATTACAGCAAGATATGAAAATATATTGATTTCTGATTATTCTGGATATTCTGATATTTATGATTATCTATGCATGCATATGAAAAGGATGCTGAGACGGTTGAATCCCCCTCTGGAAATGCCTTTCCCTCCCCAGTGACCAGGCAAAGGGCAAGACAACAAACTCAGTCAAGCACATATCCCCACTTTTAAAGAGCTGGAGGTTATCAGGCTTCTCCATGCTTCAGCTTCACCATGGGCTGAAGAGCATCTGGTTCTGAATAGCCCACCAAAAAAAAACCAAACTTCTGTTAAAAAAAAAGTAAGTGGAAGGATGTCACCTCTAACCACGGCTTCACGAGCTCGCCCTGCCACAGGCACAGCTGGAGTGAGTGGCCAGCGGTTTAACTGGGCAAGCACGCTGTAAAGTAAATTTTAAAAGGATCAAAAGCAATTAGTATGTTTTATAGTTGTTATATTTATTCTGCTGAGGTGTTTTGATACCATATTCAGGGGAAAGGGGGTAGAAGTTTAATTCACTTAATGGGAACCGGCTCCAGTATAAATATCCTTTCAAGCATTGTCAGCCACTGCTATAAAAGGGGATGGCAGGGTGGGTAAACACACCAGCTCCTCAGCCTTGTGTACTTACGTTCAGTTTCTCAGCCACACACGGATTCCAGCTCCCTCTAGATCAACATGCCCTAGGCTGCAGAGTGCATAGGTGAGGTCCTCAGCTCCTGACAAAAAGCATAAGCTCTCCCTCTGTCATAAGACATCACAATAGGGCAGAAATACTAAACCAAAATGCACAGGATGGAAGAACATTCAGATTGGAAAAGGCCTCTAAGACCATCAAGTCAAACTAGGAACTCGACACTGCCAAGCCCTCCACTAAACCCTGACCCCAAGTGCCATATCCACACATTTTTTGGATGCTTCCAGGGATGGTGACTCCAACACCATCCCTGGAACACTCCCCGACCCCACCAACAATAGGCAGCCCATATCAATGCTTGACCACCCTTCCAGTGAAGAATTTTTTCTTAACACCCAATCTAAACCTTCCCTAGCACAACTGGAGGCCATTCCAAACAGCGACATAGAAAAATTGTCACATAAGCCTTTGCTACTGAAGCTTTCCTCATAACTATTGGCATTTCTGTAAGAGAAAACACCAGGACTACAAACAGGCTCCCATTTAAATTACTGCAAAAGCAGAGCTTTTAACCAATGGTATTATGCAGCATACAAAAAAAAAAAATCTCCAAAGAGCTGAAGATCCTAAAAAATTTAGCCAGGCCCAAGCCTACACAACAAAGCACCATGGGATTTCAGTTCCATATAAACCTTTACCAAAGAGGCATAGAAGCAAGTCCCTAAATTATAGCACAGGCCAGGAGAAATATGACAAAAATATGTGAAAGTCAATGGAAGTGCTCTGGGAGTTGGAGGGCTCATTGGCTGCTCCCTAAGAAACGGTTTCTTGTGTTTTTAAACGTGCTAAAGAAGCAGCCAAAGAAAACCTGTGGGTTTTCATAAAGAAAACCAGTGAGAGTAAATGTCTCTCCTCAGCACTCTCACACAAGAATTTTGCATCCAATGCCTTGGGATGAATTTTTCACATCAGGTGTGTCCTTCACCCTTTGGCTGGCAGATGTCCAGCCAGGCTGCCCAGAGATACTGGCCAGACCCTCGTGTCTAAACAATTGCTAGGTGAAGGTTCCAAAGAAGCTGCTGCTGGGCACAGGAGCAATGGGTCTCTACTGAGCCATAAACCACTCAGCCCAGTTCCTCTGCTCTCCTGGCCAGGTTCAGTGGAGGCACCATGGGCTGTCCTGGAGCTGTGCATCCACTGATGGCCTTGCTGGCAGCTCTCACTGCACTTGTGTGGACATTGGGCATTCCCTGACTTCTCCCAGGTGCATCAGCCCGTGTGTCTGTGAAACATAATGATGTGGGTCAGACCAGAGGTGCTGTGGAGCAGCGTGTTGGCAACAAAGCAAACCAGTGCCAGAGCTTCTGGGAGTGATGGATTTCTAGAGAAAAAACAAGCCAAAGAACTTTCAGACCAATGTGGAAGCAAGCACGGTGTATGTAATGGGCTGATGATGGGATAAAGGAGAGCAAACAAAAATGTAATGAATTTTACTGCCTCACTGTGATAAAAAGCATGTGAATTGAGGCGTCAGAGAATGATGTCCCCAGGAATGTAAAAGCTAAAGAGTCATTTGATGAACGCTAAGACTCCATCCGCAGGAAGAATGAAAAAAAAATTACAATTCTTTGGAGTTTGGTTTTTGTTATTGGGGCTTGGGTTTTTGTGGCTTTTTTTCCCCTTTAAACCAAGGAATGGAGGACAGAATAGAGATTTCTGCTACACAGCTGAGAACTTTGGCATCTGCATACAAACCAGGAAGCACAAATCCTTTCTGACTTGAGAGAGAGCTCTCTGTGGGACCCAAGATTTTCAGGAGGAATTCCTGCAGGCAAAAAGCTAGACCTGGAAACAGGAAGGCCATTAGAAATGTCCAGGGAGAGGATGTGATCCACAAACACTGGAGCTGAGAAAGGACACAGCTTCAAGTGAAGGGAAGCTGGGAATTAGGAAATCATCTATTGCAGGGCAGTGCAAGGATGCAGAAAAAATAAAATGTTTTATTACATTTTGGACACCAGAGAAGGCGGAAAATGTTATACTTTGTGTCCCCAGCTAGTGCTAGTTGCCAGAAGTCAGGCAAGGAAAAAGCAGATTTTGTGAGTCCTTGGAACCCTCCAGTATAATGGCAGCTGTTCAAGCAGGTCTCAAGGCTGGGTGGAATTAAAGGATTAGAGGATTTTCTCCTCCAGTCCTCTCCCCTCCATGTAAAGATGCTTTTAATCCAGGAAAGGGTAAGTCAGGGGAGAGGCTGTCCTGAACTGTGGCTCTGAAGGTGTGCTGCCTCCCCTATGGAGCAGAGCAGAGCAGGACAGGCTGAGCTGATGTCCCTGGCATCCCAGGCACTGAGAGAAGAGCCTGCACCCTAAAGAAAACATAAAGGTGAAGCACCTGAAGGCTGACAGCTCTCTGAACATATCCTCAGAGGTTAATCTCACAGAGGTGTCACAGAGACAGTCCAGACCCAGCTAAGGATGTGCTGAGCAGGAGGCCAGCCCTAAACTACTGGAACAGTGCTGAGCAACCAAGGACCAGAGCAGGGAAAAGGCATAAGGACAGCGCAGGCAGCAGCCCCATGGACTCTGCTGAGGGATGAACCCATGAGTGGATGCAGTCCTTTGGCTTCATCAGTGTGGGTCCATCACAACTCCTCCATGCCACACTCCAGTCGTGAGCCTGCCCAACACAAGCAGCCCCAGGAGCTGCTCCTCAGGTCCCCGTCCCAGAGACGTCTTCTCCAGGAGAGCTCCCACATTTCACATCCCACCAGCCCCAAACTGCAGGTGCCATCTTCCCAGGCAGCCCAGGCTGAGCAGCAGCGTGGCCGTGCCCTTCCCTGTAGGAAATGTAGAATCAGAAAGAAATTATAAGTATGACCATGTAGCCAAAGAGGCTAAAGAAGGAATTCAGCTTAAAGCATGGTTTGAATAATGNGACTCTTCTACTAGAGGCCTCCGACCGTGTCCTGTGCCGTCCATATTGAGAAATAATTTTTTTACACTTCTCTGTGCTCCCCAGGGCACACGCCAGCCCCGGCACCGTGGCCCTGCTGGCGCTGCTCAGACACCCGCTGGCAAACCCAGGGCAGCCCCTTTGCTGGATGGCTCGCAGTATTTTTAAAGCATATTCAGCTTTTTTTATTTGACAGTGGCTTGCTATGCACGTTGCAGTATAAAGGATTTTATTTGTTCCCATTGTTGCAATGTTTATTCCCCAAACTCTTTTAATAGTGGGCTTTTGACAAAGTGTTTCCCCAGCAGTGGGAACTACATACACAGCCCAAAGCAAACACTTGCAAGATAAACATCCTTCACATCCCAGGCTGGTCCTAACCCCTCAGAGCTTGCCATTACCTCCCTTGGAGCAATTCAGCACAACTTAATCAAAGTTAAAAATGATATTGTGTGATTTTATTTTTTTGTACTTGTTCAGCGAGCTTTTATTGGCAGCTGCTGCCAGGATCTGGGACTCTGCCAAATTCCCTGGTTATATTGCTCCAGTGTGGACAAACAAAGAAGGCCTATTTAAAAGTTCCTTGGACATAAATAAGGTAAAAACAACAACATAAAAAACAATGTGTAATTATTTGTTTCCTTTATGAAGGGCCTCCTTCTGAGTCCTTTGAAATCGGTTCTGGTTTCCACCTACTAAAGTCACACAAGTGAATTATTTAATATTAATAGACATTCCTGAAACAGAATGCTACAACTAGAGACACAAAATCCAGGGAGAGAAGGCCATCTACCTTTCCCTTTCATATTATGATTCCTGAGCCAAAATACCAACTTTAGCTCCTTGCCTTTCCCTGTAAATTTTGCCACTTCTAAACACAATGCAAAAAACTTTGTAAATTTGTGTTTAAATTATTTAAGCCTAATTGTATTAATTCAAAGTTTGATATTATTTAAATATTAAGGCCCCTATCAACAACACACGCCTTCAAGAGCCTGGGGTGATCTCCCCACTTCTGGCATTTCTGCATGAGTGCTGCCGCCTTCTCGTGTCCTTTTGCAGGTAATGATCATTCTTGTGTCAGTGACACCGTGGGCCCTGTCACCTTGGTAAGGCCATTGCCATGGCACTGGCTCCTTCAGCAGATAAAATGTCAGAAACACAAAGGCACTGCCGAATCCACAGCCTGAATTTCATCCCTTTGTACAGCACAGCCCCTCACCCCATATCCTCTACAAGAGGAAGAGGTGCAGAGAGGACAGGAGAGAGGGAGAAACGGGGAGAGGGACAGAGAGAGAGGAGAGAAGGAGAAAAGAGAGAGAAAAAAGTCTCCATTTGACAAGGCTACTTGGCAGTGACTTGGAGCCAAAGTGCCTCCTGTCAACAACACACACAATCTGCTTTTGAAAAAACAGAAATGTACATGTTGTTCCTTGGCAATTGAAAATAATAGTCAATATACAGACAAACAGATTTTGGAGCATATGTTTTTGAACTCCCTAGAAACTGCAGCTTTTCTTTTTTTTTTTTTTTTTCCAGGTCGCCTCCAATTTATTATGCAGAGGCAGTCACTTGCTAGTGTGCATAGTCCTGAGTCACAATAAAGAATAAGAAAAAAAAAACCACCCTCTCTCCCAGCAGAAAAGTCTGACAGCAATAGAGGGCTCAAAAAACAAGCTTCTTGTTTCCTCACCAGTGACTTCAAAAAGGAGATTAGGGAGTAAATAAAATCCCTGGTTTGCTTCACCCTCTCACTCAGCAAGTTCATGTCTGAGAGAGCCTCTTAGAATTCACTTAAGAAGTTCCAAGATTGAAAAATCTAAGTCTATGTAAAATTCAGGCCATTTTCAAGAATTTCTTGGTCTCCGGAAACATCTGAATTCCCAGCTGTAATAGAAAGAAGGAGTTGAAGTGTCTGCTTTCTGTGCTAGACTGTCTTCCCCACCTTGACTGCACCCTGGCTCAGCAGGTCCACCCTCACCAGGGCCTGTGCTACCTGTGGACATCAGACAGGTCAGCCTGCTCCCAGGTGGGAGCTGCCAGACACTGCCCACGGACACACTGCACTTTGGGCAGCCCCAGAGACACGGGCACAAGGGCTGGAAACCCCTCCTGCAGTTTGCCTTCCTCCACTCCTGGAGACAGAGACAGCCCAGCATCTGCAGTGTCAGTGCCAGGGACATGCACAGAACACACATGGACTTGTTCTGTGCCTCATAAAGATGCTGCTGTCTTACTCTAGCAAGGTGGGTTTAATTCCACTTATTTCTGTGCAAGGAGATGCTGGCTCTTCATAGCTTTTGACAGGCTGGATGTGACTTGGGCTAGGGTAGAGGAGAAGAATTGAGGCTTCACCTCACTGAGCTCATTATTATTGAGATGATGTTGGTTTCTGTTGGTGCTAACCCGGTCCCTCAAGTTTTGCAGTGGGAATGAAGCAAGTTGACAGTGCACAGTTTGACAGTCAAGGCAGGACCCCCTAACTCCCTCACACAGCCAGCTGCAGATGGTGTGGAACGGTGCCTTGTACTTTGCTCTGTCTTGTCTTGACTGTCACAAATTCCCAGCTCAGACCCTGCTGGCACTCTTGTGTGGACCTGGAGACACACTCACTGCTAATCCAGGGACCCACAGCCCTGCCCAAGCCACATCAGAGGACCTGAAACCCAAAGGGGCCCATCCAGTTAATTTCTCCTCAATCTTTACAATCTTTAAAGCCCTTGCCTTTATATTCTACTGATTGTTAATTGAACCAGAACAGACAGTGCCATTGGTTTTACTTGCAAGGCTGCAATTGTAAATCCCTTTTATACATTTCTTTAACATCTTCTGGATTTCACAGCCACAAATCACAGCAAAATCCAATTGAAAGATGCAGTCTGAAGTAATTACTTTGCTGGTTGCCAGGAGGATAGAGTTCCTGTAAATAATATTCTTTACAATGCTGAGAAACTGAACGTTACCGTGAGCACAGCCAATAATTAAGCACACAGTAATGTCACACTTGGGCAGGCAGTACAGAGCCAGCCTTGCCTAGAGCAATCAACCTGCTTTGCTCCCTGTCCATCCATGCAAATCAGCTGAAAAACACCTGGCACACAGGCAAAGTGCTTTCCTGTCAGTGGATTAGTTCTGGTTAGCTGTGCGTGCTGGTTTTGGCTGGGATAGAGTCAATTTTCCTCCCAGAAGCTGCTATGGGGCCGTATTTGGTGCTGGAAACGGTGCTGATAACCCAGGGGTGTTTTTGTTTTTGCTGAGCAGGACTCACACACAGCCAAGGCCTTTTCTGCTCCTCGCCCCTCCCCAGCAGCGAGAGGCTGGGGGTGCACAAGGAGCTGGGAGGGGACACAGCTGGGGCAGCTGACCCCAGATGACCCAAGGATGTTCCACACCGTGTACATGGCATCATGCTCAGGGTACAAAGCTGGGGGCAGGAGGAGGAAGGGCGGTTGTCTGGAGGGTGGCATTTGTCTTCCCAAGTCACCGTGACGTGCGACGGAGCCCGGATGTCCCGGGGATGGCTGAACACCTGCCTGGGAAAGTGGTGGATTTATTCCTTGCTCTGCTTTGCTTGTGTGGGGGGCTTTTGCTTTATCCATTAAACTGTCTTTATCTCAACCCATGAATTGTCTCTCTTTGACTCTTCTAGTTCTCCCCCCCAAACCCACTGGAGGGGTGAGGGAACAGCTCCATAGGGCTGAGTAGCTAACTTGGGCTAAATACCCAACCAGTGCTGGGATAAAAATGGATATATATTAAAAATATGCTTCACTTCCTAGCAGACAGACGCACACATCATCTCCCTCTGATGCCTTAGGAAGCTTTGGTAAGACAGCAAGGAGTGACACCTACAGACAGATGTGTGTGTACACATATGGACATGTGTACATCTACACATGCACATAGATGAGCAGAAAAAAGGCAAAAATGCTGCCTGTGTTTCCAAGTGCAGTTCTTTTCCTGACCAGGTTATCACAGATGCTTAGATTACATTTTATATATATATATATATAATCCTGGAAATTAGGATTAGGTACTCCTAACTCCAAAGGTCTCTGGGAGACTCATTTCTTTCCAGATGGGAGTCTTCCTCTCACAGGAGCCAACCAAACACAACCAATGTTTACTCTCAAGTGTACACAGATACTTCCTAATTTATTTGTGTGTGTGTGTGTGTGGTCTGAATGGACATAATCTTTTCAGTCCTGACCAAGGACAGCTCATGGTACGTTCCCACCTGGAACAGCTATTTATCAGTCACACACATTTCTCTGTCACCTCATCCCACATCTCCAGCTGGTGTCACCTCCAGCATCCTCCTTCCACCTCGGAGCTCTATCATTATCCAAGTGCTTTCCCAGGGCTCCTCGAATGGGCTTTATGGCAAAACAGGACAACAGCACTTGGAAGAATGAATTGCAGATCCCTGCCAGACAAACAGACTCCAGGCTGCACTTTGCATAATTGTAACTGCAGGGACCTCAGGCTCCAGAAGGAGGTTAATAACGCTCACTGCTTGTGAAGAGTCACTCCAAGAACTGAAATATCCTGAGCTGGAGTCATGGATTTGTCAGTACCAGCTGCTCTGGGCTCTGCAAAGGGATGCCCATGAGGTGCTTCTGCCTTGCTCAGGGTCCTAACAGCAGCCACACCTTACAACCTCCTTAAAGGCACTCATTTTACAGAAATGAAAATTCCTATTTTCACTTTTATTTTGAAACCTCACATTTTGCTCATTATAAACAGTGATGTTTTACCACATGCTCTAAGAACAGACACAGTTCCTACGCTGCTTGTCACAGGTAATACAAAAAGCACCTGAAAATTTTAGATCAGGCTTTTCTTTGGAAGGGGGAGTTCTGGGCATCACCTATATTAAGGAGTTAAAGCCACAGCAAATCTACCAGCCCTGCTGTCCCAGATTCCAGTGACACTAGATCTGGTCTGGAGACTGCAGATTTGGGACCCAGATATGAGCTCTATTGTTTGGAAATCAACTGCTGCTCAGAACACTGTTTTGGAAAGGATTTTATTTATTTACAGAAATCTCCATAGAAACTACATCAGAGATTTTTCAAGCAGATGCGATGCTTCATTGTTAATTAGTTCATCTATTGGAACAACAGCTTTCCTATCATGAGATCTGGGCAGCTAAAATTTAAAGTGCTAACTCCAGGCTGCCCCTCAGATGGAAAATATTAGCAACACACAGCTTTTGGAACTGAAAACCTCAAGTGTGTGGTATAAGAGCAGCATACATTGTTAATCTCCATGGAAAAGAAAGGTGCAGAGCACCAAAGTGGTTTCTCTAAGAGCATGTCACTCCTCAGCCCTCAGATCCCTGTGCATCCTCACATCACCTAGGCCATCACACCTGGAAATGAACTAAGCCCCATCTTTACTGCAACATCCAATAAACAACATTATTTATTGATATTATGGACTATGTCTGATGACTTTCTGCATCTAAACTCTGGGGGCCAGGGTGAATACCAGGAAAAAAAAAATCAGTGCTGGGATTGGGAAAACAAAGCAGTCATTGCAACCGAGCCTCCTCAGTTTAGGAGCCAGGCTGGATGTATTTTTAGACCAACATTTACCTCTCTTCCAACCCAAACATAGTTCTCCTATGTAACACCAACAATGCCTTCAAACAGAACAGCGAAGCATGGTGCCATGACCATAAATAAAATTATCAGCTGTCAGGCACAGGCTCTCACAAAACTCCTCAGTGTAAGTCAGCCTAACACTTGTCACTTGCCTCCCAAGCACAGGCCAGTTGGCTTTGCCCATGGAAAGAAAGGCAGGGAATTTAAAAGGCCAAGAGACAGACAATCAATAGAACTTCCTGCATATTGAAATGTTGCGTAACTAACTTTCCAAAAAATGTTCAATTCCTGGATCCACCATCCGTTGTTGGTTTGTTGCATTGTTTTTGTTTCTTTAATGCTACCTGTCCATTAAATTGGAGACAAATCCCAGACATGGAATTTATGGGAAACATTTGGATTTCCTCTCCACCTGGGCTTGACTGGCATCTTCCTGAGCTCCAGGAAGCAGAGCCTGCTCATACTGACTAATATGTGCTGCTTGATCCCCAAAGCTTTCAGGCAGCTTTGTTCTCTTTTTAGCTGGTGCATTCCCCAGAGGAGATAATGGATAAATGGTTTGAATAAATTATTCAAAAGGAAACGGGTTCATTGAATTTGACACACACATTTACTTGTGTTGGGAAGGGTGATATAGGCTCTGGATTTAGAGGAAAAACATTATATGGCACCAGAGAGAAGGCATTAGAAGAAATTAAAAACTACAAAGTAAAGTAGTTAACTGGGCTCCAGGATGCAACGTTGCTTAGCAAACTTGAAAAACAGAGATTTTAAAAAACATCAAAGGACTCATTAGCTAATTCAGTGCCATCCTGCACCATTTCCTCCAGAAGAATCTGAAGGTGACCCTGACATTTGTACAATAGTCATCAAGTTTGGGGCTGAGGTGATACAGAACCTCGTACTGGAAGAGTTTGAAGACCTTCCCCACATAGTCTTGTGCTGCAAGTCTAAGTGGATTTAAAGAGGAGGAGGGAGGAAATGTCACCACATTTGTGTCCCCAGTGGCTCTTTCCTCAAGCCAAACAAACCCTATGACACCTTTTGAGCACACTTGGTGCCATGACATGTGTCAGCCCCACTAAAGAGCCACAGCTGCTTCTGGGCCACTGAGACCTGCCACACACAGCCAGGCCAGCTGCTCCCAGCTCCAGCAGCTCCTGTAGGGGTCTGACAGGGGACACTACCCAAGGGACTGTCCCCTCACACACCCAGAGCCAGGAGAGACTCCATGGAGATGAATAAAGTTCCAGCACAAACCTCCTGAGGACAGCAGAGCTTCATTGTGAAACCCTGCCACAACAAGGAGGAAAAAAATCGGGGCCCTGACACAGGTTCTGTCTGCAGTCTACAAGAGAGACTTTCAAACAGCAAAAAACAGCACCAGCAAAACTCTGGCAGCAGGAGCTGAAGAGCAAATAGCTGATGTAAACTGCTGTTAATTTTACATGTACTATCACGAGAAATAGGACAAAACTCATAAGGAACTTCCTTCCCCTTGACCAATACAGAGGATTTAGTTTGTCTGTATTAGATGTCCTGGAGAGGAAAAGAAATCTGTAGGAAAGTAGATGCTGTGACTGATCCATTTGTCAAAGTCAAACCACACAGATCTTTCAAAACCATAAAAGGATTAGTCATATCATGATCCAATGACTTTTAAAGAGATAAAGAGCTCTTCATACAGCCAAAGACAGCATGTTGAAAATAAATGCTTTCACTGTTTGTTTTCTAGTGGAAAACTACTACTAATTTCCCTTTTCTGCGTTAAGATATTCTGTTGGTTTTTGTTCAGGTAATAAATTCATCCTCCAAACTGAGTAAAAAGAGGAGGCTATTCATTATTTCTGATTTTCTTCAGTGTCCTAATTTTTACAACAGGAAGGAGAAAAATACTTGGAGGTGTAACTTGTAACCTGAAGCGACTCGCCTTGTTCCCCCCAATAATCCGGCTAGCTGTGGAGGGAAGAAGGGGAANGTCTTCAATTGTGTAAGAGACTAAAGTCTGTGCTTGGACCATGATGAATGTTCTGCTGAGAATTTGTTTTGGTGGGAAAGGAATAGAAATAGTGGGGGGGAGAAGGTTCAGTACCTTTGTTCCACCTTAATCAGCTCTGAGATAAAATATATCTTCTCAAGTACTTCAACTGCAAACAAGCTAGAACAGAACTGTCATCCTCTCTACAGCACCTGACAGTTTTTCATATAAGTAATAAATAAAACTAAGTGGGGCAGATGCACCAAGCAGTATCACTTTTCCATTCTATAACCTGCTTGCAGAGCGGGCAGTTCACATCAGTAAGTAAATGGCAATGATGCAAAAAAACCCCAGATAACCTAATTCTTATCTTAGTAAGCCAACACTAACTAGTCCTCCTGAAACTCATGTGTATTTTCCACACAAATTGACTAATATGTATTTAGGCACCTCCACTGTATACTGTAGAGATGAGTTCTGAGGGGACAGCCCAGCATTAGGATAGCAATAAGAACAACTCATTAGATAATGAAGGCAACACTTAAATTATGCTTTCAGGTAGGAATTACAAAATACCAAATTCTTACAGATGGTGTGGGTGCCAAGTTGGAGGTGCACAGATTGTACCTGCAGAGAAGAATCAACCATCCTTTCTGAGCAGTTTAAAATGCAGAGGCCTTCCTGCCCCCCAGCCTTTGGCAGGGAAAATAGTTATCCAAGGCAATGGATTGAAGTTCAGCCTCAGGGCCTCATACATATAAAAGTTGCTCTGATCCTGCTCAGTGCCCTGGCAGTTTATAGCCATCTCCATTCGAGCATTGGTTTCAATGTACTGTCAGTTTTCTTGTAGGTACTGACACAAGCAGCAAACAAGAGAGCCCCGGGCAGATTTCCCAGGCAGGCATCACAGATCACAGCAGGAATGTGGCAATTGCCAGTATTTAACATCAACAGGCTGCAACTGGACACACAAGATGCAATTCTTAATAAAACTTTTGATATCAGACAAGAATTTTCAGGCACCAACACAACCTTTGACGCAGCAGTTTCCTAAAGGTGCACACAAGTGGTGTAATGCTTTGACAGCTATAGCACAAAAACCTCCAGAGAGCATGGTAAACTGTAAACAGTGACAATTTATCACTGTGCAGCTCTTTATCCATTCCAACAGAAATGCACAAAAACAATTTTCTTACTAGCATCAAGCACAACTGGAGAAGAGGAACAACCTCCAGCTCTAAAGCACCACCTCACAAAGCCCCTATTTCAAAGGGCAGCAGCTACATCTTGTGGAAATATTTAGGATTGCAGGCTGATTCCTAATAAATATCCCTTTATCCCCACATGGCTGCTCCCTTTTTGTACAAAGGGAGCCCGCAGGACACCCTGATCTATTGCAAAACAGCAGCTCCACCAAATCACAGCCCTGTGCCCCAGACCGGTCTGGCTCATCACGCCACAGCCCTGATCCAACAGCAGAGAGCAAAACACAGGCTGGGCCCTGGGACTGAGTGCTGAACCCTCACTAGTTGTAGCCTAATAGTAATACCAACTGCAGTGCCAGCCTGGTGTACTGCCAGGGAATCTGTGGATAACCCACCCCTGGAAGCATTCAAGGCCAGGCTGGATGGGAGCCTTAAGCAGCCTTGTCCCGTGGAAAGTGTCCGTGCCCATGCCCAGGGGTGGAATGAGATTATCGCCGATGTTCCTTTCAAATCCAGCAAAAGTCTGTCGCCCTAGGTAAGACATTTCCCAAAAAGACCAAGTACAAGATTTCTCATCAGTATGGTTGTCTATTTACAAAGGAACGTCCCAAGGGAATCCTAATATCTGAAGTTGAGGCAGGGGATAGGGAATTTGGCCTTGTACCTTCTTCTATGACTATTTCCTCTCCTCTTCCATCTGCCACTTTCCTAAGCTATAAGGTAAAAAGTACAGCACAACTTCTACAAGAGACAGCAATTTAATATCGTGGCCACAGCTGTCACCCCCTCATATTCGAGCAGAAATCACAAAGAAAACCCCACAAATCACAAACCTGAAGCATTTGGATTAACTAGCTTTGATCTACAGGGTGTTCCTGCTACTTACACCGAGCAGTAGCTGCCTCTGCACTTCAAGGCACTGCTGCTCATTTTTCCATGGGCCCAGACTACCCTGATTTAAGGGAAGGGCTCCAAGTGCAGCTCAGCCCTTCTGTGGAAGATCATCTACAAGTCAGGGAAGTGGGGGAATAACCTCCCAAGTAATTTTAGAAATCAAAAGTTGCAGCCTGCACTGAGACAATCCTGTTGCTGTCAGGCAATAAGAGCTCATCCAAGCTTATCTGCTATTGCCCAGGGCTGACTTCATCATCACCTGTGACCTGCAGCTCCCGAGGCTCTCCATTACAGGCAGGGCCAGGGAGAGTGGCTGAGGAGTTTATAGTCAATAGTGTCAGACAGACTAATGGCATGGAAAACCCCAGAGAAGGAGAGCAGCAATCAGTCCAGCCATTAAACCCTCTACTTAGCTTATCTGCAAAAACAAAAATCACTCCCGCTCCTTTTAATAATTGAAACAAAACAAAGCCATAAACCAAAGCCAAAGTCAAGTTCCAAATCTTTTTGCATTACTAAATAACAGCATGTGAGGAGGTTCAGTTTTACTTCAGCCTTGTAACTCTGGAACACCCCGATTTAAGCAATAGAGACAATGCCCATGGCAACTCTCAACTCTCCCCACCAAAGCCAGGTCAAGAGTATAGAACTTGGAAGTTCTTACACAGGGAATAGACTGAAGGCACACTGATAATAAGTTTTTCCTTTGAGCAATGTGTGAAAATGCTGTCAAAGACATTGTTACTTATAGGAAGCAGCAACTGAACTTAATAGATGTTTCCTACAAAAGATACAGTCAATAATACGGAAGACAAGTGTGAATCAACAACTTTATTTTTTTTCCCACATACATAAAAAAGTGAGTGAACACACAGGACAGCAAGTCAGAAAATAAACATATTTACAAGACAGTTAAGACATCAATTTTTTTCCATCTTCGAGATCAAGTCATCACAGATTTTTGTTAATTCATCATTTTCTTTAGTCTGTGGAAGAAAGAACAAAGTGAGTTTGAGGTATGTCCAAACTATGTAACAACCCGAGAGAGCTGAGTTGCAGTAAGTCCTGTTTGCCACTATATGCAAGAGAAAGTCCATTTACATGGGGGTGGCTCATGCAAATTTGATGTAAAGGACAGTCTACTATGCCAAAGGTCCCATGACATCCTTAGGAGCCTCAGGAAATGAGCCAGAATCCACTACGTTGTTTCTGCTGCTTCCACAGACATTCCCATAATACCTGGAGACCAACTGACTCAGGGAAACAAGACTCCAGGGATTCAGCCTTTGTTAAGTACACCAAAACTCAAGACATGGACAGTTTAGATTTTAATCTTCACAAGACTCTGTAAAATGATGCCTTGATACTTTTATTGACATGTGACAATTTCCAGTTTGTAGAATTCCTTAGGGAACAGTTAAGCTATTTTAATAAGAGCACTTGATTTAATAGAGTGTTACTGTGTTTATGACAAGGCCAAACCCAGTTCTGTGTTAAATGGCTTGTATGATCTCTCCAGTCACAGGCCTGCTGTTTCCTCTGCTATGCAAACTTCAGCCATAAACCTGCAGACTCACAAATATGGGATTTTTTCCATAATAGGAATCTGTCAGCATTGCCAATTTTTGAGTCTTCAATACTGGCAGTGACAACAGTGATGCAGTAAAACTAACAGCAGGCACTTCCAGCAGTGACTTTTAATCTTCAAAGAGTTTATTCCTTTGAAGGGTTCCAACAAAGGATATGGCTATACAAAGCATTCTAGGATTCTACCTATGCAATATGAAGCAATACAAAGTACAAGGATTAATGGCCTGAACAATATTGAAAACTTGAGTCACACACAGTTAAATATGTATTAGTGCTAACAGCTTACAAGTCATGTTCATGAACAAGCTAAGACAAAGTTACTCAAAACTTACTCCCAGATTGTGGTCTGCATCATGTCTAACTGTTAATCACCACCTCCTTCAGGAGTTCCAGTAACCTCCTGACACAGGAGCCCAGACTGGTTTGGAAACAAACTTTGTGCTCCAAAAAATCTAAACATACAGACAAGCCCTGACATACAGCTGCATCTTAGGTCTCAATGACAATTCCACAAAGCCTGCCAGGACAGCAGCCATCAAAACCAGCACAGTTACCAGGGCTCCTTCTAGCCCTGATACAAGGGAGTTCTTGACCAAATGCAAGGCAGTAGCTTGAACAGACTCACCCATGGCATTGTGACTGACCTTTTGTTCAAGGCTCCTCTCCAGAGACTGAATCCTCATCTGTTCTTTGCGCAGAGTGGCTTGAAGTGCTGCAGCCTCTGATTTTGCTTTGCTGCGAACCTGAGCAATTTCCTCGTTGGCTCTGAAACGGGTGCAACAATGGTCTTTACATCCCCTTCCCACAGCACAGCAAAGCTCTCCCAGAATCACATTACGTGGCTTGTACTTTGGTTTAATCACCAAATAAAACACTGAACCCCGTCCTGCAGCAGCTGTGAAAATGATGCATGTCACTCCAGGTACCCGACTCCTTGACACGGTACTTACTGCTGCAGCTTCTCTTCAGCATGTGCTTTGAGTGCCTGATATCTCTGCTCCTCCTTCTTAATTCTAGCCAAGTAATCTTCCGCACATTTCTTCAGAACTTCTTCATTCTGTCCCAAAACCCAAGGAAATTCAGTTAGCTGCTTAAGCTAGTACATGGAAGAGTCCCCTCACTTGGTTGTTTGACCCCACCCTGAGTGGCAATATTTGCTCACTGGAGTAACAAGAACTATGAAATCCCACAGGCCTATATGGATTAAACTGCCTCCTTTCAACTAATCTTAACTTTGCCAACATTTATTTCACCATATTTCCCCCCACTGCATTATTTACTAGCAAACTCTAGTAAAGGAAGTCACTAAAATGCCAGTCACTAATTGGTTTTGTTTGTTTTGTCCTTTTTTTTTTTTAACTAGGCTTTGTATTAAGTTGCATTGTCACAAGAATAGCTAGAAATCCAACTTTTCCAAAGAACCCATGGAAAGATTCAGTCCATGGACCCTGATGTAAATAAATCCAATACTCACATCAAAAAAATTACCTTGGTAGTCACACTAGGAACATATTTTATTAATATATTACTATTATTTTAGTAGGAAGTTGGAACTGTTTGAAACAACCTACTAATTGTAGGTCTTGGATTTAGTAACTGTGTTTCCAAGCAATGGTTATCTCTGTGCTGAAGAAAGAGCTTCTGAATTTAGGGTGGAGATGGAAGTGACACAAGATGAAGGAAGCCTGACATGTTAAAGAATAAACTGAGGCTGTAACACTCTATGTCTGTTTCTAAAACCTAAACTGCCATGAAACTTCTAACAGGCTAGTTTGAGTTTTAGTAAAACAGAGACATTAAAGGACAACTGAATGAAAAAAATCTGAAAGCACTATTTTAAGCACCAACTGAATCAATTTTTACACATTCCATGGAGCAAGGAAACAGCTTACACTCCTCATTAGCTGCCTTCCTCCAGCCTATGAAGAAGCTATAGCACATAGGATTGACTTTAGCTTTAGAAAAAGCCCACAATCATCTTAGTAGGGAGCACCTAATAACCTATTACTCTGGACTTGTAATTGCACATCCTCTTCAGTATGATGTAGGGGAAACAAGCTGTTCTTATGCAGCAGTTGCCACATTATTAACATTTATCCATATTACATTAATGTATATATATCCATCCATAGAGCAGTTGCTCTATGATTAACAAAAATAATGTGCTGCATCAAGAAACAGCTCACTTCAGTTGGAAGCAAGTTTGCCTTCTGAGATACCATAGTCTTACTTTAAGTCAGTCACCAAATACAAGAATTAGTAGGTTTTTTTATAATCTTTAATCAACTGAGTACCTGTACTACCTAATTAATGTCTGCTCTAGAAATTTCACCATTTCCTCTCCACTAAATCTCATTCAAGAGATGGAAGAATATTATGTGCATTAAATCATCTTACTTTGTGGTAACCCTCTAGTGCATCTTTCTGTTTTTCAAGTCGTTTGAAGAGTTCAGAGAAGGACTTCTCCATAGAGCTCAGATCTGAAATAGCTTGCTGCTTCTCTTCCATCAGCTTCTGTATTTCTATCCTTGACATTTCCTTCTGCTTCTGAGCATCCTCTAGAGAAAATGGAGTTGACCCACAATAGTTATTGCTTTAGCATAAAACCAGTTCCACAGTACAGATAGATAACCCCCACACTTTTCAATTCCTCCCCTCTCAAAGGTTTCATAACAGCCTCTCACCTGTAAAGAAACCCTGTCTGTGCTTTTAAGAAGTCTTGGTATCTTTGTTACACATTACCTCACACCAAGCTTAAGGCCATTAAACACCATGACAACGTGCTTGCCAAAAGCATTTTTTCTCCTGCACTGTAGTGAAAATACTGTACTTGAGTTTACCCTAGCAGGAGCCTTGAATATTGAGACAGAAGCAAGGAATCCAAAAATATTTTTCATTAAACATACACAACAGCTGGAAGATCTGGAGACTGGGGTAACAAGTCAGACTGGCACAGCAGACTTTCAGAAGAGGTTTGGGTTAGCACACCCAAGCTATGTTTTTCCCATGGCCTTAGAGGAACAAAGAGCTGGCACAGTTCAGCTTTGAGCTAAGAAAGTGTAACTATACAAGAGTTTCACCGGATGCCTTTCCTAGTTTTGAAGCCACAAACTTGACTAAGGCAAAAGGCCAGATCTATCCAGCAAGAACTTCTAGTGATACCTTGCCACTTAAATGATGTCAGCTAATAAACAATTAAACACAAAGTGCTGACAACTGCATCTGCCAGTTTTAATAAACCAACAGCTCACATTCCAGTGGAGAATAAGACAAAGTTGTGTTCATGCCTGATTCAAAAAGTGATCATTACCTATCAAGTGATATCACATATTTATGAATATGCATTAAATTGCTAGTCTACCTTATCTTAAAGCTTACAGTTACCCTAGAAGCACTTGAAATATTAATGTCAGAGGTGAAAGAGTACTAACCTAATTTAATAAGGCTGGGCTAAGCATGTCCTAGCCCCCCAAGGCACTCCAAGTGTAACTATGGAACTTACCCATAATTTGTGTTATTGTCTGTTCAAATTCAGCAACTATTTTTCTAAAATTCATGAAAAAGAAAAGTTGAACATAGGTTAGAGAAAGCATCTGGAATACCTAACTATATATAAAGGTCAGGACAGACTCATACCCCATTTCCTTGTATTCCATATGAAGCTTATTGTACTTCTCATTCCATTTCTCAATCTCCAGCTCTTTCTCTTGAACCTGTGAGGACAAAAAGGCAAGCCTTTACTTTTTGCACAAAGAGATAAAGGGTTTGATACTAAAAACAGTCTGAAGGGTAGCTTGGGTATACTTTTAACTTAATACAGAGAGAGAAATAAGCTCTAATTGCTTAATAGAGTCAAAATTGTTTAATTACAAACTTGACTGAAATAAAATTTAAATGAATACACACTTGTACCTTACGTGATTCCCAGCATATTGCCAGTATCTCTTCAAGTGGCAAGATCAGAGCCAACCAGTTTCTTGGCTACTCTTACCCTGTGTAGATAACTCAGAGAGAACACAAGGGGCCAAGGAACATTCTCTCAAGTGATACACATTTCCCTCTTGTTTACAGGGCAGACAAAACAAAGCCCTTCACAAACATGCTAATATTAACACATGAGAGAAAATGCCAGAAGCCTGTTCAAGATCAAATTGCTGTTTGCAGTAACTTATATTCAACACTAAATTAGGGAATGTAGAAGGGGGAGGATTAAAAGATGCCTCAATTCTTTTGAGAATAATGATACCTATTTCACATCAGCTAAACTAAAGCAGAGCTCATAGTAACAGAATTAAGCAGCACAAATGCTCTTTGCTAAAGACTTTGTGCAAACTCCACAACAAAGACCTCAGGATAAAGTGAAGTTTAAGAACTGTCTCACAAAGCTCACTGCACAGTGGGAGGCATTCAAAGACAAGAAGTTCAAAATATATAAGATAACCTGGAATTCTAAACAAAAGAAAAAATGAAAGCATATGATTAATATAAATACTGAAAAAAATCAAGGAACTGCAGTTTATTTTGCTATGTAGTTTTGTGATAAAACTAGCAGTAATCTCACTTTAAATACACGGCAATATTTCAGTCGACAGGAAGCAGGACACTAGTGGAAAAAATGTACAAACTATTAAGAGAAGTACTGATAGCTAAGCTAGAAAAAAAATCTGTTAAAAAAGAAAATGTGGAGATGGAAACAAGTTAGAAACTTGCACTTGAAAGCTCAAAAAGGGTCCAGTAGCCCCCCCAAAAAGCAAGCTTTCCTAAGAGCTGCATTTGCTCAGAAGGAAAATGGGTTTTCACTTTCCTTCTATTCCTGAGTTGTTTCACAGATGAAAAAAAAAAAACACCACACATTTAGTCCATCTTCCTTTCAGGTTGATAGTGTAATTCCAGGCCTTTTTATTTAAGTGACACAGCTGGAGTCATCCAGTCACATCTGCAACAGTGTTTGCAGGTTTAAGTAGTTCTTTTCAACATGAAAGAGCATCACTTCTAAGATATTACAGTATTATTATTATTATTATTATTATTAACCCCCTGCTACTACACAGGCTCTTAGTTTTAGATCAATGCACTAAAAGCTGCTCCCTGTCAAAGTCACATTTGTTTCCCTGCACTAGACAATATGCTGGGTCAAAGTCACCTCCTAAATGAGAGAAACTAAAAAGTTATTCCTAGAAAAGCCACCGTCTCTGTACTCTAAAACAAAATAACTTAAACAGCAAATAATCATAGGTCATTTTTGGTGTCCCTAGTGCCACTGCCTGCAGTAAAGAAATTTTGAAAGCTCCATTTTCTGCTGAAGTGAGACAAGTAGCTTTCAGAACATTTATGCTTAAATGCTCCTCTTACATTATTTAGTGTTTGTAAGGTTACATAACTCAAAATTAATCAAGTATTCCAATTTTCAAAATGAGTGGATACATGTCTTCTTGCATCAGTCAGAAGATGGGCTTTTAAAGGCAATTTCTATAATTGCCTAAAGGCTTAAAATATTACCAACTACTTCTTCCCTCCTTCACTAATGTCCATCTCCTCTGGAGTGAGCTCCAGATCTCACCTCCACTTATTAGTTATTTATTTATTTATTAGCTGGACATACTGCTGTGCATTCACATCCCACAAGAAAAGAACTGATCATACCACCACACTGGCACTACAGTTTTATTTTGGTTTAGGGAAATTAGATCATTCACTTTCTTCCACTGGTATGAAAACATATTTCCTGCCTGTTGAATAAGAAGTATCCAGATCACTTGACATTAATCCTAACTATCCCCTCTGATAAGATGTGCCTTTTAATAGTGACCAGATCTAAGGCAGAACCTGACTAATAATGTCCTATTCCCTTCAGCGTTAGCTCTAAAGGATTCCATACCGAGAGCACCCATCAAGTCCACTGCAAGCTTTTCATAACAAGATATTTACGGTGAAAAAAAAAGGTATGATGAAAAAAACCTGCAAAGTAGAGATTTATCCCAAATAATCCAAACAAAAGGAGGTTCCAAGGCTACGCCAAGTTCCGCTCTGGAAGGAACATACCTCTCTCTTCACCAGTTCAACAGCTGCATCCATGTCTTTTTGGCTATATTTTAACACATCTATAATAGCATCCACTGCAGTGTTTTCAGAAGGGGCAAAAGGGACTGGAGGAGCATCACTGCTCAGGGAGTCTGGAATTAGGGGGCCAGCATCCTGTAAAGGAAAGAGAAATGCAAAGTTTCAACAGATTCCTATTGTCGTATCACTGACACTAGCTGCACACACATTATTCAACATTTCTCACTTAAACACACGAGACACCTCCAGAACTCTGTCTGCATAAAACTCTCATTTTAAAGTTGACCACACAGCTCTAAGAAATACCTGCAAAGTAGAACCAGAACTGCTGCCCACCAATTACAGCTGTCAGAAACAAAGCAGATGACACCATGCTGTTCCTCAGAAGTGAAAGAGGGATCACTTCAGGATGAGCTGCTGTGGACATATCTCAAACCATAGCTGCAAGAGTATCCAGTTTAACCTAAGTGCTTTTCATCCCACCAACACAATTCCAATACAAAGCTTATCTGTTGTAGCTTTTTTTTTGGAGATTGCTTGACTAAAGCGTTCTTAAAAACAGCTTAAATTCCCTTAGACCACATGCAATGGCATCAGTCTCCACAAAAAATACTTTAAATGCCTAAGAAAATGTTCATCGCAAATTTAACTTTGATATTAAATGAGTATCCAACATGGTTTAAAACAGCAGTTTAAATAAACATTTATCACATTCTGCAATCCCTAAAATATCTGCATGAGTCTTAAATCCAGAATCCAGGCTATCCCCTTCCCAAACCATCAACATGACACCTGATGGCATTCCAGACACCCTTACAGAAGTTGTAAATGTCCCCAGAAGATCTAGCCCTTTGGGTTTTTCTTCACTCTGAAGACTCACTAGAGGCTTCCCAGCTTCCTCAACCAAGTTACTTAAATCAGCAGCAGGACTAAAAAGGAACAAACACAACACCATTAAATTCAAGTGCTGTCTTTCTTTGCAAGGCTCTTGTACGAGCAATGGTCTGTCCAACAGGGCCAGGGCAGCGATTGTCCCCTGTACTCCGCACTGGTGAAGCCACACTTTGAATCCTGTGTTCAGTTTTGGGCCCCTCAATGTCACTATAAGGACACTGAGGTGCTGGAACATGTCCAGAGAAGGGCACAGAGCTGGGGAAGGGTCTGGAGCACAAGGTCTGAGGGGCTCAGCAGGACCTTCTCACTCTACAACCACCTGAGGGGAGTTTGTAGTGATGTGGGGGTTGGTCTCTCAAGGAACAAGTCCAAAAGAAACAGCTTCAAATTGCAGCAAAGGAGGTTTAGACTGCATATTAGGGGGAATTCCTCCACTGGAAGGGTGGTCAAACACTGGAACAGGGAAGTCACCAGACCTGGAGGTATTTAAGAGATGTGTGGACCTGGCACTTGGGGACATGGTTTAGTGGTGGACTCCCAAATGCTGGGTTAACTGTTGGACTTGACAATCTGAAAGCTAAATTTTCCAAGCTAAACAACTCTGATTTTATGTACTCAGTCAATACCTACCCAGGCTGAGAGAGAGCTGCCATGATACTCTCTCTTGATTCAATAGTACCACAAATGGGTTTTCTTGGACTATCTCTCAACAGAGGGTCAAACTTCAAATACAGCGACTGCTTTCTCAAGGCTGATTCTTTGAACTGAAGGGAAAGAGGCATAAATTGGCAGATCTGCTGCTTCAGAGCTCAACACACACATCCCACCCACACACAAACAATCCTCTGAAGAGTGGGTGAGCCTATTCTTCAGTGGCCAGAGCACTGTTCTCAGAAGGAAAATTACATAAGAGAACTCTGTGCCCACATGCTTGAGTCCTTATGTAATATCAGGAGAACTCAATCTGCTCACAGACAGAATCAAAAGGGCAAACATGAATGAACAATTCCAAACCCAAAAACACTGAGGGAGAAGGATAGTATTATAAGCTGAAAAAGCAGTGTATGCCTTTTTCTCTTTGCTCGTAAAATAATAAGGGCAAACACAGTATGACCAAAACTATTTCAATTCAGTGCATTCACTGTTCAGAGATACTCTTACTCTGGACCCAAGCAGGAGAAAGAATAACTAAGCAGAACTAATTAAAACACAACAAGCCCCACTTAAGGACAGATTTCCTGAAACTGGCCAACATTTTTAAAAAATGTTTCTGAAACAGTGATCCTGTACTTTTAAAGCATCATGTTCCAGCAGTTTTGGCCAGAAGTGAAACATCATTTACCTCAGCTTCACTGCTATAAAGAAAAATAGCACCTCTGCATACTGACAGCCAGACACCTCTAAACTGAATTGCTTATTGGTACATTTCCTTGCACCATCACCCCCTACCCAGCCTTGTCAGCACATTCCTTTGGAATAGACAACAATTTCTGTGGACAATTCAAAGTCAAGTTAATTCACAAAAACATTTAAAGCTTGACATCTGAATCTTGTTTTTCCTCTCCAGACTGCCAGGAAGGCAAACAAAAAACTTAATGTCATACTTACTGATGAAGACCCAAACTGTTCCAAGTAGTCTATGCCCATTCCAAAAACTGGAAAAGAAGGAAACAATACAATGAAGATGTAGTACTGCCAAATTGTCCTATCACAGACAAATGTCTGTAAAGCAAATAAATCCCTGCTCTCAGTCTCATTACTTCTAGCTCTTCATTTCTTCAACATACTGTCCTTCTATCTAGACCTGAAAAAAAAGCCAAGCTTTCTAAGCTACACAAACTCACAACTTCCATTTGCTCCCAAAAACTTGTAAGAATATGTAGGATTTAACACACATTTGAAGAACTTCCCTTGCTCTATGGTTAAAGTGACAAGCACAATCGGATATTCTGTTACACACAATGCCCCCTATGAAACCAGTGGTGCTGAGGCCTGCAGTAACCTACCAGGCTCAAACACAGCTGTATAGCTCTCAATTTACAGAGTCTTTAACACCAGAAATTATTTTAAGGGAGCAATTTTTAAGCACAGAAAATGCAGCTGAAACTCTAAAAAGATAGTTTCTGTAGTAGCCTAAACTCCACCCTCACAGGCTGCTGAATTCTAACAGGCAGCTTTTTGAACTTAAACCAGAGGAAGTTAGAAATATATACATTTGCCAACAGTGCTAGTCAATGAGGGCTCTTTATGTCGGGCAGAACAAGAGAAAAATCCTAGAATCCCTAATAAAACTTAAGTGGAAAAACATATATACATTATTGAAACAATAGATTTTCAGTCTGTTTACAAGAAATGTCCTTACCTTCTGATGATGGTCTGAAGAACTCTTCAGGTTCAGCATTAGCTGTCTCATCTGCTGCTACTTCAATTCTGGGGGAAGCAGGTTTAATTTCTTCTGCAGACATTGACTTCTTTCCACTGTCAGCGGAAACCAAGTTATCTTGAGAGGGGGCAACACTAGCTGGAGACATTTTAGATGGGCTCATTTGCTTTTCCTGATGAAAAACAAAATCCTTTTTATTGTTAAAGTAATTATTTTCAAATGCAATGATAATAGTTTTAATGATCAAATTGGTTTGTCGTTAACTAACTGGGCAGCCAATATAATAAAACAAGAATTCACAGGCATAAAAATTAAACTACCAACAGTGAGCACAGCTCAGGAGCCACTGTTGTAGAGTCCACACTTTTTATGTTTGTCCTTCTATGCAGTTGCTGATCAAAAAAGACACTAAATACCAAGGTACCAATTCGGCTGTGTCTGATGTTACCTTCAAAACACAGGCTTGCAAAGTTGACATTCCTTCTAGAGCTGCTGAAGATGCATAAACCAAATCATTTTTAGAGAAAATATCAAAAATAGGTTTCACAAGATTAAGTCATAGAACTCTGGTTCATGGAACAACTTGCTGAGAACTGGCTATCTTTCCTATACCTTACCACTTCTCTTTTTCCTGGAGGTTCAGTTTCTGCTTGGACTCCTGGCTTCTCTTCTTGAGCTTTTGGCATGCCTTCTACCACACTCTGCCCAGCACTTTCCCTAAAGAAAACAAACAGAATTTTTTTAAAAATCCAGTATTTACATCACACAGTTTGAATTCTGTATTACCAGAGAGAGATTTTCCTGCCACAGCATAGGAAGCTTGACAGGGGATGGGGATGTCAATTTACTGTCTCGTCTGGTGACAACTTACACGACAGAACTCTCCCTCCACAGCAGCATCACTTATTGCTATCACTTAACACTGCTCTCTTATTTCCATTTCTTAGGCTCATTGCTTTTTTTAAGTTAAAGATAGGCTCCTTGCTTAATTAAGAGCAGAATCACAAGCAGCCTGCTCCTCTTTCCAAGGCAATGCTGTGATTATTGGTGTGAACTTTGTTAGGAGAAGTCCAATACTCCACTTGTGCTTGTCAGCAGTAAGTAAACTTTTCACCTTGCTAAACAGTAACTGATCATGTCACACAGGGAGCAAGAGAGCAAACATTTCTCTGGAATGAACAACTTGCGCCAGTCTAGTTCTGGCAAGCACCTGACTGTCTATGCCAACATTAAAAACTAGACTTTCTAGGAAAGGTAACAGCATATTCCATCCTCAAATAAAAACCTCTGTGCGGCAGGGGAAAGGAAAAAAAAAAAACAAACCAGCACCTCAGCTCAGCAGAGAACAAAATTGCTTGATCCCTTCCCATGCTGCACCATGCACTGCTGCCTACTTCCCTGTTTTATTTAAAGACAGCAGCTGTCAGCTGATTCCCCACACTTTCATCTTGGAGGAAGGAGTGGGGAAAGCACCACTTGAGCAGCACTCCATCCTAGCCTGTTCTCTCCCACTCTCCCAGACTTCAGAACACCTTTTGCCTAAAGCTACTCATCTCAAGAGCTTCCCCAATTAGGACCTTTGCTGTTGCAACATAATTGTGTTATAGGTTACAACAGACTCTGCCAACCTGGGAGGGATGCAGCCTAAGAAGTAGGACTGGACTAGGTCGAGATACCATCCAACTTTCCTCACAGGAATTCAAGGTGCTTCTGCATCCAGAATACAGATTCACTTACAGCTTTTTGGGTTCCTCTTGCTCCAGAGTTTCACAGGTATCTGGCCCGTTATCCTGCTCCACTGAAAGAGGTTCCCTGCTTGGGGAGGGAGTCTCCTGTTCCTCTGGCAGATGAACTTTCTGAGGGCTGGGTTGAGAACGCTTGGGTGAGGTGGAAATTTTAGAGCCTCCTCCAAATGGATTAAAGTTTGGATCATCAAGTTTGTCCCAGTCAAACTTATAAGATGCTTTAGGAAGAGGGATTTCATCTTCCACATTACTTTTATTTTGCACTTCAGTATTCTCCAGTTTTGTTTTGGCAATAGGAATTTTTTTGGAAGGTGGCTTAATTCCAGGTCTTTTACCTAATTTCTTAGGAGGTGGTTTTCTAGCAGTGGTATTATCAAAGTCAAATTCCAGTTTTACTGGTCCAGCCTTGGTGACATCAGGCTTTTCTGCAGGTTTCCCTTTGGAGACACCCAGCTCTTCATCAGGCTTTGCCTCTTGTGCAGAGGCTTTTTCTGCTACTGAAACACTCTGAGGCTTTGACTCCTCAGTTTTCAAAGAGCTACTGGGACCTAAGTTGCCAGGTGACTGTACAGGAGGTGTGGGTGCCTCTGCTAACACCACTGAATTTTCAGTTTGGCTTGCATCTGTGGAAGCAGCCTTCACACCCTGCTCAGAGTCACCAACTGCTTGCTTAGGGGACAGCTGGGATTTGTTAGACTCCAGCTCACTCGGTGCAGATTCTTTTTCAGGGATGAGAGCCTTGTCTTCACTTAAACACTCTGTACTTGCTGTGGTTGAAGCAAAAGGAACTGCATCGTCCCACAGAGGAGAATCATGACTTTTTTCAGTAGTTTTCTCAGGGCTGCTGGCTACTTTCACAGGAGATTTTTGCAGATTTCCAGGAGAAGGAGGCAACTGTACCGAACTTTGAAAAGGATTAATGTCATTTAAGTTATCAAAATCAAGATTGTAGGAACCTCGACTCTTCACTGGCATCTCATCATCTGGGTAAGGAGCCACACTGACCTTCTCTGGCATTTGTCTATTGTTTGTTTCAGCTTCAGGCTTTTGTTGACATGTGCTGCATTAAAAAAAAAAATACATCATTATTTTGCAGGCATAGTTTGAAATTATCTTTAGAAAGATTTGCACAAGTAGCTTTGCATGGTCAGACTAATCAGATTTTTCTTTTTTTCGATAAAACAGCTGACGGCAAAATACAGCAGCAAGAACTCAGTTGTCACCTAAACAGTCAAGGCTTATGAGCTCTGGTATACCTGAAACAAGGAGATCAACCCTAGAATTTAGTCAGTGTTCTTAAGCTACCTGGTGTACACAGCCTTGCTGTGCCAGTCACCCCTGGAGACTGCTCTGCTCCTCACAGCATTTGGACATGGCCCCTGGGACAGTGCCCTCTCCCGAGGCAGTGACACAGGCAGTGCCTGGGAGGAGCTACTCACAGCCAGCAGCTCAAACACAAGCACAACTTGTGGGACCATCTTCATGCAGATTCATCTGAGTCATGACAGACTCAAGTCTGGGACCATACCAGCACATGATTCAGGTTCTCCCACATCAGTCATTACTTTGTCTGGGCATTTTGGCAAATATTTCCCCCCCCCACCCCCTGAAAGTACACACCAGCATTTGATTTTTGAGGGCCCACACACAAAAACAGAACCTGGACTTCAGGCTGGACTCTAAATTCTGTACAACAGCTGATCTGAGGAGCAGAGTGATATACAAGAACACACTTCTCCAGTAAGAGAAAGGTAAGGTTTTCTAGCAAAAGACACAGGTTTAAAAGTTTGTATACTATTGCTGAATATTCTACAAGTTATTCCTCTCCACTTTATTTCCTCAAACTCTACACAACTTCTGAAAGCTTAGCCTCAGACTACAGAGAGTTAAGCCATTACTTCCTGAAAGAGGATTTCCTCCCATTGTTTTGTCCCTCCATAAAGTTATTATTTCTACATGCTATCCTTATCTGCTGCAGAACAGAACACGATTAAAAGCCACTCACTAAAAACTCCACTTTGATAAACTGGAAAGCAGAGGCGGGAGGTAAGAGCTGCAGAAGTTCTTCTCACCCGGTTTGAGCGCCTCTCCCCCGCAATAGCTCAGCCCTAGGCTGCACTACTCAGATCCCTCCCACTCTCCTTCAGGGTTTAACCTAATAAATGCCAGTCAGGAGCGAGACACCTGCTCGCTGAGGAGTCCAAAGTGACCCCACTCAGCAACACAGAGCCCGTTCCCTTATTTGCTACTTACAAACGCCTTAGCCCGCTCCTAAATTTGCTACGTTTTAGAACTAGAGAGGACGTGTTCAGTACAAGCACTTCATTGATACAAACGTGCCCTAACTAAAACAGTTTGGTGCTGATGCTTTCAACTCACTTGAACTCTGCAAGTACAAAACCTTTGTTTATTTGTGCAAGCAATGAGTTTGGAGCATAAATACCATTACATTATTTAATTGTGGTGGTTAGCTCAGAAAAAGCTTTCTGAACTAGATTGTAATGGAAATAAACAGCTGAAGAAAATTTATACACTTAAAGAACATTTAAGTGTTGCCACCTTTTTTTCCCCCCTTTCTCCCCTCTCAACAACAAAACCAGGGATCAAATGAAAATATTAGGCATTAAAAATAACAAACAAAAGGACGTATTTGCTTGAAGAAGGCAAAACTAAAACCTGAGACTTCTTGCTGGCAGGACTTACAGGTGTCAGATATCCACACCAGTTTAAAGAGAGGCTAGAAGTCAGTAAGAAAAATTTGCTTTTAATATTGACACAACACCCCCAAATTGAAACATCAGATTTTATGCTCTTCTCCAAAGAGCTACTATGAGGCACTCAGACTCAGGCTGCTAGCCTATAAAGGCACATAAACATGTTTACACTCGTGACTGATGTTACATTCATTTTGTGTTGCTAGATTAAAGACCTTAATACTCTCTGACTCAAGGTGTCAATTCAAGCTAACCCTTCAGAAGATTTTTCTCTCTTTAGATTTTACTGCTCCAAGATACAACAGTAATTAACATACAAGATATTTTAAGGCTTAGCTTCGGATTAGTTGTGTTCTCACACAAACTTTACATCAAGTAGAGAATACAAAACTGTTTCTTATAGCATCTCTTCTCAAGGTTTTATCCATACCAAAAGTTACCTTAATGAAATCAATTACAGAGGAGTTAGAAATAAAGTTCAATAGCTTATATTACGATCAAGATAAAATTTTCTAAATAGAAATGAGTTATCTTTGAAAAAGTTCATGCATCGGTCAGTATCAATTTTGGTCTTCTTGCACAGTTTAGATCTTGCTACAGAATAGAATAGAAAATTATACTTTAACTGTACAGGTTTGAAATGAGGAAAGTTAACCTGAGCATGTCCCACATGGATAACACAGCAAGCAGTGGATTCACTACTCACTCAGCATCAGAGGGTGCAAGTAAAACATCATCTGCCACACCTTCATGGCCATCGTCAAGTGCAAAAGCAGTCTGAAGTTTGTCTGTCATAGCAGGACTCAGGATTTTTCGAGTGTGAGGATCTCTTTGAGGAGTTTGAAAGGTTACCTTGAAGAAACGGGTGGGGGAGGGAGAAAGAAAAAGGAAAAACATGAGCACAGTATTTTTCAAGCACCAAATAGCACATGCATTCGGTTGCAGAGATCATAGAAGGAGGAAGAACCAACACAAAACCAAAAGTTTACCTTCATCGCTTTTCCCACGCTTTTTGGTGGCAAGTTTTCTTTCTGGGACAGGCGAAGAATTGAAGGCCTCCCTGTAGGTTCCGGTGGCGCAAAGAAAAAGCCACAGTCTTCCACTGTTAGATCATCCTTAATGCTTCCTCCGTTTTCTCCATTTTCTGCATTTAAAATCTGCAGACTCATTCTAGAACATCAACACACACAGCAGCGCAGCATGAATGAGAGGGTGTGGTCAGCCAGATGCACTTGGAGATAATGGGAGAAGTTGGCAGGCCGGGCACTAACAGCTCCGAAGGGAAAGCTGGAAGCATGGAAAGCCTCCACGGGGAAAGGGCTATCTCTGAGGTATCCAAAAGCAGCACTGCACAACCCCCCTCTGGTTTTGGTAGGGGCTCGAGAAGCTCACTGTTGATATGACGCCTTGCAGGGCCCGCATTGTGGCCGGTCCTTCAAAGGGAGCTCTGTCACCCGCAGCGTTTCCTCACACCCAACCCCTCCAGCCTCCCGCAGCAGCCAAGCAGCACAACTGCCCCGGCAAGGGCCAGGTGACCCAGACACAGTCGGCTGCTCACCCTCACGCTCTCATGGCCGCACTGTACACCAGCACAAACGGATTTGGGTGGAGAGGCTGTGTTTGGGATCAGGCCCGGATCAAATCAGCCTTTTCCAGCACTGTCTGAGCGATGCTGCTCTTGTAAAGGACACAGAAGTGAGGAACCCTTTGTGGCACAAACATTACTGGTATGCAAATCTGAGAAAAGTCACCATTAGAAAGCTATTCCTGAAATCTAAGTGTTCTTACACTGAACCTGCACAAGCTTCAGTAGATTGTTAAATACTGACCCAATTGTAGAGCGTGAAGGACTTGAAACTAAAGCCTGGGCTGCAACTACAATTGAGGATGAAAAGAAATTAGAAATGGAGAAAAAGCACATTTAAAATACACCAGGCAAGCCACCATGCCGTATGTACTCCAACTCTGCCTGATTTCATTTCCACTGGAGCCTCTGCTGTTCTTGAACGTTTAACACAAACACTCCGTGCTGCACAGCTGCTCTGGAAGAAATGAGACAGACAGAAGGTACGGCAAGGAAGGTCTAAGCAAAACCACTGCCCAGGAAGGACGACACCTGAGAAGTGTTGTTATTTATCTGAGAAGCTGCCATCAAAGCTATTTCTTGCACAAGAGCTGATGTATTATCTTTTATCACCTGTGCAAGAGAAGTTGGCTTTCTGCAGCATGGAACCCATTCTCAGCCATCTCAAAGACTTGATTTGGCCAAACATGTAACGCTTCGCCTGTTTTTCCATCATATATTCAGGACTGATGTAGAAAATCAGCTGAGGAAGACTACATGAGATTGTTTACAGTGTCAGAAAGAGGTAACAAGAACACTGAGACTGAAAATTTGAAGTCAAGTTTACAATCTCCTTGTAGCTATTTAAATTCCTGTATATAAGCCTCCAAACGTTTCTCCACTCCTACATTAATCCTTATGGGAAAATTCGCTTCCTACTCTGCACTGAACTCAGCTGCTTTGTCTGCAAGCTTGACAGCAGCACTTTTAATCAGCAGTGGAATGCAAACAATAGCTGCAGAAGCAATGGCATGCAAAGCACGCCACTATTAGCTATTCCTTCATTCCTCCTTTATTCATCATAGTCATGAAAAGGATTATTCAGGTTATTTTTTACATTAAGTATTTTTGCATTAACCACTTGTAGAACTTGAAGTGAACTTCATTGCTTTCCTTTAGTCAAAAGGAAAATTGAGGCAACAGATGAAGAGAATCTTTACAAACTGTATTTTTTTACTGAATTTCCTTCAGAAACAAGCCTAGGACATGGTAAAGTCATCAACACCTTCTAAAACAAGCAGGGAAGATTTGTTTGGAGACCTTTTCAGCTTTGTCATTGTGCTAAACCGAATAAATTAACACCATATACATATGCCACTTTAGATATTAAAAAAAATTTCAAATTTCTTTATAGGATTAAAATATTGAAAGTAATTCATCATTTTATTTCAAAAAAACACACTCCACAAGTTTATTAGCTAACAGCTGTGATAAAGTAGAAGGGAAAGGGCAGCCTATATCTTTGTTTGAAGTGGTCATCATCCAAGGCACAGAGATATTAGGAAAAGCAGCAATTCTCCCACAGCAGCAAAACAAAGCTCAAGGCCAGGTTGGATGGGGCTTGGAGCAACCCGGCCTATCCCATGTCCCCGGGAGGTCCCTTCCCTGTGAGGGAGGCTGGAACTAGGTGACATCCAAGGTCCCTTTCAACCCAAAGTTTTCCACGGACCTCAAAGCAAAGCTCATAAAAATCAAAATGCTCCGTGTTTTAGAAGATTATTTATGTGGGCACATGCAGGAACCTGTCATTCTACAGTTAAAAATCAACATAAATTCAATTACGTTTTTAACCCGCAGTTATCTATCATTTGTGAAGTGCTTCGGGTAACCTGTTGTTTGACAAACACTGGGACAATATCCAAAACACCAGAGTGGTCTCAAATGCCTGAAGAGCCACTGAACATGCAGGGCAGAGATGGAATTTTTCTACTTAATTATCCTTCTGAACTCCTCCAGTTCCTTCTGAACTCGTGCTCACGGCAAAGCAAATGGGTACGTGCTGTGAATATTTCTATATAAACTGACACATAGCTGATTGAGATTAATATATATATATTAGTGTAAATATCCCACTTCAGAACAAATAAACACTCTCCTGAGAAGCAACTCTCTCCTAATCACCTTCTGACTGCAGGGGAGGAGCAGCAAGGCCAGGGGAGCCTTTTCAGGAGCTCCATCACGGCACCGTGTTTAAGTCAAAAAACAAACTCCAAAAAAAAAAAAATCCCCCCAAAACTCGACCCCCAGCCTGCCTCAGTGCCTCTTTACCCCTGGCTCAGCCCGGGTTCCCCACATCACCCTCCAAACACACAGAGGTGCTGCCAACACCCTCACCTCCCCCCCGGCTTCAGTGGGGCGGAGCGCCTGAGCTCCATCCCGCAGCTCCTGCCATTACCCACCAAGTTCCTGCCTTCTCTTCATCGCTAAAGTAACAGAAACAGCCCCCAAACGAAGCTCACAGAAGTGCCCCCGGCACCCCTAGACAAGAGGGTACCCCCGGTCCCTCAGCACCCCGAGCACGAATTTCACAAAGGGGTCGCTAAACTCCCCAAGCGCCGCTCCCAACATCCTGAGGGGCCCTCAAACCGTCCCACTCAGCCCCCCCCATCAAACTCCAACCATCTCCGGCTCGGAGGGGCCACCAAGCTTCCCTCCAGACTCACAAAGCAACCCCAGAGTTCCTACGCCCCAGCCCTCCAGGGCCATAGAAAAGCCCCCGAACCCAAGATCCCAAATGGACCCCTCAGCTC